>JARHVA010000487.1:4225000-4597500 GCA_037957365.1 Torreya grandis
GGGCTTCTTGTTTTAAATCTTCCCGAAGGGAAGGTGACCCTTCGGCTTTGGGGAAGTGTCCTATTCGGCAGCTGGGAGTCCCCTGCAAGGGCACCTGCCCTTCGGGGTCCTTCAACGGCCTTTCATGGGTTTCCTGCAGGCATTTTCCATGGATAAATTCCCGCAGACAAAAAGTCTGCAAAAATTTCCCGCGAACAAAAAGTCTACGGAAAATGTTCCTATCACTTTTGCCTTGGTTATTTCTTCAGGCTTTCTGCCCACAGTTTCTCCAAATTCTTTCAGGCTTTTTGTTTGAAAGAATTCCTTTAGACAAAAAGTCTGAAGGAATTGTTTCTTGCCTTAGTCAAAATTTGAAAGAATTACCTTTGCGGCCTTCTTTGAAAATGACCCTTTCAAAGGGTACTTTTGTCATCCAAGTGCCCTCTGCAAGGGCACTTTGTCCTTCAGGAGGCTCTTTGAAATTTTGCATTTAAACTGCTCCATTGAACCGTCTCAATGAAATGCTCCATTGAACCACTTCATTGAACCATGGTAATGAACCACTTGGTTGAACCAATCATTGAACCAAGCCTTCAAACCAAGCGGATGAACTAAGTCATTGAACCATTTGTTTGAACTAACCGTTGAACCAAGTTTTGGTTCAACGATTCAAATGAACCCTTTGTACCATATGTTTGAACCCATCTTTGAACCAAAAGATGTTGAACCAACTATTGAACCAAGCTTTGGTTCAATAGTTCAAACAAAGCCTTGAATCGACTGATGAACTGTTTGATTGAAACAAAGGATGAACCAAAACATTGAAATAAAGCAGATGAACTGATTGAACCCAAAGCATTGAATGGTTCAATGGTTCAAGTCTCTTTTACTTGAATGCTTGCCGATAGACATTTTTGATTGAACTAAGGCACTAAACCAATCCTAAAAATGATCAAGTGTTAGACACTAATTTTTTTTGTTGAACCCGCCTGTAGAAGCCTTTAAACTTGTAGAAATGAACCTACCTACAGAGTCTGTAGAAATCAAGTCTATAGAAATCAACCTGTAAAGCCCATTAAACTTGGCCTACAGAGTCTACAAATTTTCTCTGCCTACTGAGTTTGTAGATTTAAGCCTGCAGAGTCTGTAGATTTAAGCCTGCAGAGTCCGTAGATTTAAGCCTATATAGTCCATAGATTTAAGCCTGTAGAGTCCGTAGATTTCTGAGAAGCTTGAAAAATGAGGAATTTGAATGCTCAGGACAAATTTTGAAAATGAAAGAGACAATTTTGGCCTGTAGGACCAAAATAGTTCAAATGTTGTCTCAAAAATGAGTGATATTTTTGGGGGACAACAGCTAGCTCCAATTGGGGAACTTATATCAATTACAAAAAGAATTGAAGGGAGTAGAATCTAGAATATCTAGTGTCTTCATGTGTACCATTGGGCTCTAGATTCATGCTATCTAAAAATGGAAGGCATCAAAAAGAAAACAAACAAAACAAAATAGAATTAAAAATTGTACAAATATACATATATACAGATGCAATGATCTGATACCTCAAGAGTTGAAGTGTTTCAGATACTGCCCATTATGGGGCAGAGAAAAGAGTGTGCCATATTGATATTTTAGTAGAAAGTTGTTTTCACCAATGTGTTGATGAATTATAAATGGGACTCTCCAAAGGGAGTCAAACTTTCCATGCATCCCCTTTAGTTCTCTCTTTTTGTCCCACAGTAGGACTTGATCCCCAATCTGAAAATCATGATTTTTCGCCTTTTGGTCAAAGAGCTTCTTTACCAAACTTTGATGAGCAGTAATTCTATCCACCACCATGGTTCTCTGTTCCTCCAGCTCAGTCAATCACATGATTATTTTATCAAGAGAGCTTTCATATGTCTGATCTTCAATTACCTTTGCCAATTTCAAAGCTGGCAATTCTAAGGTGATTGGTATCTCAGCATTGATAACGTAAAGAAGTTGAAAAGGAGACATACCAATTGCCCTTTTTGGTGTGATTCTATCTACCCATAGTGCATCAACCAATGCTTTATGCCATGTCTTTTGATTGTCATCTTTTATCTTCTTGATGATAGTTACCAGGTTCTTATTGCTGGATTCAACTTGTCCATTCCCTTGTGGAAAATAATCAGAAGAGTGAGAGAGTATAATTCCATAATGGAAATAGAATTTTGTAATCTCCTGAGAGGTGAAACAAGCTGCATTGTTAGTAACAATTTTGATTAGAACTCCAAACTTGGAAATGATATTCTCTTTGAGGAAGTTGCATACAACTTCTGAAGTAACATGCTTAGTTAGGATTGCTTCTACCCACTTAGTGAAATGGTCAGTTGCTATAAGGACATAATCATGTCCAGCACTTGAAGATGGGTTTATTGTCCTAATAAAATCAATCCCCCATTACTAGAAAGGTTCTTCTATGATCACTGGCTTGAGAGGCATAGCAGCTAACTTGGGTCTTCCAATAAATTGTTGACAAAGTTCACATTTCCTCACCCACTTATGTGCATCTTGGAAAAGAGTTGGCCAGTAATACCTGGCTTGTAGAATCTTGTGAGCAGTCACAGGAGCAAAAAAATGTCTTCCATAGACCAGATTATGGAAAGATTTTAAAAGCTAGCTTTATTGCTCTTTGTCTACACAGCAAAGAAATACTCCATCTATGCTTCTCTTGTACAAGCCGTTGTCCCAAAGAACAAAATTGGTAGCTTTCAACTTGATAGTCCTCCTTTCTTTGTAAGACAAATGAGTAGGACATTCACCATAAGTAAGGAAATGAGCGATACCTAAATACCACTCATTGGTAGTGGAAAATAAACTATTGGAGTATCTTCCACTTCAGCTTCTTCACATTGTGTGTCTTCTGGCTTATTGTCAGCAATTAATTGGCACAAGCCTTTACCCCTGACCAGCTTTGTCAGCTTGATGTCTAGATTAAACTCTTGGATCTTTGCAATCTAATTACCTCTTTTCATGCCAAACTCTTGTTGAGTTAATATAGACTTGACTATAGTGACAGGAACTAAGGTAGTAGTGTGTGAATTCAGAATATAGAAGTAGAAATGTTTGACTACTTTCACCAATGCATAAGCATGCCTCTATATATTTGAATACTTCATCTCATGGGTTTTGAGAGGGCAACTCATGAAAGAGATAGGAGATTCCATACCTTCCTTATCTTGTTGAACAAGAATCACTGAAAGAGTGTGTTCAGATGCATAGCTGTATATGATGAAATCTTTGTTGTAATCTGGACAAACCAAGGTAGGGGCATGAGTAATGGTGGTCTTGATATCCTGAAATGCTAAGTTGCCTTATTTAGTCCAACTAAAGATGGTCTTCCCTTTCATCATGTTCACAATGTGTCTAGTCTTCTCAGCAAATTCAGGGATGAACCTCCATAAGAAATTCACCTTTCGAAGAAAGAATGAACAACATTTTTACTTGTAGGAAAATTAAGCTCTTGAATAAACTTGACTCTATCTGAGTCAATGTTTATGCCTTCTTTTGACACAATGTGTCCAAGGAGTTTCCCCTCTATTACTCTAAAAATAGACTTCTTGGGATTCAAGGAAATACCATTCTCGCGATAGCGCTCCAGCACTTGTTGTAAGTGGCGTACATGATCAGATCGACGATTTAAAAAGATAGTAAAGTCATCAGGGTATACCACTATGAATTTACCTATCTCATATTTGAAAGCCAGATCCATTACTCTCTGAAAGGTAGCACTAGCATTTATTAAACCAAAAGGCATTCTTCTATATGCAAATGTACCCTAAGGTGTGGTGAATGTAGTCTTGTGTTCGTCTGCTTTACCAATTTCAACTTGATTATATCCTGAGAAGCCATCCAACATTGATAACATCTCTGAACCTATCACTATTTGAAGTAATTGATCCATAATTGGCAAAAGATAATTATCCTTCAAAGATGCTTGATTCAGATTTTTGAAATCTACACAAATGCAATTTTTTCCATTCTACTTTCTTATAGGCACTATGTTTGCAATCCATGTGGAATGATGGATTGGAAAGATGATTCTAGAATTTAACATTTTTTGTATCTCAGACAGAATAGTACCTGATATTTTTGAATTATACTATCTGGATTTTTGCTTGTAGGGCATTGAGTCAGCCTTGAGAGGAATGTCATGGCAGATTTCATCTGGTCTGATAGACTTCAAGTATTCATAAGAATATGCTAAGACATCCATGTATTGATGGAGCAAAGTGGTGAACTTGAATCTTTCTTCAGGGGTGCAGTACTTACCAATATTGACCATCTTGGGATTTTATTTAGTGGTCAGATTCACTTAATCGAATCCCTGAGAGAAACTTGAGTCTATTTGCTGTTGTTTGATAAATCTATCATGCTTATCAAATATCTTTCCAAGAGAAACTAGGCCTTTGAGAATTTTGTTTCCTTTCAGCTATAATAATTCTTCATTTATATCTAAACAGGATTCAGAAGCTGATTTATTCTTCTAAGATTCACTACCTTTAAAATGTAATTGTTCAAAATTGTCTTTTCATTCTAAGAAAGAGATGATTTGATGATCATCATTAAATACTTTCCAATGTACCCCATTGTCAGGAACACTTGGTCTATAGACCAGCTCAATAGTATACCTGTCTTCTTTTAAATCTAAATGAGGAACTAAGAGAGTTCTTAAAATAGCAAGTGCATCAGCTCTGTCATTAGACTCTCTAGGTATGGCAGAAATGTTGAAATCATCAAAGCTTTTAATTTGGTCCCAAACCAAGTTACGGTAGTGGTGTAATCTTTCATTCTTGGTTTGGTATAAGTTCCTCATTTGATAAACCACTAATTTAGTGTCCCCTTTGGCATGAAGAAACTTGATGCCTTTTTCTTGAGCAGCCTTCATGCCAAATATCAGAGATTCGTATTCAACTATATTGTTAGTATTGTTGAATTGTAATTTGTAAGATGAAGGAAACATATCTCCTTAAGGAGATATCAACACAATTTTGGATCCCAAACCAGTAGAGGAACAGCTACCATCAAATTCTAAATTCCATATCTCATCTGATACCAATTTTTTTTAGACTTTCCTTCATCAAAGATGGAGGATCCTTCATCTGTATTGCAGCCTACTAGTTCTTCTGTTGTTCTAGTTGAACTGATTTCTAAGTTGATCCTTTCAAAAAATTTATCATGTGTTTCATGTACTTCATATGTAGATAGAAAATAGTAACCCATACCTGTGGATTCAAAAAGGATTTGAGCTTCAGGGGCTAATGTTTGGGTGACCACATATTTTGCCTCCTTTTCAAGGAGCAACCTCTTCATTACGCCTTATACAGGGATCCTTGCCTTAGATAGATCTATGCTTAGTTCTCCTCCAATGTCATTGTAGAAATTTCATCCAAGAAAAATGCCATAGGATGTTGGGACGTCAGCCACCAAGACAGTCATCTTGATTCTCTGGTCTGGAAAGGTTGCAAATGCAAATTAGGCCTCTTTGATTTGCCCTAGCAATAGTACTTGCTTGTTCTCCATGGAGAAACATCTCCTAAATGTTTTGGTCAGTGTGAGACCAAGAGACTCACTTACTTTACTAGGCATGACATTATCATATGCACCTGAGTCTATAATATAATTCCTTAGCTTGTGGCCATTAATTAACATGGAAACATAGAAAGGTTCTATTTTTTTGGGAGCAGCTAGAAGAGTAATGACCAAATTATTTGGAATAGGCGTGTTCTTTGGAGAATCAAGAATTACCTTTTTAGCTTTTTGTCCTACTAGGATGGTTTGGTTCTTGACATATTGGACTAGCTTATTCAATTGATCAAGATTGGACTACAAATATTCAAATTTAGACATTTGTATTTTTGTCTTTTTGACATGATCGATTATGTTAAATGGTTGAATCGAGCTAGGTATAGAAAAAGGTACTTCAACTTTTTAAGTTTTAAGAGGGATGGGAGGTGGGCTGGTTTGCAAATTTGAAGTAGAAGGAGAAGGAGAAATTGATGTATTTGCCTTTTGGGTGATTATTGGATATTTTAACTGAAAAGGAAGAATAGTTCCACGCTTATCAATCGTGACTACTGGCTGTGGTTGCTCTTCTATCTTCCCTTTATCAGGTTGTTGGACTGATTAGTTTTTTGACTTGGTAAACACTACATATGATCCATCAAAAGCTTCTCCTTTGCTTCTGGGTTCATCCTGGTATTTTAGGAAACTAATGTGGGAGTTGCCAGCTGATTCTTCTTGAATATCAGCATCATTTTCTTAATTTAATTTAGGCTGGAAAGAGAATTTTGTTTCTACTTTAAGATATTCCATTGTTGAATTGGTTGGAGGAGCTTCTAAGGCAAGTTTTTCTTGTGGGGGAGGAAGGTGATTTTGTTTCCCTTGATTCTTGGTAGTATTGCCCTGATATGACTGATTTGGGAATGTCCTTCTGTATGAAAGAGTAGAAGACATTCCTTGAACCATTTGCTTTTTGAGAGCAAGCAACTCATTTGCCAATTTTTGTACCATTAGATTTGTGGTGCTTGTATATGAATATTCAAAATATGATGAAGCTCTATTTCTATTTGGAGCTCTTTATATCTTCCCTACTAAGATGAGATCATCTTCTACCTCAGTGGCCAAATGTTGAGCTACAATAAGATCTATTTGACCAGCATGTCTCTAGAGAAAACTTACTTCAGGTAACTGAGAATTAATGAAGAAACATTTGAGATTCTCAGCTATAGGTCAAGTTATTATAGGAATTCTATTTCTCAATTTTTCAAATTTGGCTATGAAGTCTCTCATAGGTTCATAAGGCTCTTTCTTCATATGTGTAAGTTGAGCCAGAAGTGCATGTGCATCTTCTGTAGGTTTGAATCTGGCTTAAAACTTATCTTTGAGAGTATTCCAATCAGTCACTGACCAAGCCTATAAATGATAAAACCAATCTGTAGCAACACCTTGTAATGTCTCTACAAAAAGCTTGACTACTACATCTTCAAATTCTACTCCGATTACTCCACAAGCTATGCTGAAGGCTACAATATGTTCATCAGGATGAACTTTCCCATCACCATAGAATTTGGGGAAATTCTTCCTTGAACTACATGGAAGTTCATGTAGAGGTGGAGTAAGATTGAGAGGACCAAAAGCATTACCCCAGGGGCCTTGAACTACCATTATAGGATTATGAAAAGGAGGGATGACAAATCTCAGAGGGGTAATTATCGGCAAAGTTTTATCAACAACAGAAGTAGATACTTCATTTGGTAATGGAGATCTAACTTTAGTGGGAGGAAATCTCTTGGTTCATTGGAGATGAGATGGTGAAGGAAATAGATCAAAATCACTGTTCTGTACCAACTCGAATACAGGGTCAACACTACCTTTAGCCCTTTAGCTTCGTGTATACCTTGAATCTACCAGATTGTGAAACAAAAATGGAAAAGAATTAACCTTGCTTTAGTTAAATCTTGAGGCTTTAAACTATGCATTCTTTCCTGGTTAATGTGGAGGTGAATGGATAGATTATAAATGGATAATGGATTTTAAGATATCCCCAGTGGAGTCGCCAAAAATGTTGGTTGAATATTTTGTCAATCAGCGTACTGATAAACAAAATAGGTCTGATCAGCCAAAGTAGGAAGATTATTCATCCAAATGTGTAGGTTTACCACATCAAAAGGGGACTGATCTCTCCTCTCATCAAGGGGAGGTTCCCTATATATATATATATATATATATATATAAACAGAAAATAATACTCAAGGGTAGGACAAACCATCCATCTATCTTTCTTCAGAGATGATGCATGTAAATCAAAGGAAAAACTCAATGGAAATAATAGATAGCACTCCTCTTCTTTCAAAAGTACTATTCAACAAACCACAAGAATACTCCTAGTAATAAATGCAAAATGTAGCAAAGGACATAGTAACCAGCAAATCGAGATGCAGCACAAAGTCTCCACCTGAATTGCTCAAGAGTAAGATACAAAGGACAATGAGGACATAAAGTCTTCCCAAAGTCCTTTAAATAGAAATGAAAAGAAAACACATTGAAAGGCAATTATGGGGGCACAAAGTGTCTCCACAGTTGATTTTTCAAGACACCATCTTGACTGCTATCACTAATTTTGCTTGTTGAATTAAAGGAACAAAAGATATATTAAGGAAAAAGACATAAGAACAATTTTCTCAACAACAAAGATATCATAGTACAAAGTCTAAAAAATCACTTGTTTTCTTATTCCAATAACAAAATATGATCAACAAATTGAGCTCAAAGTCTCAGAAGTGCCTTTCAATTTAGGTAGAGTTTCATTTTGATTGTCAAAAAAGAGATATATTTACAATAAAAGGGAGTCCCTTATATAGCCACTTCAAGAAGGACTCAGGAATAGTAACACATCATGTTGCATTAAAATCTGTTAGGAAGATAGGCTGAAACTTAGGGGCATTTACCCATTTGATTTTATCAATGTAGAGAAACAAGTCATGCTATTGAAAGTTTGCAACTTTCAATGTCCACCTGGCGATCTGATCCTACCTTCGTCATTCCTCCTTTTTTGGTTAATTGAATCAGGTCTTGGATTCAATTTGATATTATGTTCTTTCCTCACTTTTTACTAGTCTTGGCCTTGAAGTCTATGAATGCATTTGGGTCTATAGATTCAAAGGATCAACGACTAGTTCATTGTGTTGAATTTGACATCTTTGGGCACGTCACCCCTTGGTCCTTGTTTGGATTTTCTATTTGGCACTTTCCTAGAAAGAATCTACCCTTTCGGGCCTTAAGAAGTGATCCATTTTGGGTCGAGAAGGGCTCCCCGCAAGGTATCTTCCCTTTGGGTGGTCTTTGAATAGCCTTCAGGCTTCTTGTTTTACATCTTCCCGAAGGGAAGGTGACCCTTTAGCTTTAGGGAAGTGTCCTTCTATTTGGCAGCCGGGAGTCCCCCACAAGGGCACCTGCCCTTCGGGGTCCTTTGGCGTCCTTTCATGAGTTTCTTGCGGGCATTTTCCCTGGACAAATTCCTGCAGACAAAAAGTTTTCAAAAATTTCCCACGGACAAAAAGTCCATGGAAAATGTTCCTATCACTTTTGCCTTGGTTATTTCTTTGGGCTTTCTGCCCACAGTTTCTCCAAATTCTTTTGGGATTTTTGTCTGAAGGAATTCCTTTGGACAAAAAGTCTAAAGGAATTGTTTCTTGCCTTAGTCAAAATTTGAAAGAATTACCTTTGCGGCCTTCTTTGAAAATGACCCTTCTAAAGGTTACTTTTGTCATCCAAGTGCCCTCCGCAAGGGCACTTTGTCCTTCAGGAGTCTCTTTAAACTTTTGCATTTAAACTGCTTCGCTGAACCGTCTAAGTGAAATGCTCCATCGAACCACTTCGTTGAACCACGGCAAAGAATCACTTGGTTGAACCAATCGTTGAACCAAGCCTTTGAACCAAGCGGATGAACTAAGTCATTGAACCATTTGTTTGAACCAACCATTGAACCAAGTTTTGGTTCAATGGTTTAAATGAAAACTTTGAACCATATGTTTGAACCCGCCTTTGAACCAAAAGATGTTGAACCAACTATTGAACCAAGCTTTGGTTCAATGGTTTAAACAAAGCCTTGAACCGACTGATGAACTATTTGATTGAAACAAAGGATGAACCAAAACGTTGAAACAAAGTGGATGAACTGATTGAACTGAAAGCATTGAATGGTTCAATGGTTTAATGGTTCAAGTCTCTTTTGCTTGAATTCTTGCCAATAGACATTTTTGATTGAACTAAGGCACTGAACCAATCCTGAAAATGACCAAGTGTTAGAAAATGATTCTTTTAGTTGAACCCGCCTGCAGAAGCCTTTGAACTTGTAGAAATGAACCTATCTGCAAAGTCTGTAGAAATCAACCTGTAAAGCCCATTGAACTTGGCCTATAGAGTATGTAGATTTTCTCTTACTACTGAGTCCATAAATTTAAGCCTGTAGAGTTTGTAGATTTAAGCCTACAGAGTCCATAGATTTAAGCCTATAGAGTCCATAGATTTAAGCCTACAGAGTCTGTATATTTCTGAGAAGCTTTAAAAATGATGAATTTGAATGCTTAGGACAAATTTTGAAAAGGGAAGAGACAATTTTGGCCTGTATGACCAAAATAGTTCAAATGTTGTCTCAAAAATGAGTGATATTTTTGGGAGACAACATTACTCAACACTAAATCAACCACCTTGAACCTATGATCACCTTTGGATACCTATTTCTTACCAAATTGATGATGATCACCTTATTTTTCTCTTGACACTCTTTTATCTCTCTCGAACAACCTTTTAGGCCTCTTCACTCAGTATGCCTCTTTCAAGGCTTATTAGGTCAACTAAAATTGACATGCATATGAAAAAAATATGTTATATATTCATCATATTATATATACAATATTATGATGGTCAATAAGACCTCTTGTTCCTTCACAATATTCCCTATACTTTAGTCATAAGAGTCTTCTCTACTTCACTCATAATTAAAACTATTATGCCTTGTATAAATACAAGTCACTAGCTCACATACTCTCTTGGTCAGCCAAAGCATTAGTCCATAATTTTTATACAAAAATCATGTAATAAGACATGTTACACAAAATAATAAATCAAAATAGGATCACCATTAGGTTGGATAAACTCACTTAGACCTTTTTCTTCTTTTAATCCTACTAGAGACCTAATTGCAATTAGGTCTATCTATTCCATGGAAAAACTTAAACCTATATGGCCCATATGGACCGCAAAAAAGAACTAAAACCTTTAAAACACTTATATATAAACATAAAATAACCTTATCCATGATAAATAATTCATAACTCCTTTGCTTACACCTTGAAATCACCATTAGGCCTAATTACCCCCAAAAAATTGTCTTCAAAGATGAAGCTCAAAAAACTTGTAGAAACACATTATAAAAATAATAAATATATGGATGAAAAATTCATGACCTCAAGTTAATCATTAAACTCATTATAATCCATCACTTAGGATTTAAAGACTTAGGAACACCTCATAAAAAATATCACTTAGAATTGCTAATTTTCTTAGAACCCAATCATTAGCAATTTGATCTCAAACATTAGTATAGGAACTTTTAAACACTAAAAATTCATGTATAATATACCATGTATTATATATAACATAAAAAAATTATTTTATATCTATTATCAGGATATAATGGTTCAATAATAACTTTTCACTCAGCTTACTCAAGTCTATCAAAATACCTTAGAAACCAATCATGCATACTTGAGCCTCCAACACTTGTGATAAAACTTCCCATGACTAATAATGCATAAAAATTATACAATTATATATTTATAACACCATCATAGTATTTAATCACTTCCAAAATAGGCATAATGACTCAAGAACACCAATCTTACTAACACACATAAAACTACCAAAGACCCTGAAAACATGGTGTTGATGAATGATGTTTTCAACTCCTATCAGAACACTTAAAATACTTTTTATACACATTAATAATTACTATGTGATATATATATATATATATATATATATATATATATATATATATATATATATATATATATATATATATATATATATATATATATATATATATATATATATATATATATATATAACATCCTAAAATAGATATATCACAAGATCTAGTGTCAACTATTGGTCTTTCAGACTAATTTATTGACCTTTTCTCTCACAGTTCTTACATAGCTAGATAAGTCATTTTGGCTTCCATATTTCAAATTATTATACTAAATATAAAAATTATATATATCATGGATAGGTCATATATATCCCAAAAAATATAAAAAATTTAACTAGATACATTGACTCCTGTCATAGAGTCTCAAAATATTCACTCTATCTTGCATACCTAGAACTGTCATTCTACCTTGAGGACCAGTCATGTTGATTATGAATTTAATTACCTATGTGGACAATTTTAAGAACTCTTTAAAAACATTTATTACCCTATGATATCATTATATATATATATATATGATATATATATATATATATATATATATATATATATATATATATATATATATATATATATATATCATGGACTAGTGATAATATTGGTCTTGCATACCAATCTCTTAACTTTACATCTTCACTATCTCATCTTTACTAGACAGGTCATCTTGCGAACAACATTTTCATTGATCTCAAAAACATATAAAAAATATGGAAATATGTTACTAGTATTGAAAAATATTTTTATGCAATTGGATTCAACCCTATTCCATTACAACACTTCCTAATCTCATTCTCACTTGTACCTGCTTTTCTCACTGTCTTCCTCACTAGGCCTTTTTAGCGATAGGTAAACTTCATAACCAGTTTAGTATATTTGAAGTCTGTAATATAATTATAAACCACCATGGGAATGAAGTATAAATCACAATATTAAACCTCTATCCATTGTGTAATTTTTACTAAGGCAACCCATTCTGTCATACAAAATTTCTAAGAAACAAGGGATTTCTTATAACTTCCACTCACTCATCTAATATACCAATGCCACCTAGAGGTACCTGGGAGAGTTTTCTACATTTTAAAAACATAAAACTAGCCCATATAATTCATTATGCTCCATTTCCAACAATATCTTCCATATCGGGGCAATGTGAGGGTTTTAGGAGGGTTTAGACTACCTTCCACTCATAGCAATCATTCATAAAGGATTGCCCTTCAACTCCAAAACCAATGCTAGGAAAATATGCCTAGGATCATTCTCTAACTACCATGAACTAATCAAAACCCCATGCATAGGTTGCATGTTCCAACAAGCATTAGAAAAACCTTCTTGGGTCTACAACACCTCATTCTAGTAATTAAGAGACCTTAAATTCACTTTTAATGCTTTTTACTTAATTAAAAGACCTTAAAACTTCACCCAACACTCTTGAAACAACATATCAGACCTTAAACCATGCTCACATGAGCTTACAATCCTCCAAACCTGATCATGATGCCTCATCATGTCACCTAGGGTCTTAAGATAAGTATAGACACTAGAAAACTTCACACATGGTCCTAGCAGTCGAAATAACCTGTCTTGAACTAATATATTCACCTAACCCATTTAACATAACCTCAACTTGGGTCTAGTTAGCCATTTATCTAACTTAACTTACCTTGTTAACCCTCTTAACCCTCACCCTAGATTACATTGGTTAGTTTACTAACCAACTAGCCTTTGCACCCTAATTAGCCTCTTTTTGACCCTTTAACCCCTTTGACCTTTTTTTAACCCAATTTTGTTTAGTACCTTTACCACTGATGGTTAAGGAAACCATAGATGGTTACCCTAAATATTGATGATTAGGTCACTAAGTTGGTAACTCATCACCAGTTGTTCTTGAGGTAATCAAGCACAAATTTAATAGTTTCCACCTGATTCATCTTCTAACAAATCACAAACACCTCTTAACCTACAATGTTATCTTCTTACTCCATCACCTCTTGCTTATAAAAGGAAGTGAGTAAGAGGAGAAGTGGATCAACAAATCAATATCCAAATTCTACATTCAGGCTATCTTCATATAGGTACTCAAGTCTTCCAGGGATTCAAAGATTTTTCACATAGGTTTTTCCAATAGCCACCAACCTAAACCTTTGGAAAATTTCTTCCATTTTTCCTTCAAGCATCATTATGCTACCAAAATATCTTCAAGATCAAGTAAACATTTGATTACTTTTAATTTATATTTCCTTTTCATCTACTTGAATATCTCTATTAGGATCTTACCTCTTTACTCCCTTCTTATCTCATTCCCTCTACCTTTTCATCCTATCATTACTAGATACCATAAAGACCTTATGCATTAGATTTATCTTAACCTCACCCCTCTACCTACAGACCTTTTTGACATTCCTAGTCCCATTAGATAATTATCGATGGTTACCCCTAATCGGTGATGGTTACCCATAACCATTGATGGTTATCCTTTTGTGATCAAAACACTCATTTTCCACCATTAAACTAGCCATTCACTAGACCCTACTTTTCGCATTTTTTGTCAAAGGCCTAACTAGACACAGACCAGACTAGATCAAAACATTTCTTTCAATAAATTAGCATTTACCTTTATGTTAGTTTATTATATATTTATCTTACATTATCAAAGTATTCATTTATGTTACTTTTATGTATGAAACTTTCCTTTCTTTCATTTTACAATTAACTTGTATCAGAGAGTGGATTGACAGCCTCCATAGATAGCTCACGCTTTCTTCGATCTAGCCCCAACTAGGCAATCCACCCTTCCTCCTTGTCTAACAAACAAGCTTGCTTTGAGTAATTTTTTATGTAGGTCATCTTCCCCTAGCCAAAGAAGAGTTATACACTTTGTCTGAATCATGTGCACATTTACACCAGGTTTTTCTACCATATCTATTTTGCCCTTTTCTACATCTTTTATCTCTTTATTTCTTTTTAGTCATAAAAGTGAAAATTCTAGCATAAACATTTTGGCACGCTTGATGGGACTCTAGTTTCCTTTATTATTTTTGTAGGGCCTAGTTCCCCCCACCTTTTTTTTATGCTCATCGAATGAAATTTAAAAATTTATTCTGGGTATTAAATAAATCTCTACTTTAATTGGTTTACTTGTCTTAATTATCTCACATAGTTTAATTAAACGTAACATAATTTACCCTTAGATCACTTATGTTACATAAACCAAACCACATCACAATCTAAACATCATAACATAAATAAGACAAGGCCCAACTAGGATTTCATCACCTATAAGATCACCTTACCCTTTTTGATGATCCTACTTGGAGGTCATTACCAAGAAGAGGACCAACTCAGTTCTCTAGCTGAGTAAAAAATCTAAAAATGATATATCAGTTAAGCACCCTAGTTTGGATTTGGGTGTATGAAGTGAGGGGAGAAAGCCCCAATACAAATCCACGTACTTTTTTTTCGTACAAATTTTTGTTAAGAACCATAACAAACCTAAAACCAACCTTAGACTTCTCATCTAGTATCTGCTCTACAAGCCAAGTCTTCTAACACTCTTTCATAACCTAAGGTATAAGCCAAAATTGAGATTAAAATGAATCCTAAGTTAAATGCACTTTTATTATATGCTTTGATTGATTTTATTTCTTCTTATCTTCTCTTTGTGTGAGTTATAATAAACTTACTTTCCATTATCTTATCTTTATCTATCTTGTCTCTATTTGATTTATTCAATGGAGAATCCTCCTATCTTCTCTACTGGAGATCCTAAATTTACTAGGGTTATGGAGTAAAATAAACTCACCTTAGTGAGATATCTTACATCATGATCCATTTGTGCTCTTGATATTACTTATTACCAACCCCATCTCACTTCTCAACAACCATCTAACCATTACCTCTACTAATACACAACTCATCAACACTTTCAACCTCCATCACTCAACCCTTATTATATCCAAACCCAACCTCAACCATTTTAACATAACCCATATTTGGGTTACTCATTTCAACCCACATCTCAACCCCCTCAACCTCATCAAATATTTGATAACCCTACTCCCCATTCACTCTAATCCCGTAACACCACTTTGTAGGGACCTTTTTCACTTCAAAATTAGGATCATGTTGGTCACTTCACCAAAAAATCCCAACCCAATATTACCCACAACCAATCCAATTCTATCAATTACCCATCAAATCTCACCCCAAACCAACCAAAAATTTGTCAACTACCACCTGAGCTAGTTACAATGTTATGGAACTGGCTTAACAAAATGGAATCAACCATTTTTAGTACCCTTGACCCACCGAATCTCACCTATCACCAATAAAAATTCAACTAAAAACTTTCAACCACTCATGAACAACCATTTAACCTTCCTCATATTCAACCAATGATCCCTCAACACCAATTCGATATTTATCCTAACCAACCCCAACTTCAGACTATTCAACCCCATCAACCATTGAGACACATACCCCAACCATCATGTCAAACACCCCAACACATTTTTCAAAAACCTTCTTTGTCTCAACATCAAGACTTGGGATATCTTATTTACTCTCAACCTAGCCTCTCCATTCAATCAAACCCCTCGACTCAATTAAACATATTCAAACAATCTAGCCTCTCAACCCAACCCAACTCATCATTCCAACCTAATTTATTCAACTAATCAATTTCATCAAACCAACCAACTAAATCTTCACCTCAAGAGTAATTAGTGCACCATCCTTATAAGTGATACACTTTGATAAGGGAACCTTATTTCTTCATCCTTTATAAACTATTGGAGGCTTCTTCCATCAATCTCCCTCCAGTCAAGCCCATCAAAATTTCTCCTTCAAAGCCAATTTGGTTTAGAGAGAATGAATTTTTCCCCTATCATCACACCAACCGACATAACATTGATAGATGTGGATCCTTTAGGAGGCTCATCAAAAACCTCATTAATCACAAGGAGGTCTTAAAAGGCATTCTTCATGTTCCCTGCAATCTAGCCTTTGATATATTCAAACAATCAATTATTTAACCTCTTCCTTCACTCTTTGTTGAGGAAACCTATGATCAATGTCCTCAACATGATGAGGCCCTTCCACTAGATTTGGTTCTTATTTAATCCACAACTAAAGAATCCATAATTCAAACTTAAACCCAAACACTTATCAACCAAGTGGAAACTTCTCCACTTTCATCTAAAATCAGTTACATGGAACTAACCAACCTATATTTTTCACTCACCTACATCAAATCAACCGAGCAACCCTTTTCTTTCACTCATGTGTAATCCACCAACCAATATTCTTCTCCCTCTTATGGGGAATATTCTTTACCAATCTTCAAACCAACCTTATCAACCATTGACCCAACCAAAATTATCATTGATCTAACCTTACCTATCATCATCCATCTAACATCACCTCTCAAATTAACACAACCAATAAAACAACTAAATCATTTCTATCACCTCTTTCAACTGATCAAACTAACTAATCAAACACTTCCCCTCACTTATGGGGACCCAATCAACCAATCTATCTCTCTCACTTAAGGGGAACCAACCCACCAATATTTTTCACTCACTTTTGATGAACCTACCTTAACAAGCATCAATCCTATCTTCCCTGACATCAACCTAACCTTATCAACCATTAAATACCAAGCCAAAATGGCCATTGATCAAACTTTACCTATAATCATTTTCTCCACCTTACCTTACTCGACATTAACTTTAAAACCAACCCAAATAACACACCACATGAACTATTTATTCTACCTCTTCCAACCCATAAAACCAACCCTTACACCCAATCAATCAATCCTCATCTACATAAATTTTAACTCAACCATAACCTACCTACCTAAAAACCAATACCAAGTTCAACCCATCAAACTTAACCTTCCCTACCTAGACCTTATCTAGCCTCATTTTCCTAGCCATAGAGTAATAGAGGAAATTCTACCTGAACTACCACCCTTAACTTGAACCAATTAACCACTAACACCCCCTTTTAGAGATGGAGGAAGTCATCATCACCCCTCCTCAACCTTCGTATTAACCACACTTCCTCTTTGGGATCTTTTTCCCATCTTTGACCACCCATGGAAGGAAAAAACTAGGGGGAACTTTCCCTCCAAAAGGCTTGGACCATTTATTAATTAGCTAACCATACCTTAACCAATTAACCCAACCTATCAACTGAACATATTAACCAACTGACCTTCGACCATTTGGAGTTCCTTTCTCCTTTACCCTACCAAACTAAAGTATTTGGGGGATTTACTTTCCCCTCCTTTTTTTGTAGTTCCTTTCTCATTTACCCTACCAAATTGAACCATTTGGGGTATTTACTTTCCCCTCCTTTTTTGGAGTTCTTTTCTCCTTCACCCTACCAACCAAACCATTTGGGGGATTTACTTTCCCCTCCTTTTTTTTAGAGTTCCTTTCTCCTTCACCCTACCAAACCAAACCATTTGGGGGATTTACTTTCCCCTCCTCTTTTGAGTTATTCTTTCCTTTACCCTACCAACCCAAACCCATTTGGGGGAATTACTTTCCCCACCTTTGATTCAAGGGAGTTACTTTCCCTACCAACTTGGGAGTCACCCTCTCCCTACCATTTAGAGATTCCTTTTCTCCTTCTTTACCAACCTATTTGGAGGGTCACCTTTCCCCACTTTATCTACCCATTTAGAGGTAACATTTCACTTTCCATTTCACTATGTGGTGCATCAAATTGTGGAAACCCATTTTGACACCATTAACCTAACCATTAGGAGTCATTTTCTCCTCAACCTTTTTGAAAATCACTCTCTCCACCAAACTATCACCAATCCAAATTCACAGATTTTTCCCATCTCAATCCCTTCCACACTTAACTAAGTGTCAAAAAGTAGTTGGGGGACATCCACTCTATTAATGGACATCAACCATTTTTTCAAGCATGGATTTGGGGCATACAAAACCTCAACCTCCTTAGGTGATTTTTCCTTTACACATTTGTTCTTTGATTAAACCAAGTTCCTTGTCACCTTGGTGTCTAACTTAACCTCATCCCTTGTTTCTTATCACCTTCATCCCCTTCCCTTTATGGACAATTTATTAAGATAGGATCATGTGATTATCTATCACAGAACTTTGCCTAATCCTAAGCATGGATACCATGGCTCTACCCATGGCATGATCCTCATGGATACTTTTCATCCCTTTTCAGATAGAATCCCATGATCATTGTCTCTTAAACCATTTTCACCATTTATCCTTCTTTGACCTCCTTGTATTATGGATTTGCCTCCATAAAGTAAAACCTCTAGAACTACATAGACTTTTTCATGTCTAAAAACTATCATTTCTACCATTTGGGATACCAAAATAATATTTATAACATTCATAGTCTGATCCCTTAAAGGATAGTTATCACCTTATCTAACTTGCTTAAAGAATAAATTGCTTCCTCAAAGGATAGCTATCAAACTTGAACAAATAATAAACTTAGACCAATCGCTTAAAGGATGGCTATGTCAAAAAATTAAAAGCAATCATTTGAAGCCTCTCACACTGATCAAATTCACAAAATTCTTAAAATCAAGAGCAAAAAGGCAAAATGGACCTTTCTCAAAAGAAATACAAACATTCTCAAGAAAGCTATGTTTAGTTTTCCCTCTTTTTTTAACAGCATTAGTAGACTTTTTGCATCGATCGGTCTACATCTAGCACATGACATGGACTTTTCTATCATCAATCTTAGGTCACCTTGAGAAGGGGCAAGCCATCCCCACAATAAGGTCACCCATTTTTAATCACCCATTACCTATCACCCACTAATTTTTATCCGTTTCCTCTCTTGACTTCCACAAATCAAGGGATTTTAGCTTACTTGACACCATGTGATCAAGATACCTTATTTAACCATCAAAAAAACAAACAAAGTAAAATCATGATATGGGTTTTATGTTTATAAATTCACCCATATTTCCCTTATGTTATTTGTTAATTAGAGCATGTCTTCCTCCTCCTTATAATTTCATGACTACTTAGGTTGTCATGTCTTTACCCTCTTCAAACATTAGAACCAACCCATCCAATTAACTACTTAAAAATTCTTCCCCCCAAAATCTAACATGTGGTATATCCAATTGGGGAAACCTATTCAAAATCCACCCAACTTTGAATCATTTGGAGATAATCCTCTCCACATGCCTAATTAGGAGTCACATCTTCCTAACCCTATGGATATTTCCCTTTTCCCATCTACCATTAACCATCAACTTTTTAACCCAACCCTTTTCGAGGGAATTATCTTTCCTTACTCCTTCACCCAACCAATTATGGAAAAATACTCTTTCCCCACCCCTTTTTGAAAAGGCATCATACTTTTTCCTCTTTTTTTTTTATCATGGGTTCATATAGACACATGTCTCATGATGTCCCCACCTTACATAACACAACCTTTGACCTATCAAATTAACCCATCAATGAACACTATCTTAGAGATTCATTTTTCCTTCTTTCCCTCACATTTTGGAGCATACTTTCTCTAATCCTTTTTTCATCACCTTATTTGACCTATCCCAAACATTTGACACCACCTCTCTTTGATCCACATTTACTTTCATCCACTAACATTCAACCAAACCCCAAACCATATGGTATCTCAAATTGGGGCAAATTATCTGAATCACCACTTGAATATTTATGGGGGATTTCCTTCCCTACCCTTTTTTGTAAAATACTCTTCTCCACCTTTCCATTACCCATTGATTTAACTAGAACTACATACAGCCTAAAGTTTCTCTTGGATACTATGTCCATGAAACTATGTAGGCAACATCCACTTGCCTAGTGCATATGGAGTTAGCTCAGTCATCCCTTTTCCAACATACCTTTTACCCAACCATTAACCCATATTTTGGCTATTGACCATTTGGAGATTATATTTTTTCCACCTTTTATAACCATTTAGAGATCACTTTTCTCCACATCACTATCCTAGTACCATAACTACATACAACCTAAAGTTTCTATTTGATCCTATATCCATGGGACTACGTAGGCAGTGCCCATTTACCTAGTGCATATAGAGCTAACTTGGATACCCCTTTTCCAACATACCTTTCACCTAACCATTAACCATTAACCCATATTTTACCATCTACCATTTAGAGACATCATTTCTCCATCTTTTCCACTTGGGAGAACTACATTCAACCTAAATTTTATGTTGGATACTATGTCCATGGAACTATATAGGTAGTATTTACTTGCTTTGTGCATATGGAGTTAGCTTGGACACCCCTTTTCATACATACCTTTCACCCAACCATTGATCATTATCTTTCTACCCATCTTTTAGCTATCAACCATTTGAAGATTATCTTTTCTCCACCTATTCTAACCATTTGGAGATCACTTTTCTCTGCATCACTATCCTAGTACCAAAACTACATATGGCCTAAAGTTTATGTTGGATCTTATATCCATAAAAATATATAGGTGGTGTTCACTTGTATTGTGTATACAGAGTCAACTCAACCTCCCCTTTTTAAACATTACTATTAACTATTACCATCTCACTGCATACAGCTCAAACATTGACCATTTTAACCTAAACCTTTTGCATCTTTTTGTGATGACTTTATCATGGTCTTTTTGACTGAACCAATTGAATTTACCATGTTGAACATTTAAACATTTGAACATTTTGCACTTAGTACATGATCAAAACATTGGAGTCCTACATCAAATCACTTCTAAATTTAGATACCCACATAGACACTAATTCATTTTGCTTAAGAGGTTAAGTGTACCCAACTATCATAATATAGTCACATGGTCCATTGGTCACCTATCTTCTTAACGTTGAGCTTATTTTTATCAATATTGGCATCCTTAGTCCTTACACAATCTTGACTATCACATCTTGTGTGCATGTTTGCATTATAAATGTCTAAATTTGAACCACCTTTTAGTCACCCACCTTTGTGACTAATCACAAACCATTCATCAAACCCTAACCCAATTCAATTTTTCCTCATCCTCTCCTAGTTTGAGGGGAAACTCCTCCCATACTTGGGGCAAACTAACCTTCAACCAACCTTCAACTGACACCATCTTTTGTTTTGTTTTGTAGCTTATAGATATAATTTTCATAATAAAAAGGGGGGAAATTTAGACACTATAAAACTACACACATGGTCCTAAAAGTCAAAATAACCTACCTTTAACTAATCCCTTCACCTAACCCATTTAACCTAACCTCACCTTGGGTCTAGTTAGCCACTTATCTAACTTAACTTTCCTTGTTAACCCTCTTAACCCTCACCCTAGATTAAGTTGGTTAGTTTACTAACCAACTAGCCCTTTCACCTTAACTAGCCTCTTTTTGACCTTTTAATCCCTTTGAACTTTTTTAAGCCACTTCTATTCGATACCTCGACTATTGATGATTAAGGAAACTATTGATAGTTAACCTAACCATCGATGGTTAGGTCCCTAAGATGGTAACTCATCACCAACTATACTTGAGGTAATTAGGCAAAAATTTAATAGTTTTTACCTGATCCATCTTATAATACCTCAAAAACACCTCGTAACCTACAATCTTATCTTATTAATCCATCACTTTTATTTTATAAAAAGAAGTGAGCAAGAGGAGAAGTGGATTGATAAATCAATATCCAAATTCTACACTTAGGTTATCTTCGTACAGGTACTCAAGTCTTTTAGGCATTTGAAGATTCTTCATACAAGTTTCTCTAGTAGCCACCAACTTGAACCTCTAATGAATTTCTTCTAGCTCTCCTTCAAGCATCATTATGCTACCAAAATCTCTTCAAGATGAGGTAAGCATTTGATTAATTTTCATTTATATTTCCTTTCCATCTACTTGAATATCTCTATCAAGATCTTAGCTCTTTACACCCCCCCATCTCATTCTTGTTAGCTTGGACCCTCTACCTTTTCATCCTATCATTACCAAATCTTGAATAGACCTTCTACATCAGATTGAGCTTGACCTCACTCCTCTACCCATAGACCTTTCTAATATTCCCATTATATAACCATCGATGATTACCCCTAAATGGAAATGGTTACCCATAATCACCAATGGTTGTCCCTTTTTGACTAAAACCCTCATTTTACACCATTAAACTAACCATTCACTAGATCCTAATTTTCCCATTTTCTATCAAATACCTGATCAGACCTAGACCAGACTAGATTAGAACATTTCTTTTAATTAATTAACATTTACCTTTATGTTAGTTTATTAGTTATTAAGCTTACATTTCCAAAGCATTCATTTATATTAATTTTATGTATATAACTATCCTTTATTTCCTTTTAGCATTAACTTGTATCAGAGAGTGGATTGATAGCCTCCATAGATAGCTCACGCTTTCTTAGATCTAGCCCTAGCTAGGCAATCCACCCTTCCTCCTTATCTAAAAAATAAGCTTACTTTGAGTGATTTATTATGTAGGTCATCTTCCCCTAGCCAAAGAAGAGTTCTCTACTTCATTTGGTTCACGTGTAAATTTATACCAAGTTTTTATACCATATCTATTTTACCCTTTTCTGCAACTTTTATCTCTTTATTTCTTCTTAGTAATAAAAGTGAAAATTTTAGCATAAACAATAAGGTCTATGAGAAGACTAATAATTAATAACTTACCCCTTTATTTCACTATAAGGGTCATGTGACTAACTCTTCTCTCATGATTTAACATTGTATTACATAACTTCAAGTCCATACAAATCCATATCATCATTATCATGCCTCTACAAGCCATATCTATGCTCAAGAACTAGTCTATCAAACAAACCTACTAGGAACCATACCACTTTGAGATATTCATGACACCTTATATAGCTTATAACTCATTTCAAAAAATATAAGATAGACTCCACACCATATCCCATCATTCTCCTTTGACCAATAATTCTCAAACCATAAAGGTCTCTTGTCAAGACCGAACTAGCCATGCCTTCATGAAGACAAGACTAGGCTTCATGATACACCGTGCCCACAAAGACTTACTTTTTATGAACTTGGTAAAAAATTACCTTATTATAAGAAGCACTTCAACACAACCAATACCTTCTTTTTTATGATATCTCATAGCAATGCAAAGTAAAACTACTCATAAGCTTATCATATCATAACACTATGCCAAGACTTTATGTATAAATCAAGGACCTACTAGACCATGCTTCTTCACAACAACACCTATAAGACATCAATAAAATTTAATTAACTTTGACATCAATGTCTCAACACAAAAATAGGAACATACATCAATAGTAATTGGAATAAAAGAAACAATAGGAACTAAAGAGATGATAAGGGTTGGAAAAATAATGGAGATTGGGAAAATAATAGGAATTGAAGAAATAATATGAATTGAAATGAAAAAAATAGAAACAAGATCACTTAATGATTTATGCTCCATTGGTGCTTTACCTTTTAGTCCTTGAAGGCTCAATACCTTAGCATTTTCTAGTTCTTGTTTCTCATAGTCATCCTTACGATAATCAACCAGAGGAGTTTATTTACATTTCACTATTGCCTTAGTCTCTTCTAGGGTCTTAGCTTGGTATTCAATCCCTACTTGTGATGATGTATCTATGTTCAAACTTGTAGGGCTCTCAAGTAATTGATTAGGACTCTTAAGATCTCCAAGATTTATTTTATAATGTAGAATTGGTTTCTCCATTGAAGGAGTATTTTACTAATGAGGAGGATATAGAACATTTGTAACTAAAGAAATAAGGGATTCACTTGCATTAGTATGGCTTATATCCTTAGATTTAATTGATTCAATGTGAATCAGTTGGTGTTCTCCTCCCCAAGAGTTAATAGTGTATACACAAAATATTTTCAACCTTTTTCAAATACTGATGCTTTCTATCTTGTAAGAAGTCATCGAGTCTTAATATCTCTAAGTGCATGACATAAGGGGTGCAATAGGAAATCGTTGGGTAGACATTTGGTGCTTCACAATATTGTTATCCTTATTTCCATTTATTATCAATCTAACCAGCTCTTAAAAACATTACCCTAAGCTTTGGCTCCCATGTTGCACCCTCCTCTAGTCATTTCCCACCTTCATTATCCATTTCCCTAACCTAAACCCTTTTTTGGTAGTTGACATGACTATGTCAGCCATATTTACCATGTATTGTTATTTACAATAGTTTACTAAGAACTAAGTTGGCCATGGCTGACATAGTTCATTATCTAGTTAGTTTTTTATCAATTTCAATAATAGGTCAACTGGGTTAACCTTGTTAGCCAAAACTTTCATAAGGGTTTAGGGTTAGATCTACTTATATAAAGAGTTATTATTCATTTGAACTTCTTTATAATTTATTCTTCCACCATTCTACTTGAGGAATCTTAGCTTAGGGTTTCTACTTGGAGAAGAATATTATATTGTGAAGAAGTCTTGGATGCTTTGGCATTTATTAGTGATCCTTACAAACCACAAAAAAATCTTGAAAATAACCTTTGTCCAAGGGAGAGATTGAGTCTTGATGGTTTCATCTTCCAGGTATCTCTAAGTTTTCTCCTCTCTTTAGTAGATAAAATGAGTATAAGTAATAGCTTTTGAATAATATTGCTCTTTCCATGAATTAGGGTTTTACTTATACATAGCTTAATTAGTATTATCTTACACATGTTTACTTTTATGTTTGTTAACCCCAACTTTATGCCACAAGCTTTGGTGAGCACTAGATTAGAATTTTTACTTTACTTGTTATTAGTATAGTGAATATAAAAACATAGGACCTAGTTAGGGTTATTTCATAGTTTTTATTGATTAGAGGCTTTGAAATCCTCCTTATTGATATTATTATAGTAATATATCCCTTAATTAGGTTTAGTGGTTCCATATTGGTCATGACCCCAATTATCTAATGTATCCCAAATTGAAAGTGTAAGTAAGATCCATCTTCTCTGAGCTAGGATTGATTTGTAAAATCTGTTGCATTTCCCATTGCATATATTATGGTGAACCTAGTATGAATATAGCCCATGTAGGTTTTATTTCATGTTTTTAATTTTTATCATTTAATTTTTTCTATATTTGTAATACTAGGTCAACCATGCTGATATAGTTCTAACTTTTATGCATAGGTTTAACATACAATCGCATCAAAATGACTCTATTCATTTTATGCAAGTATTCATCAAATACAAGTTACTAGATTGAGTAGGTTGACATAGTATTATTATTTATTTCCAAAATAAAAAACTAAGTCAAATAGGTCAACTTCATCTTCTAATCAACATCTAGAATAACAAACTAAGTCATGCAGGTTGACTTAGTCTTACAGTCAACATCTAGATAACAAACTAAGTTGTTTAAGTCAACTTAGTCATCTTAACAGGCTTTAAAAAATAGGTTTTCATAGAATTAGGTTGATTCAGTTGAATTAATTAGAATAACTTGCAATCAATATTTAAGGTACTTTAACAAAAAAATTGAAATCCTTCACATCTTTCAACCCACCAAGGTTATTTTCTTTCTCTCTCTTTAAATTTAGTACTTCCTTACAATTCTATTTTTTCAAAGTTTTTAGTTTTCAAAACTATAATACTAAAACAAACTAAGTCAACTTGGTCAACTTAATTATTTATCCTATCTTCTATCTAAAAGACTAAGTCAACCTGGTTGACTTAGTTATTAAATACTCTTACTTATACATAACAGTAACAACTTAGTCTACTCTATTTTGTAATATTTGAATACAGTATCATCTAAACTAACTCTGTACCATTCTTAATTTGGGAATTAACAATCATATTCTAGTAATTAATTCACACTTTCATTTTTAGCTATTTGTATGCTTAGAGTAACTCACATAGTCTAATTAGGTGGTTTTTCAAAACACCATTTAGTTGTACTATTTTTCTCTTTTTTCACACACTACCAAATCACACAAATTTAAAAATGCATTTAACATTTGTCTTTCCAAATCCTACTTACTTATATTTCATTGCTAAGGGAGAAGTCAACTTGGTTTTTTGGCCAAATATAAACATGTGGTTAATGGTATATATTGGAAAAGTACCTGATCCCTTATTGATATAGAATTATGAAATCAGGGGGTAGGCCCAATACCAAGCTAGTACCATTACCAACACATATCCCTTTCATCTTAAATGTTTTGAAACCATCCATAGATTTATTTATAGTTCTTTACTTTTAGCCAACTTCCCTATCACACTTAAAATAACATTTCATAATAATCTAACAACACTCACAATGACCACTTAGTTAGCATTTGCTTTTCAATTGACTACTTGCTCTCTAATCATTGTATGTTGTATTACAAAAACTTGTATTATCTAGTGTTGGTACAAGGTTTTGTGCTTTGTGTCAATTGGATCATTCTCATTGATCCAACTGTTTGTGTGTTTGGTTCTATTTATTACTTTAAGTTACATTTGCAAAAACATTCCCTATTTTTAGCACACTATCATTCTATTCAACACAATCTCTTATAGACTATCTTTTCCTTGACTATAGTACTAAGTCAACTTGGTTGACCCAATACTCTTTTCTTCTAATTAAGTTACAGTACTAAGTTGACCTAGTTGACTCTATATCCTTATCAAGTTGTGTTTCTCCCAATTTACATTACTTAGTCAACCTAGTTAATTTTATACTCTTCTACCTTCTATACAATAATACTAAGTTGACCTGGTTTAGTCTGTACTCTTATTGTTGCCTTTGCTCTACTATCTAGTTGACTTAGATCTCTTATCTAGATGACCTAGTTATTTGTTTCTCTTTCCTTATCATTCTATTCATTTCCACAAAACATCATGAAGTCCTCTATTAGAATTTTATTGGACAACTTAAATCTATTTAGACACTATATGGGGTATTGATTTCTCCCTTTCTTTACCTCCCAAAATAATCCTCGCTCTTAGAGCACCTCTTCCTCTCCTTCATCTGTGGATTGTAACATGGTTCAATTCACACCTCAAGACAAAGTAGGTGGATCCAATCCTTTTTATAACTCTCAAGACAATTATAATATTTAAAATTTTCAACATAATGTGGGATACATTGACACAAGTCTATCCAGCAATCCCATTGGTAATCCACCTTCTAACAATCCTCCCCCTAATACTAATTTAGGGAGTTCTCCTACAAACACCAACCTGCCAATTGATATGACTCAAATTTTGACACAATTCATACAACAAATGAACATAGTGAAAAATTATAACACCTCTCAAATGATGAAATTATAACTTCATTTGATCAATATGTCTAATCAACCTTCAGTTCTTAATTCTCAAGATAATCTAAATTTTATTCCTCCACCTTGTAGAGATGCCTCAAGAAATTTTATTATTCAACCCATCATGAATAACAAAATGCTTTAAAGCATCCAAAATAATCATTTATCTCCTTTCATCGTATCCATTGATATTTGTAATAAATCTCTAACTATCAAATATAATGGGACTAGAGACCCCACATCCTTTCTCAAAGCATTTGGAAATATTTATAAAGAGTAGATCCAAACTAATACTTTCACCACAACTATACTTCTAGTTATAACCTTCACTGGAAATGTATTATAATGGTACAATCAACTTCCCCAACATTCCATTTGGTAGCTTGAGGATTTATTTAATTCTATAGTTAAAGAGTTTCAATATAATGACCTTCCTAAAAATTGCCTTAGCCATTTCATCAATTCTAAGTAATCTCCCATTGAATCGGTGCATGATTTTATCAAATGATGGAAATATCTGGCCCATAAGGTTGACCATAACATGATTGATGATAATTTATTTAAACTCTTTATAACTACTTTAAATCCTTTATTTCAATATAAGGTTTAAAATTTTGCTCCTCAAATGCTTAATAAAGATCTTGACAAAGCCAAATGTCAAGACTTCCTCATGAAGCAATTCTAACCTAATACCAAACTCCTTAAAGGATATTTTCAAACTTCTACTAATGCCATCACTAAAAATACTCCTCAAACTAAACCAGGAGTTTCCAAATCTGATAATTACCCATCTTATCACATACCACTAACTATGAAACAATTCTTATCACCCTCTAAACCCTTTAATTATCCTAATAATCCTCCTAAATGGTATGATCCTAATCAATTTTGTTGGTTCCATGCTGATATTTGGAATTCCCATGAAACTTATTGAAGGCTTACTAAATTTTTTTCCTATATGCTTGGTGATTTATTCAAACACGAAGCCATGATCTAACTTTGTCATCAAGAGTAAAACACTGCTTCTCAAAAATGACAAGCTCCCAAAGCTTCTTCTAATAATAACCAAAAATATTTTTCCACATATAATTATCAACAAAATACCAAAAATGTTTGTGTTATTTATGATGACTATGACCAATATTACAAAAATTCTCAATATGTTAATGAATCTAAGGTTAACTATCATCATAAGCCATCTCACAAAGATCATGTCATAAAACCTAAGAAACCATATTTGGAAGAAAAAGTTTTAAAAGATACTACAACCACTCATTTAGTTTTAGAATCCCATGAGGAACCACCTCTTTCTTTTGAACCCCCAAAAACTTCCATTCCTTCAAAATCTACCTTACCTTCTAAAACTCACACTAGTTCTTCTTCTAAATCTCATTGGAACTTTATCAAATAACTTAACTCCATGCCTTGAAAGATTCCACTTATGGATTTTATTATTACTTACCCTTATCATTGCAAGTGTTTTACTAAATTTAGGAAACTATAGGGTTTAATTTCTTAAATAGTAAAAGGGTCTAAATTTAGGGGAAAATTAGTAAATAAATGTGTCTTAATTAACCTACTAATTTATTAAATCTGGAAGTACTTAATTGATTTCTAAAAATAGAAAACAAGGAGATAGAGAGTAAAACTTAGATAATTTTAGGCTAAGACAGAGGAGACAGAGGATACAAATTATTGATCTAGCTGGGTAGACTATCAGAAATAAGATCCAAAAGGTTGTTTTTTACCTAGATAGGAGTGCTAAAAATGGGACACGTAGAGGTCTATCATTGTAGTCAAAGTTTTTGCACAATAGTCCTTAGTGTCTAAGCTTTTTGAGCTTTTTGGGTTCTAATTGTCTACTCTAAGAGACCTTGTGCTTGGAATATCAAGTCTTAGTTGTTCACAAAGCTCTATGTGTAATTGATTTGGTCTTCAAGGATATTAGTTCCTCTTCATGCTTGATAGTTGATCTCGAATCTAACTATAAAAATAGGGTAGTGCGTAATATTCATTGAATGTGTGATCACACCTTGTGTGTGGGCACGCTACCTACATATTAATACTTTGAAGAGGGATCAAGGCTAATGTAGTTCTCCCAATTTGAATGTGTATTATGCAGTCTTGTGTATGTAATGCAAGTGTATACAAATTTAGGTAAGCTTTAGATGACTCATGACTAGTACAAGAGCTTGGATAGGCTAGAATTAATAGTGGTTGGTTGTATGTAAAGAATAGGAAGGTTTCGTTGAGTGTGATTTTGTATATTTCTATCTTGTGCCTTTTAATGATGGCCAACCCTTCTAAATGACCTTTGAATGACATTTTATAGGGAAAGTAGTGATCTTGGGTTAGATGAACTCGTATTAGGCTGATAAGAGAAAAGATAAGGATTTGATAAAATCCAACCTTTTGAGGCTATTGTGGACTTAGACAATAGTGCTAAAAAGTGGACACCTTAGGTCCCAGTGTTGTAGTCCAACTTATGGCACTACTATCTAAGGGGAAATGGACCCTAAGGGATAGATCTATTCTTAAGAGAGGAGTCCAAGACAATAGGGGATAAATATAGAATGTTTTGGATGACTAGGAAATAGTGAAAACATGCCTAAGTGAGCTATGTAAGTGAGTAGGAGAGACCTATGGTTTGGGTGTCACAAGTCATGCTCAAGTTGTACAAATTGCATTTTAGTATGACTACATTTTCCCCCAATTGATTCTAAGTATGTATAAAATTGAAATACTATGATAAAGGAAAAAAAGAGAAGCATACCTAAACTTACCTATGAGGCTAAGCCCAAGAAGCTATGTGATGTTGGATTGTGCATAGTGAGAGCATATTGTGTTGTGTAAGTATATAAAAAAATAAAGGGATAGTAGATTAGTTCTGACTAGTTATGCTATATATAAAATAAGGGCGTACAAATTTGATTAAAGAGAGAGGAAGGAAGAGAAAGGAATGAATACACCTCACTAGGTACGTGAACCAATACAAAACTTGTTATGCTACTGGGTTGTGTTGGGTGATGCTGGAAGTATGTTAAACCAAGAGACATATCTATGAATGAGCTGAGTGCTCAATCCCCTAAAATTTGGCTCAAGAATCTAGAGGTAGGCCCTTTGACTCCATCATCACAAACTATGTGAAGTTAATGAATCATGCATGTGCTAATTGATTTTTGGACCATGTGTCCAATCCCTCTAAATATGTAGCTCAAGAATACAAAGGTTAGCTAGACCTTTGGATCCATCATTGCCCCATGATGTGAAGCTGAATGTGAAAATACCATTATAGATAAATGGCATATGATATGGCTTATGGATCCCTTGAATGTGTTGTGATCTAACAATGTTGATGTCGATAGCTAAATGTAAACTAAAACTAGGTCACTGTTGGCCACTTCAAAAAATGGAGATTAGACTTGTATAGAAGTGCCTCTTAAAACTAAAATCAAGGCTTAGGAATCCACTCAAGAACTTAGGTACGTGGGAAGCAAACTTGTATGAAAGTTTACTTGAAAGTTATGCCAACCACCTATAGATGGAGTAAGGCATGAAACTATTGGGAGTATGTAAATAAATGTAATAAAATAAAAAATAGAGAAGCCCCATGTGCCACACACCTTACCCCCAATAACTAGTGTTTAGAACATAGATTCTGAACTAAAAGTTGTATCAACTACCATGTTTAAACTAAAAATGTAAACCCTCATGCCATGCACAATTCCCTCTATATCTAGGTTCTCTAAGTGAAATAAGTGCTAAAAATTATTAATTTTTGGAGTAAACTATACTAGTAAAACTATGACTAAACTAACCTCTCTGATTGATTATAGAAAAATTAAATATTCTACTATTTGGATAATAGTGCTAAAAATTAGACACTTTGGGGTCCAACATTGTAGTCCCATTTTTGGTGTTGTTGTTTAGAGCTAAAACTGATGACTGATTTTTCTACTATTTTCTTGGTCTAATTTTCCTTTGTTGAGTTCTAGATTCTAGGCTGTATTATTTTAAAACTACTTTTTTGACCATTAGGAACTCTAATATTTATCACAAAACCCCTATTTGTTTCCCCATTTTCTAAAGGTAGGAATTAAGACCTGCAATGATTGACCTCAGAGGAAGAAGCCCTACAAGTGTGTTAAGCTACTAAAACATTTGATATAGCATTGATATATATTATCTCAAGATATAGCAAAAGCTATAGATAGAGATTGTTAGATCTATAGGGGTATGTCTATATATATATATATAATAATGTAATATCATGTGCATAAGATTAAACTAGAATTCAAAATGTTAGTTTTTAGTTGTTAGTGGTGTGGAGGGATGGAGCATGATGTCCATCATGACATCTAAGAGGTAAGGTAAATGCATGATTGGAATCATGGTATTTCACACAAAGATAATAAATCAAGCAACAAACATACAAAATAAGAATCAAGAAACATGTAAGGGTGGCCAAGGGGATAAATAAGCACATAAGGCATACAAGGTATGTTCAAATGCCACATACACACATAATGGGAACAATAAAAAGATTGGCATAAGGTCCATAATCACATGAAAGGCACACATAAAGGACATTGGTAAGTGTTCAAAGGCACACACATATAGATAGGAACAAAGGACATTGGTAAATGTCCTAAAATATAAGTAGGAAGCAAATAGGAACTATAAAATGCAAACACATCTAGCTAATCAAAGCAAAGAGTGGAAGCATGCAGAGTACTAGAAATATAAACATGCATCTAACTATGGAAAGTAAGAAGCAAGATTATACAAGATATGTAATACAAGACTAATGTATATTTTATGAAATATAAAAGTGTGATATATGCTAATGAAGTTCACCAAATGTTTTACTAAATTTGGGAAAATATAGGGTTTAATTTCCTAAATAGTAAAGGGGTCTGGATTAAGGGGAAAATTAGTAAATAAATGTGTCTTAATTAACCTACTAGTTTATTGAATCTATAAGTCTTAACTGATTTCTAAAAATATCAAACAAGGGGATAGAGAGTAAAACTTAGCTGATTATAGGTTGAGATAGAGGAGGCAGAGGCTACAAATTATTGATTTGGCTAGGCAGACTATCAGAAATAGGATCTAGAAGGCTATTTTATACTTGGATAGGAGTGTTAGAAATGGGACACCTAGAGTTCCAACATTTTATTCCAATTTTTTTTGTTTTAATCCTTAGTGTCTGAGCTTTTTGGGTTCTATTTTTCTTCTCTAGGAGACCCTATGCCTAAAATATTGAGTCCTAGTTATTCACAAAGATTTGTGTGTAATTGATTTGGTATTTAATGATCTTAGTTCCTCTTCATCCTTGATATGTGATCTCTAATCCAACTAGAAAAAGGGGTTAGTGTGTAATATGCACTGAACATGTAATCACACCCTGTGTGTGGGCATGCTACCTATATATAAATACTTTTAAGAGGGATAAAGGCCAATGTAGTTCTACCAATTTGAATATGTATTGCGAAATCTTATGTATGCAATGCAAGTGTATGTAAATTTTATAAAGCTTGATATGACTCATGATTAGTGTATGATCTTGGATAGGCTAAAAATAACAGTGGTTGGCTGTATGTAGAGAATAAGAAGATTTTCTTGAGTGTGTTTTTTTATATTTCTAGCTTATGCCTTTTAATGATTACCAACCCTTATAAATGACATTTGAATGGGATTTTATAGGGAAACTAGTGATCCTAGGTTAGATTAAATCGCATTAGGCTAATAAACAAAAAGATAAGGGTTTGGGAAAATCTAACCATTTAAGGCTATTGTGGACTTGGACAATAGTGCTAAAAAGTAGGCACCCTGGGTCCCAGTGCTGTAGTATAACTTATGGTGTTATTGTCTAGGGGGAAAGGGACCCTGGGGGACATATTTGTGCCTAGGAGAGGAGTCCAAGATAACAAGAGTTGAATATAGAAGGCTTCGAATGACTGGGAAATAGTGAAAACATGCCTAAGTGAGCTATGTAAGTAATTAGGAGAGACCTATGGTTTGGGTGTCACAAGTCATGCTCAAGTTGTACAAATTGAATTTTAGTATGAATAAAAATAGTTACTTATTAAAAAATTACAAGAAATTAAATATCCATCTTCTATAGATGAATAACCACCCTCTATTGAGCCTTAACTTACCAACATACATATCATTGAATCCATTTGTCATTTTTCGAAGCCTTCTATTGAATTTATTTAAGATGACATGATTAATGATGAAATCCTTTTTCATGCCAATGATTCACCATTATTCATTAAAATATCCATTAATACTACCCTGATTCATAAATTTTTAGTTTATGAAGGGTCTGATATTAATGTGACATCTTTGTGGCTTATCCAAAAACTTGGATATGATAAGGATCATCTCAAGCAAACCTACCTTACCTATCATGGATTTGATAAAACTACTCAAAATCCACTTGGTTGTATTTGGTTTCCTCTAACAATTTGACCCAAGACCATTATTAACTAAACTTCTGGTCCTTGATTTACTTCTCTCTTATAACCTACTCCTCGATCTCCCTTAGACTCATAGAATTAGGTCCATCGCTTCTTCCAATAGCTAATGCATCAAATTCATACATAAAAACAAATGGTATAATCATGATGAGCCCAATCCCAACCCTTGGATTATTCAACTTCCCAATCCAAAATCTCAATATCATATTCCTACCATCAATAATGTTCCCTTGCATGAAATCATCAACATCAATCCAAACCTATAGGTCACTCTTGTTAATTTAGATGATGATGAACCTAATTAATTATATCATACTTGTAACAATACTAAGCTAACTCCATATATATCAGAGTGGCTTACTTCTTCTTTATTACCTCATGATCTCACTATTCCTCTCGTTGATGAGATCACCAACTTTCCCCCTCCATCTAATGCTCTGTAACCTTCTTACCCAAAATATGCCTTCACATGCAATGATTATAGTGTGGAAAAATTATTCCAAGATACTATAATCATGTCTCCATAAAATTTTAGTGACCTTGGAATTTCACCTTCCAAAACTCCCCCTGAATCTCAATCATGTACCATCTCTCCAACCTATGATGATAAATACATCATGGCCCAATCTCAATCTCAAGACTTGAATGTTCAACATTATAAAAAAAAATTAGCTCAAATACATGCTTTCAACTAGGATGTTCACACCATTTCCATGGATTTTGAATTAGCTCTCAAAGATCATGTACCTCATGTTAATACTCCACTTATTGATACTCCTTGGGTGGTTGAACACATCTTACCTTCTGAACCTCCAAATATTATTGCATCTTCTATACCACCTACATATCCCATCAATACATCTAATTCTTTCCCCATAAAATAAACTAACAACACACCAATCTCATCATATCAATATACTCCTCCAACTCTCAAGATTATATTATATGCCAAGGCCATAGATGTCTATCAAATACATTATAAATATGATAGCCATGGTAATAAAATTCTTAATCCCAAAATAGACATTGAGTATTATGGTCCTCTTCTTAATTTTCCTATAGATGAAGTTATTCTTGAATTACTTCATGATCGAGAACCTCAACTTCCTTGACAACATCATAAACTCAAGAATTTCAAAAATAAAGCCCCTTGTTTCAACAACTTTATTGCTATCATTAACCCTAAAGCTCATCTAATTTATTCTTTACCAAATGCACCATATCATTTCCAAGATCGCAATGATATTTTTATCAAAGAAACTAATCATATTGAAAATGGTACTCCATCATGCCCTTTGTGGACACCTAAAATTGGCTATCGATAACCTCTAATCAGGCTTTTGGCTAGTTTCCATCAAAAATGCACAATTTGGCCTAAAAACACTAAAACATGCAAAATGAGGTGAAAATGACATATTCAAGTGCCAATTTTGGCTAGGGTATCCCTAAATGGGGCAATGAAATTTATGGGCCAACTAACTTTGATCAGTTCATTTCAATTCAAAATGCCAAATTTGCACCTGCGTGCTCTGGACTGCGCTTTCCTATCAAATATTTTGCACAAGACATGTGTCTTTGTTATTTTTTTTGGAAACATTCTAAATGGGATTACGCATCTAACACATATGATAGTGACTTCCAATTTAAATGTAGTCAAATTTAGGACCAATAACAAGGCATTCTGATCAATTTGAGTAATTTGTACATAAAGTGCTTAATCATGTTTAAGAGCTAATTAACCCAAATCAAAGCATAATAAAAAATTCCATGGAAACTTGTTGAATACTTATTTTTGGAAATGAATATTGAACATCTAAATCATCAAGTGACCTCATTTCTTGGGAAGACATCCCTAGGCCATAAATGCCATAAATATTAGGATTCATGCCCTACATGCCTCATCAATGCCTTCCATGATGCCCTCCATGCCTCTTAATTGCCCCTTCTTCCAATGCCATGATGAGGATAATTACAAATTTTAATTCTAAAATTGAATTAATCCTCAACCACACATCTCAATATTGAGATGGATAGTTGATGTTGATTATGATCAAATCCAAAAATTTATAAATAAGAGGCCTCACAACATCATTTATAAGCTTAATTAGTGAAAAGTTATAATGCAAGATTAGTTCCAAAAATCTTCAAGAAACTAGTGTTATAATGCCAAATTGATTCCAAGCCACAAGTCAAAGGTGCTAAGAGGAGATGAAGGTAGCCACACTCCATTGAAGAAGACCTCTTGAAGCACAAGCTGAGAAAGACACCATTATAAAGGCATTTGGAGCATCCAAGGAAGGTGAAAGGAATTCTTGTGTTTTCATTCCTTGATTTTTAGTTGTGCTTGTCATTTTATTTTATTAACTAAGCTCTCCCTAGTGTTTAGGCCTATAGATTTTATGCTATTAGTGTGTTTATTTCACTCTATTTTCATTTTGGAACTAACACCATACTAACCATCCTCTCTTGAGTCAAATTCCTTAGTCACATTATGGCACGTCTGGTGGGACTAGATGCATCCTAAACCTAAAGGAGATCATTTTGTAACCTTCAAAAAACTTATTTGAGCTTTTAAAACTCTTAAAAATTGGTTTTCTAACTTTTTTTTCCCATTTTTGGTTACCATAGTTTTTACACAATAACTGATGTCAATAGAAATACCAACATCAATTACTTGGCTTAACTAAAATCGATCAGTAGAATTGACATCAGTTAGTTATCGATTGGCTATAACCAATGTCAGTGGTATTAACTAACTTTGGTCACTATGTTTTTCAAAAAACACAGACTTGAGACCTACTTTTCCAAAGTTGCTTGTTTCAAATTTAGAAGGGATTCAAAGCTAAAGGACATGCTAATAATTTTACTATAGGACCAAGTAGGATATTTGCTTAAAACATGTTTAAATCACTTCTGCATTCTTAAAGTTGGATTAGGAACTTTGTTTTGGTGCTTAACAAAGAATTCAAGTGTTTTTGGTGAATGTTTTCAAAGTTTATAACTAATACAAAGGGGTCAAATGAACACCACCAAAAATTTAATTTAGGTTTAAAATTGAACACACTTGTCAATTTTTGCTTGCAATAGTTGTTTGGATTATTCTTGTTTGGAAAAAAGAGGGGTGTTGCATGTATGTTCTTCCATTTGTCCCCTATAGAGAACCCTTAGAATCAAAAGTTCCATTCTTATTGCAAATAGCCTAGTTCAGGGCTTAGAAAGAATGTTGCCTAAAGCACTCCCCAAAAACTCGCTAAAGTTTGGGTGATCTTGAAAACAACCCTAAAGTATTTCTATTTTCATGCTTTCTTTATTTTTATGCAACTTGGCTTGCAAGGGGGACTTCATCACCTCCCACAAGTTCTTTAGGGAAGTTTTGACTTGATGTTTCATCTCTCAGCATTGACTTCATTTGAATCTTTTAGAATTACACACGAGACATAGTGGCACTTTGGACATCACACTACATTGAGAGAACAATAGGATGTAGTGGTTGGAAAAAGGACTAGACCTTTTTACAACAAGCCGAGTGATATGGACCCAAAATTTGTGCTTTTATTTTGTAGTGTTTAGCGTGAAAGTCCTTGTGCAATTAATTCCCCTAGATCATTTAGAAACTTGTTAGAATTTAGACAAATCTCCACTTGATGTAGAAGTATTATTGGTGCAAGGTGAACCTCAAGGTCCATGTCATAGTAATGTCATTTGAGAGAAGGGTGGGTGTAAAAACCCTACTATATAATGCATATTTATTTTTGAATGAACACTTAAAATCCTCTTAAATGATGTATATTGATGGATTTCAATAGTACCAAGCAACCTTGTTAGTTTAAGATCTAAGGGCAATTAATTATTTGATCTTGTCCTAGTTTAAAGTCTTGTTTAGAGTCAAAACTTAGTGCAAACAAATAATGCAAACCTAACACATAGTCCAAATTTTACTTTGAACAAAGAGGCATTATGTTACCCGCATGGGATCATCCATTTACCTTATTCAAAGTTCATCAAAATTTTGAGAGTTATATCATCCACTTTGGCCTAGTTATGCTACCCAATTGAGTCTAGACCTTTACCAAAGTTGTTTAAGTCCTTCACTTATAATTTAAATTCAAAATTACACCTTTACAAGTTCATAGGGTTGATGTGTTAAGTGGGTTCACCATTTTCACTAAACTTGAGGGAACTTAGGTTTAATTTCCAATTTAGGCCTTAGACTCATAATTATTATCATCACTTGATAGACTTAAGCCATTTTGTGCTAAACACTTGCACTTTAAGTCTATGTACCACAACATTTTGAGTCAAGAAAAGTAGTGTTATGTTGTCAAAATTGTGGAAAAATGTCTTTGTCTTAGAGAGTCTTTGAAATAAACTTTTTTATCACACCTTTTGGGTAGTATAGCATCATTACATTGCCCAAATCATTTCAAACATTGTTTCATGGACCTTCTTACATAGAATTCCAAATTTCTTCCTACATATTCAAACCAATATAAGTGTACTTTTAATCCTTTATCTAAAGCACAATTATACTGTTCACCTTTATCTAGCTTGATTGTAAAAAATAACCAAGTTTTATACCATTATTTATGAGAAAATAAGCTATTGCTAAAGTGCCTTTTGTTAGGTTGTGGAGCTAAAAGCTTCACCCAAATGCAAACATGGAGGTTGCTGAGTGTCACAGTCACCAACGTCGGTCAGGCCAACTGACATCGGTCAGGTGGAGACAAGAAGCTGCCGACATCGATCAGGGATCAGCCAATGTCGATCATCCCCAAACAGACAGGGACTGACGTCAATCGCCTGTGCGGTTTTGAAACTGTCAATTTCACAAACAGTTTGTTAACGAACTGGTTGTTTGCATGTTAAGGACAAATTTTAGTCTTGAGATATAGTTTATAATTATTATAATTGGAAAGTCTAATTATTGTTTGTATGGGATCTATTTAATAGACTCATGGGATGTATTGTAAAGTATGCTAGATAGAGAGAGCAAGGTTAGCTCCTCCTAGTGCCACAGTGCCAAATGTGTATGATCAGGTAGATCTACGGGAGAGCAAGATCTGGTAAAAGTTCCACAGGGGTACTGGTTTGTAGAACCAGAAGAGTTATTCTGATGGTGGAATCACAAGGGTTCTTCCATGGTGTGTAAGATCAGGTTGATCTGCAAGTTATTGCAAGATCAGGGAGAAGATCTACATGGGTAAGTAAGGTTGGTTGATCTACAAGTGTGTGTGTGTACAAGGTCAAAGGAGATCTGTGAGGTAGCATGATCAAAGGAGATCTGCAACACAACAGGGAGCAAGATCAGGTGAGATCTACTTAGAGTACATTGCATACTTGTGTACTGGCAATATTGTTACTGACTGGTTGAGGTGAATAACAACTCTATGTTTAAGTTGTTTGTTGTGACCTGTATTGAGAGAGAGAACTCTTGAAGAGATTTACTCTTTACGCCCTAGAGGTGTGGGAGGCCTAGAGGAGTGTGAAGAAGATTTTGGCATCTTCTTTGTTTTATTTCCTTCTAGAAGAGTATTAATACAATTGGGTATTTTCTCTCATATTCTGTGTTATTTTTAAATTCTAGTTACTATGTGACTTCTAGTTTAATTCTATGTTTAGTTGCTTATACAAAGGTAATCAATTGTGCTTCCTAGATCCTGACAAGTGGAATTAGAGCTGTTTGTTGTTCTAGATTCTTGACAAGTTGGTATCAGAGCGAGGTTATAGGGAGCAGGTTTGTGTTTGATTACAGGTCACTCTTAGGTGTTTCTGATTGAGTGGGAGTATAGCAATGGTAGAAGAAAAGTACACTAATAATGGAGGAATTCAAAAGCAAGAATGGTCAATTACGATGTTATGGAAAGAAAGAGCAGGTAAATAAAGATTGTTGGTTGGTTGAAGATCAACATGAAGGAAATAAAGAAGTAGGTATTATTGCAGGTATTGTTGCACTGGTTGCTCTTATATGTTCCTTGGATAAAGTAGAATCTTGGTTTATAGATTCTATTGCCTCTTTCCATGTAGCCCCAAATAGAGTATTTTTCCATGTTAAGGTCCATGGAGACTTTGGAAAGATTTATTTAGGGGTTGGTGAGCCTTGTTAAAGTATTGGCAAAGGAGAAGTGTAGCTGAAATTGCAGATGGCCAACACATGGGTGTTGAAGGATGTCATGCAGGTCCCAGTTGTAAAGATGAGGTTAATTTCTTCAAGAAATTTAGGTGATGAGAGATGCATAGGAACTCTCACAGTGGATGCACTTGAATTAGCTGGTGGTAAGAAAGCAGGTAATCTTTATCTACTTACTTGTATTACTGATTCTTCTTCTATTATGAAGACATGGCTTTGTAGGCTTGGTCACATGAGCAAGAAGGAGATGCATGTTCTTAAGAGGAAGTTAGATGTGTTTGACAAACTTAAGAACTAGAAAGACTTGGTGTTTATGGAGGAGATGATGGATAGAGATTAGCGGAAGGGACTGAATAACTCTGAGTAGGGTAGTTTGGAAAAGGTTTTGATCCAAGGTAAGCTTGCAGGTAAAAAGTCATCACTCACAAGAAAACATAGTTATTGACATCGGTCAAGTGGAACTGACGTCGATTAGACAGGTACCAACATCGGTCATGTGCAGATAGGCAAAGTTGGTAATGTCAGGCAGGTGGACACTGACATCGGCTGAGTGGACACTGAAGTTGGCTGAGTGGACACCGGCATCAGTCAGGGAACTGATGTTGGCAATTAGGTCAGTCGTAAGGAATTGACATTGGTCAGGTGCAGACTGGGAGGTGACCGACATCGGTCACTGACAGAACAAAATTTGGGTGGATAACAAGCTATCAAGGTGTCTCAAACACCCATGTGGAGGTCTGAAAGGGTTTGTAAACCTCAATTTCATTATTCCTCTTCTTTATACTACTTGTTGCTCACTGATGGTCAAGAACCAGGAAGTTTTGTAGAGGCAATGCAGGTAGGATCTAGGAAATAGTGGGAGTGTGGCATGGATGAGGAATTTGATTCCTTGGTCAAGAACCAAATGGTAGATTTGATGGAGTTGCTAGTCAAGTTGAAAGCACTGAAAGATAAATGGATTCCTAGGTTAAAGAATAGAGAGAATGGATAGGTGAGATAGAAGGCCAGGTCATATGGTCTTAAGGTAGCTCCAAGATAGTGGTACAGGTTTGACAGGTGGATGACAAAGCATGGCTTTAGTCAATGCCATAGTAACCATTGTGTTTACTTTACTAGGTTAGATGATGTTCATGACATTATCTTTTTACTGTATGTGGTTGATGTGCTTGTTGCAGGTTCACATATGTAGGGATTTTTTGAGCTAAAGGTAAAGGTAGCTTAGAGGTATGTCAGGAAGGATTTAGGAGGAGCAAAATTCTTTGGCATGAGTATTCCTAGGGACAGGTAATATCACAGGTTGATGTTGTCTCAGGATGATTATGTGAATAAGGTAGTGGTGAGGTTTGATATGTAGGATGCAGAACTGGTTAGCACACCTATGGATGGAAAGTTCATAGAACAGTGTCCCAATTCACATGATGAGGTTAAGTACATGTGTACTAGACCTGTTATTGCCCTAATAGTGGGTGTTGTCAATGAGTTTGTGGCCAATCTAGGAAACAAGCATTGGAGAGCAGTTTAGTGGATTCTTAGGTATTTGAGAGGGACCAGTAGCAGGGATTCATGCTATGTAGGGTCAAGTTCTTTTCTACATGGGTTTGTAGATGCAGATACAGCAGGTTACTTGGATGACAGGTGGAGCACCACAGGGTGTGTGGTGGTTGGTCTTTAAGATTGATCTTAAAGAGGGATACAAGCTAGGAAATAGATTAGATGATGTATAGGTGTAGGTATAGGTATAGGTATAGGTATAGGTATAGGTATAGGTATAGGTATAGGTATAGGTGTAGCTGTTTATCTCCAAGTGGGAGATTTTTAGGTTGTGGAGCTAAAAGCTTCACCCGGATGCAAACATGGATGTTGCTAAGTGTCACAGTCACCGACGTCGGTCAAGCCAACCAACGTCAGTCAGGTGGAGATAAGAAGCTACCGAAATCAGTCTGGGATCGACCAATGTTGATCATCCCCAAACAGACAGGGACTGACGTTGGTCGCTTGTGTAGTTCCAGAACTGTCAATTTCATGAATAGTTTGTTAACAAACCAGTTGTTTGTATGTTAAGGACTAATTTTAGTCTTGAGCTGTGGTTTCTAATTATTATAATTGGAAAGTCTAATTATTGTTTGTATGGGATCTATTAAATAGACTCATGGGTTGTATTGTAAAGTGTGCTAGATAGAGAGAGCAAGGTTAGCTCTTTCAGAGGGAAGAGAGCAAGGTTAGCTCCTCTTAGTGCCATAGTGCCAAGTGTGTATGATCAGGTAGATCTATAAGAGAGCAAGATCTGGTAGAAGATCCACAGGGGTGCTAGTTTGTAGAACCAGAAGAGTTTTTCTGATGGTGGAATCATAAGGGTTCTTCCATGGTGTGTAAGATCAGGTTGATCTACAGGTTGTTGCAAGATCAGGGAGAAGATCTACATGGGTAAGTAAGGTTGGTTGATCTGCAGGTGTGTGTGTGTGTACAAGGTCAAAGGAGATCTATGGGGTAGCATGATCAAAGGAGATCTGCAACATAATAGGGAGCAAGATCAGGTGAGATCTACTTGGAGTACATTGCATACTTGTGTACTAGCAGTATTGATACTGACTGGTTGAGGTGAACAAAAACTCTGTGTTTGAGTTGTTTGTTGTGACCGTAGTTGAGAGAGAAAACTCTTGAAGAAATTTATTGTTATGCCCTAGAGGTGTGGGAGCCCTATAGGAGTGTGAAGAAGATTGTGTCATCTTCTTTGTTGTATTTCCTTCTGGAAGAGTATTAATACAATTGGGTATTGTCTCTCATATTTTGTGTTATTTTCGAATTCTAGTTATATTTTACTTCTAGTTAAATTCCATGTTTAGTTGCTCATACAAAGGTAATCAATTGTGCTCCTAGATCCTAATAGTTGGTATCAGAGCTTTATGTTCTAGATTCCTGACACCTTTTGTTTCATACCTTATACCTAGTTGATCAAGTTCATGTCCAAGAATCAAATGCCTTGTGTTTGTTAGAAGTGTTTCAAATATGTTAGATTAAAAATTTCGTCTATTTTTAAAGTCTAGTTTTTGACATCGTTTAGCCAAAAGTCCTAACACATGCCTTGTTTGAGCCTATCTTTTGATGCCATGTTTGGCCAAAAGACCTAATAAATTTTAATTTCCTAGATTAGACTGATTTGAAACACTTTGACCTTAGAGTTTGGCATTTTAATTTTTTGGTCCATTTACTTGCTTACCTTTGTGTGAATAGTGAAATGTTAGATACTTCACTCTAGCTGGTTTCCTCAAAAATCTTTGCATAAACCTTTTGATCCTTTTGAAAAATCTAGACCAAGTTGAAAGCATCATTTTTTTAGATTATGTCCTTTTTAGAGTTTGTATAACTCTTTGACCTTTTATCTCTAAGCATTGACTATGGATCCAAACATGTATTCCTATACTCATAATGGACTCATGTACAATCTAGGGATTAGTAATGTAGTTGCAGAGGAAGAAATGGTGCAAGACCCCTATGTAGATAACATTGCTTATGAGATGGATTCTTATCCCTCTTATAATACTCAATCAGGGGCACAAAGCCAAGATCCATTAGCTAACTATTTGGTTAACACACCACCTTACATAAAACAAGACCAAGAAAAAACCATGCAATACTCAGCTACAATACTAATGGTGGATGATCCAATACCTCAAAAACCATATGCTACTAATTCAGCTTCAACATATGATCCATTTTTGTTTGAGCAACATTTTTTAGATAACAAATAGAAGATTTTAGTTAGGGCCATAGAGGTAGGGGCTAAGTTTCCAACATACTTCCCCCATGAAAATCTACCAAGTCTAGTAATATTTCCCTATAATGTCATTTATGATCAACAGTTTTTTTCTAGCAATCGTATGGCTCTAGTCCAAATAACATACCAAGACCCCAATATACCCAATCCAATAAAAAACATCATGGATGATCACTTTAAAAAAATACAAATAGCATACCAAACCTACCTAAATTTATCACATGATTTAAATTAGATGAACATGGTAAGTAAGCCCCTCATTGACCTAGTTCCTTCAATTGGAGTGTTTATGGAATTAACTAGATAAGAAAGTTTGAGTTCTGAACCATTTATGCAAACCACTTCAATAGATAACTTGATGCATATGCCATTTATTTAAGATGTATCTTCAGCTTCTACACTAAAGAGTGAGCCAAACATAGTAGATAATGTGCAAATAGTGTCCAATCTTAATCAAAGTGGTACTAGCGCACAAACAACTAGCCAATAATGTGTGCCTCTATTTAATCCCATGAGTAGATCACCATACTAAGGAATAGAAGTTTCTATATCCTAGCCTCAACTAGACACTTCCTCAAGGGTACAACCTATAAGATTAGATAATCAAACAATGGCTAATGTTACACCTCAATGATAGAATGTGATGAATCCTACTTCTCAAAAAGTAGCGAGTGGTATTCCACAACAATAGACACAATCTAGTGTATCAACACAATAGAGGATGAGTACATTTTCACCTTAACTAGGGGAAACTAATATTACACCTCACCAAGTAATGACAAACATACCTCTTTAGTCATAGAATAATATGCCAGTACAAAATCAAGCAATAACTAGCCAACAATGTACAAATATTAGTCAGTGATAGATGTTAAATATGCAACATGATTTCACTTCTTCATAGGGATTCATGTAATAAGGAGGTCCCCATGTTTCTCAAGTACCTACTAAACAACTATTGGTTCAAAATGTGCCATAAATCTAGAGACAGGGTATTGGTTCATAAGTTCCCACTCAACAAAAAGGTTCAATTAGTCGACATCATGTCCATTTTTAACCATAGATAGCATAGTATAGTTATATCCCTTCATCCCAACCACAAAATCCTCTAAGTCAAACCTTTATCATCAACCCAAACCAGAATATCTCTTAGACAAATTTGCAATTTCAAGTACATCCCAATTCATGTATGCATAATCCTGGTCCATTCCCCAACCAAGCCAATGTACCCCAATAGGTGTCTCCATCATACCCTGGTCAAAGTGTCCCACTTGTGACCTCCCAACCATCTATCCAAACTAATATTCTCCCTTAAACCAATATCTCTTTTAATTTCCTATCCTAAGAATTGTAACAAATGAAGGATGCAATTACTACCATTCAAGTGAGGAAGCAAACTAAGAAGTTCAAATTGGATAATGTGTATTCCTATCTATTCAACGTGGAGTATTTACAAATACCATTTCTTTCAGGATACGAACCACCCAATTTTGATAAGTATAAATGGAAAGGTGACCCTAAGGCCCATTTGATTGTATTCTTTGTTGCATGTCCACTAGTGGCATATAGTGACATATACATCTTGCTATTGTTTCCAAGGAGCTTGGATGAACAAGCCTTGGAGTGGTTTTTAAAGTTTCCTAAGAATTTAGTGATAGACTTTGATGATCTATCTGATAAATTTGTACAACCCTTTTCTTATAATCTCAAGCATGAGATTTCATTAGTAGACCTGACACAAGCAAAACAAAAAGCTGGGGAGAGTTATTTGTAGTGATGGAGGGACCTTGTAAGCTATTTCACCCATAGTTTACCAGATAAATAATTAGTTGCATTGTTTACTAAAAATTTTCATAGTGAGATAGCCTATCATCTGAAACTACAATGTTTACATACATTTAAAGAGATAATTGATAAAATTTTATTGATCAAGTGAGCGCTCATCAATAAAGGGGTCATCAAGCTTAATTAAACTAATCAAAATCAAGGTACCAATCATAGGAATGACCAACATCCCATCCAAGAACATGCATCGTAACTAACACAGACCAATAATCATGAAAGATTGAAGCAATTCAACCGAAATAAGAATGTTATGGGAAATACAATGACTAAATCTCATCATGTCCAAATTGTGCAGACATCACCTGTACCACCTATTGATGATTTAATATTTTGATTTGTAATAAACACCAACAATGGGAAGTTTCAATATGTGGGACTTGTGACTTGAAACAACCTCCAAATTTTAAAGACGCTGGTTCTTCTCTATATTAAGTAGATACTGGGAAAAGGGATAGGAATTTAAATCAAAAACACAAATGCAAGAAAGGAAATCTAATCTATGGCGATGCGCCTGAATGTAATTTGACCTTAATTATGAGCACAGTGAGACTATATATAGGATTCATTTACATTTAAGAGCAAACAAGTGCATGATCAATGTACAAGATGGAAACAATAGAAACAGAGGCTCACAACATAGACCACTTTTACTGTGATACAAAAAATGTCAACAAAGGCATAGGGTTCAATCTTCTTATTTGAATTTTCTATTCATATAAGAGGTGTAGAAACACATACAGTTATATAAACTTTTCAACTCAAGAAAACGAGACAAAAGCAAATGACATTTCTAATCACAACTCTAGAAAGTCTATAGCCTAGACTACTTTTGCAAATGACATAGAAAATATCAACAAAGGCATAGGATTCAATTTTCTCATTAATTCTCCAATCACATAAGAGGCACAGAAACATGCACAGTTACATAAACCTTCCAACTTGAGAAGATAGAACAAAAGCAAATGATATTACTAGTCACAGCTCTAGAAAGTCTAAACTCTTTACAATAAATCACTCTCATAATTCTCTTTGATCATTCATCCTTTTCCTGGTGATCTCTGCACCCTTATTTATAGCCTTGGATTCACTCCATATTTTCTACTTGTTCCCAATCTAATGGCCCAACTAAAATCTAACCCAACTGGCAGTGTCTAATAGAAGATATTTTATAGTTTTTGAAATGTTTCATCTTCTGGCAGTTCATTGGTTGAAACAAATTGCAAGACGCTCCCTTCTCTTAAACTCTAGATTAACACTTAGCCAATTCTTTAAAAATCTTCCTATTACTTAGGAGACACCAAAAAATGACACTTGGCATGTTTCGCAACACCTATTGAAGACATGCGACACTTTCCACATAACTTATACTCTTTTGTGTCTTTGCTTAGGAATGTTCTGCCTTTGACACTTGCCACTATCTTCTTCCTCAAAACTTCAACAGCTTAAAATAAAATAAGACCCACAACATTTCTTACTCGAGTAACTTTAAAAGGGACATAGGGACAAGTGTCAATCTCCACTGCTTGCATTAAAGGACACATGGCAATCTCTGCTTTACTTATCTGGGGTTACATGGTGATCTTTGCTGCTTGTAGCTGCCTTTTTAAAAACCCACAAAAGATGACACATGGTGGTCTCTACCTTACTCTATTTATACCATAGGAATAAATGGATCTCATTTCATATTTAAATGGATAGTGACACCTGGCGGCTTCTGCTTGCTTCAGACACAAAACTTGGGACCCACCACGGTCTTTGCTATATCAGTGAAGCAAAGATGAAGATAATTCAAATCGTGACACGTGGTGGCTTCCACTTTCTTTTGCTAGAGTACGTGGCAACTTCTGTCACTTTTAGAAAATCAAAACTGAGACCCTCCATGACTACCACTTGGCACTTTCTACTTGATTCTGATACTTAGCTTGTAATAACCTTTCACTGAATAGAGATGAAATGTAGGTGCTGATATGTAACCGTGGATGGTGACACTTGGCGTGTTTCATTGAGTCACTATGAGATATGTGGCACATTATGACCAACTCATAGAAAATATAAAAGGTGCCTTAGACAACGACACTTGGCATTTCCATTTGAGAAAGGATGCCTTAGAGGATGAAACTTGTCAGCTTCTGCTTTACCCTAACACTTCGACAAAAATGAATAAAAAAGGAAGATAGAGCCTATGCTTTGTTTCAAAATACTGCCATCTCGGACCAAAGTATACGAAGACAAAAATTCATGGCACATGACTAAAAAAATAGAATGGAATGTAAATTAAATTTTTACTCTACAATTATTGGTGACCCCAAGGACTTTTGAGCTTCCTCAAAAAGAAACCACAACTCCTACTAGATCAAAAATTCAAAATTACAGCTTCAACAATGTTGTCTAGTAGGCGGACCACTCTTCATCAGATAACCCTTGCTTACTCTGTAATTCATTGAAGGCTAAATCAAGGTTAATAATATTCTTGTGTGAAAAATGTTGCAAAATTTAAACTGTAGCCTTTAATTTGAATTCAAGTTGAGAAACAGGAACCAAGACAGCTTCTACTTCAGGGACTGATGAATCATCCCTTAGATCTTGGAAAACTATTTGATCCTTCTGTTTGGCCAATAGGAAAGGTTCAATTTCTTCTACCATCAACATGGTGTTGTCATCAGGAAACAAAGAAGGAAAACCTAGTTGTACTAGATCTTCAACATGCTACTTCATTTCATTGATTCCTTCCTTCATGACATCTAGAAGCTCTCTGCAACTAGTGGCTATGGAATTGCAATTGAGAACCTCATTTACTCACTTGGTAGTGACCATTCTATCATTGATTATTGCTGCTAATAGTGTTGCATCCATTACATCATACAGCTTTTTCAACAACATTTGTTAGTCCATTTCTCTCTCAGAGACTATAGCTAGAGTATTTACAACTGAACTCTCCACCTTCATGCATAATTTCTATGCATTTAGCAGGAAGGTGAGAGTTGGCATGAGATGAATAATCTCCAAAGAGTTTCTCTTCCACATGGATTCATATAGCTCCTTTACTAGACTTATCACTCTAACACTCTTTGGCTTATTGGTCAACTTTAGTGCCAATTGTGTTGCTCTCTATTTCTCTGCTTGAAGTTGGGCTTATACAGCCGTAGTATTATTTTGTTCACTTATCAAATTTTGTTGTAATTTAGTAACCTACAATAGGTGTTCCTCACACTTTTCTTGCAATGCTACTTTTTCATGCCTAAGGGTCATCACCGCATCCTTTACCTGTGTGAGCCTTGCTTTTAAAGAATCATTTTGGGCCTAAACTGCCTGGTGAGTCTAAAGAGAAATAGTATTTTACAACTATTTATTCAAATTATCTATTTCATTATCTTTTTTATTAACTTTTAAGATCAAACTATTATAGTTTACCTTTTCCTTAGCTAGCTCAGCTTCCATCTTCTATAGCCTTCTTGATATCTTCAAGTAGTCTTCAGTAACTGCAGAAGTGGATTCAATCAACAACTCAATTTTGTCTAGTGGCCTAAGAGGGACATGTCAATGGCCACCGCATTCATCATGTAATCTTCTAGCTGCATCTGCTCTATTGGCTTTATTACATTTGGTGACAAATGAGTCACCATCAATTGTTGCTAGATGGGGTCAAATTGTGACTGTAAATGGGGTGTAGCCAAAGCTTTATTCTCCTTAATCTTCTTTTTCTCTCTTTGGGCTTCCCCTACCTTCCCAGCAGCATCTGCTTGGGTCTGGAAGGTAGAAGGAGAGGCAATGTGCCCACCTGCAAAAGGATGTCCTTGTGGTAGACCATATTGAATAGCCAATTGTTGGCTATGAGTAATCTGAGGGGAAAGCTTCTTGAGAACAGAGGGAGAGAAATGAGGTAATGTTAAGGCCGAAGGTGGCATAGATGGGGTGAAGTGAGAAATGGGAACGGTAGAAGTGGCAGAGGATGTCATCTGGCTAGATGAAATCATCATGCCAATGAGAGAAGAAATAGACTGAGAAGGAGAGGGAGGAATAATACTTACCTGAAGAGCGATTACAGTACCCTGTAATTGGCACTATGTGGTGTCTGTCTCTTCTTCTAAATCAAATTGAACTGCACCCTCTTTCATTTCTTGGGTGTCTCTTCTTCTTGCTGCTCCCTTTTTCCTTCCACATCTACTTCTTGTGGAGAACTAGGAATATCTATAACTGGGGCTGATGGGGAAGCTTGTGATGATGAAGGCACCACACTTTTATGCATTTCTATGGCACTGAGAGATTGAGGCTAGACTAATACAGTTATTGCAGCTGTAGTTTGCTTTGAGGCTTGTGACTCTTGATTTGACCTGGCCCTAGCTTCTTTCTCTAAACCCGGTGTCAGAAAATTACTTGTCTTTGGGCTAGATATAGGGGAGAGATGACACTCATCCCATAGTTCTTCCCATCTTTCATTTGTGTCTACATTCTCGAAAGAATGGGTTGTTTGACAAATTTCCTGCCTATATTTCCAATAGGCCTCTATCTTCTCAGTATCCCAATCTTTATTCTTCAATGCTCTTCTTAAGCCAGATGTCATTCTAACTTTAGGATCATAATCCCTTTGCTTGACATAGAATGTTTCCCATGGCCTATTTTATGGAAGGGGTAAGTCTATTAACTCAACATAAAATCCAAGAGTGTCTTCCTTAGGATTTTTCCTAGTTTCCCAAAAGGGCCGGCCCTCATGTGCAATTTTGATTGCGACTCTATTAGTTCTTATCCAGGAAGCTATGAAATCGTTTGGGTCACAAACCCATTTGTCCTATATTAAAAGGAAACCTAGAAAGGCTAGCTTTCTGAGCAACACAACTTCAATGTCTCTGGTTTTCAAAAGCATGCTGGTTGTCATCCATGGTAGATTATACATTTTTATTTTCCTCTTCCCAGAGCCAAATTCATTGTCAACTATGGATACCTACCTAGTGACCTCTAGGAATGCTAACCTAATAGTCAAAATCTTAGGTAGAAATATTGGTTCTCCAAAAAAACCATGGACTCTTATAATGGTATGGTGGGATCCAAAATAAAAATCACAAGGAATTAGGCAACTAGCTAGAAGATTTGAAAAACTTGGGAATATTCTATTCATAACTGGTTCAAGACTGAGGTGGCAAAAAGCAGGGGTGACAAATGATTCCCAGAATTCATATGGGTCACTAGTCTTTGACAAAATGTGTGTCCATGTAGACATAGGAATGGTCCTTTGGAGATCAAAATCTGGGTCATACATATTAAGATACATATGTTGGGCAAAGAGGTCAAAGTTCTAGAAAAGCATGAGGTGGAAAAAATAGGAAGAATACCTGAACACTCTTTTTGATATGAAATGAGCCAGTTTCTACCATTGAGAAATCAATTTGCTCAAAAAATTTGAGCTGATACTCCTGGGTTTTATCAACGATATTCAACCTGAAGAGAATAGCCATTTGTTCTGCATACACTACCATATCATCTTTCATGCCAAAGATGGAAGCCATCATTGACAATGCGTCTTGGATAGCCTAGGTGAATTAAGCTCTTGGTGCAGAGAGTGTGGGCACTGTAGTGTCATCATCACCCATTTGTAATTTAGATCTCAGGAACCTTAAATGAGTGTTGATGTTTGCCCACATCCTTTGAATTTTAGCAATAGTGGGAAACATAGTTGTACTATCATGATGCAGGGCTAACATATCCTTGATAGCTTACGGTGTGATTTTCACTATGAATGGACCTCGTTAAATGGTGCATGGAACAAGTCTACACATAATTCGACCAGGTTGGGGCATGGATGCACAGCTGGGACAATGAATTAAGCCAGTTGTGAGGTCCATATCCTCATGGTGAATGTTTCATATTACCCTACTCTGGCCCTCTATAGACACCTTTGATGTGCCCCTTCTCTAAGAGTTTTACTACTAGCTCTCTACAGAATTGGGTCCATGATGCCATCTACATAATCTTTTATTTTCTCTAGGTCACTTGCTTGACTAGCTTCAGGAAACTTGGTCCATGGATAGGTCTTCAATGGTTGTGTGGGAGCTAAAGCATAAGATTTACTTGCAAGAAACTTATCACGGGATTCATACATCCCAGCTCCTTGTTGTGAAGATTGTGCCCCCTCCATCTCTATATCTTCTCTGTGATAGCTTGTATGAACTTTTTCAAAACTAAAATAATTTCACTGAAGTAAGTTTACTTAGCACAGAAAATGCAAGTAGCAGGATATTTTCATGCAGATGCAAGAATGTTTGAGAATTTGTAAACTTTAACTCTTGCTATAAGGTATTTATTGACCTATCAAGTCTCAAAATGGCATTAAACTCAGATAATCATTAACATATCCTACTTAATCTTTATGGAACAACGAGATAGACACATTATGAAAGTGGTAGCGCAAGGTACCTTGGGGATTTCTAAAGATTTGAGAGACATTCAATGTATTGGAGATTTTTGAAAAATTTGAAAATTTTGAGTTGCCGACTACTTGTTCAAAGAACACTTATTTAAAAGAAAAGTGGGAAAACAAAAAATGAGAAAATAAAGCAGGAAAACAAAGAAATACGGAAAGGGGAAACTACTTAACTACATTAATGAAGCATCTTTATCTCCCTCCTAGATCAAAAGCAAAATTTCTAAAGTTTCTTTCATGACAAGCCAACTTATATTGCCATACAAGTGATTGAATTGGATATATCTTTGGTGAATTGCCCTCTGTGTATGCCACATTGATATGCCTGCATTTGAGTGAGTCTGAGTCAAACATGCTTTCAACATACATAATCTCTTCTTGTTCTTGGAAGCTCATCGAATATTGGCTCTTGACATTGGGATGTCTTACCAAGAAGTTAACGACCATCTGCTTATCAATAGAAGCCTTTTGACATATATCATTTATTGACTTAACTCCTTTTTCCTCAAACTCAGGTTCTACTACATGATCATCCTTTTTAATAACTTCACAATTACCAATATCTTGAAAGGATAATTTTTAAAGTTTGCAATAATTTTGCACATGTAATTGAGGCTCAATGTTGTTTTGTTCCTCTACAACTAGCTCATAACTATCTTGAAAAATGGTATAACCTGACCCAATGATTTCAAAAAAATCATTCAAATCATGATCCAGGAAATGTCCATGTTCCTCTACATCATCTTGTAAAGTAAGAAGAAAATCAAAAATTATTTCTTCTTCATCAGAGGTTAAGGTATGCGCTTGTGATTTCTCACTAGGAATCTAAAATTCATAAGAGGCCTGAGGATTGATATAAGAGGTATCTTTTGACTTTTCTTCCTCTAGAACATTTGGAATTCTATGATCTTCATCAAGTATAATGTAAGTGCCTAGACCAATAGAGTCGTAATTTCCATATGGGTCACTTTGCATCATAGCTAATAAATGATCATTTTCTTCTTCATGATTATATTTAGTCCATTCACCTAGCTCTTCAACAAAAACCCTTTCTTATTTATTCATCATAACATGGGCTGCCTCTAACCTTGCAGTGGGCTCATTAGTGATGTGATCTTTATATAATGGTTCAGACAATATCTTCATCTTTGAACCATATTTGGTTCTTAAGATGAGATGAGACCAATCAAGGGACATATATCCCCCTATTTTGTCTGTAAAGTCTCTTGATAAACATAAGCCAAAAACAGGGGGTATATCTATCACTACTACATCTTGATTTACAATTATATTAGGACAAGCATATAATTGTAATTAGAGATGTTTAATTCTCCCTATTGTTTGTACTGCTTTGCCATCTAGTTGTATGACTCCTTTAGTGAGTGGTTCATACTTAATTTCTAAAGCATCAGCTATCTGCTTGGGCATTACTATAGTGCTAGCCCCTGAATCAATCATTGCATTATGCAATAGTTTCTTGCCCACTATCAAAGTTAAATAGAAGGGATCTGGTTTGGATTTGCTTACCTCTACTTTATTATTCACTAGGGATATTGTCTGCAGATGGACTGTATCTTTGAGCTTTTTTTTCTAGCAAGTCCTTCTTTGGTAACAGTACCTTTGGGCACTGCTTGGCCTTGTAGAGCTTCTTGAAGTAGTGTCTTCTATTCAGGAATAGCCAATATATCCCATATTGATACTTGTGTTGGAGTCTTCTTCAATTGATCCACTACATTTATTGGTCCCAAAGTATGAGTTCTTTGAGAATAAGGATATCTTGTTTTTTCCTAAATTTGGGTAGGAGTCCCTTGATTTTGCACTCGCTGAGGCACTTCTTGTCTGACAACTATGTTTCTTTGTCCTTGAAATGGAGGATTCTGCATGACTTGACTATTTATAACCTCAGGCTATTCCACCATCCTTATCTTCGATCTGGTGTAATAATCAGATTGCACCACTGGTTTTTTGGAGGTAGATGCTTCATTTAAGAAAACTGATTCTTCATCTTCAACCCATAAGAACAAAGCATGTTCTAGGGCTACTTCTTCCTCTTGTTTCAAGGACATCCCTTACATCTGAGCCATTAAGATTGAATTTTGCATACCAAGAGATTGGTAGGCTTGATTTTCACTAGAACTTACAAACTGACCATCCATTCTTCTTTGATCTGCCACCTTTTGTTGTAGATTACCCATAGGAAAATCTCTAGGTGTATGAGCATTATTTCAAGGGAAACACCAGGCATTAGTATTATCCACATAGTTATTTTACCCTGGAACAATCTCCTTATTTGAATTGGGAAGAATAATCTGTGAAGGTGTAGGGACTGCAACTAATTGATTTGTTGGCTGATGGTTAGTTTGTCTTGGAGGACCCTGGTATTGGTTTGGTTGAGATGAAAATCTATTTCTTTGATAGCCTTGATATGGAGGCTTAGGGAAAGTATTTTTCTATCTTTTTATATTGATCAGCTCATTAGAAAATGTCCTTAGTATATTCTTAATATCATCCAGCTCAGATGACTGAGTGGGGACAATTTATTTAGCAAATGGTTGAGGATAGGTGTACATAAACATAGGTTGGGCTATAGATTTAGGGGCTTCTTGAGGTAATGGCAAGGAAATTTCTGGGAACATGGGCATGGGAGGCCTTGGAGGTAATTTTCCAGCATCTATCAAATTATTCTCAGCTTTGATCGCATAGTCATAAGCCTCAGGCAAAGTGTGTCCTCTAAGTGACTGAATCATAACAGATATATTTGAATTCAAAGCCTTAAGATAAAACACTATGGCCATACTTGGTAATGGTCTAGCTGTAACAGGGATTCTGTCCCAAGTCTTTTGAAATCTGGAATTGAAGCTAGTCATGACTTCTTGTGGTCCCCTTTGAATGGTAAATAATTGTTATAATAAAGAAGACTTATCACCCTTCTCTACGAATCTTTCAAAGAAAAGATCCCCGAGCTGATCCCATGTAGAAATGGTATTTGGGGTCAGGGACCTGTACCATTTTAAAGCTTTCCCTTTAAAATAAGTTGCTAATAATCTTATGGCCACATTTTGATGTGTGAAAACATGTATAGCACAAACATCTGATACATCCTGAAGATGTTCCTTAGGTGTTTTAAAGTCTTGCCCACTGAATTTGGGAAGAACTTTTAAGGTATTCACTGGGATAGGGTCCCAAATGGCTGGTGGTATTGGGAGGACTAAGGGATTACCAGTGTTCCAGCTTGCATAATTTCTTGGGGGTATAAGGGCTCCCATATTTGCTCTTGGTATTGGTACAAACTGGTTGACTCTTCTTCTTGGACTTGTTTCCAAAGGTGACAAAAGAATAACTAGATTTGTAGTAGATTGTGATCTGGTTATTGGTCCACAACTATGACTCCTCGTAGCTCTTTGGTTCATACGATCTTGAAAGAAACTTCAAGATTGGTCCCACTAGGTGTGCCAAAAACTATTGATGATTTAAAATTATGCTTTGTAATAAACACCAACAATGGGAAGTTTCAAGATGTGGGACTTGCGACTTGAAACAACCTCCAGATTTTAAAGAAGCTGGTTCTTCTCTATATTAAGTAGATACTGGGAAAAGGGATAGGAATTTAAATCAAAAACACAAATGCAAGAAAGGAAATCTAATCTATGGTGATGCACCTGAATGCAATTTGACCTTAATTCTGAGCACAGTGAGATTATATATAGGATTTATTTACATTTAAGAGAAAACAAGTGCATGATCAATGTAAAAGATGGAAACAATAGAAATAGAGGCTCACAACATAGACCACTTTTGCTATGATACAAAAAATGTCAATAAAGGATAGGGTTCAATCTTCTTATTTGAATTTTCCAGTCATATAAGAGGCACAAAAATGCGTACAGTTATATAAACTTTTCAACTCAAGAAAATGAGACAAAAGCAAATGACATTCCTAATCACAACTCTAAAAAGTCTACAGCCTAGACTAATTTTGCAAATGACATAGAAAATATCAACAAAGGCATAGGATTCAATCTTCTCATTAATTCTCCAGTCACATAAGAGGCACAGAAACATGCATAGTTACATAAACCTTCTAACTTGAGAAGATAGAACAAAAGAAAATGATATTACTAGTCATAGCTCTAGAAAGTCTAAACTCTTTATAATAAATCACACTCAAAATTCTCTCTGATCATTCATCCTTTTCTTGGTGATCTCTACACCCTTATTTATAGCCTTATATTCACTCCAGATTGTCTGCTTGTTCCCAATCTAACGGCCCAACTAAAATCTAACCCAACTAGCAGTGTCTAACAAAAGATATTTTATAGTTTTTGAAACGCTACATCTTCTAGCAGTTCATTGGTTGAAATAGATTGAAGGACACTCCCTTCTCTTAAATTCTATATTAACACTTAGCCAATTCTTTTAAAATCTTCCTATTACTTAGGAGACACCAAAAACTGACACTTGGCATGTTTTGCAACACCTATTGAAGACACGCGGTACTTTTTGCATAACTTATACTCTTTTGTGTCTTTGCTCAGGAATGTTTTGCCTTTGACACTTACCACTATCCACTTCCTCAGAACTTCAATAGCTTAAAATAAAATAAGACCCACAACATTTCTTACCCAAGTAACTTTAAAAGGGACACAGGGACAGGTGTCAATCTCTACTTCTTACATTAAAGGACACATGGAAATCTCCACTTTACTTATCTAGGGTTACATGGTGATCTCTACTACTTGTTGCTACCTTTTTAAAAACCTGTGGAAGATGACACGTGGTGGTCTCCACTTTACTCTATTTATACCATAGGAACAAATGGATCTCATTTCATATTTAAATAGGCATCAACACCTGGTGGCTTCCGCTTGCTTCAGACACAAAACTTGGGATGCACCATGGTCTTTGCTATATCAGTGAAGTAAAGATGAAGATAATTCAAACCGCAACACGTGATGGCTTCCACTTTCTTTTGTTGGAGTACGTGGCAGCTTCCATTGCTTTTATAAAATCAAAACTGAGACCCTCCATGACTGCCACTTGGCGCTTTCCACTTGATTCTGATACTTAGCTTGTAATAAATTTTCACTGAAAAGAGATGAAATGCGGGTGCCGATATGTAACCACACATGGTAACACTTGGTGCATTTCACTGATTTGCTATGAGATATGTGGCACATTCTAACCAACTCATAGAAAATATAAAAGGTGCCTTAGATGATGACACTTAGCATTTCCATTTGAGAAAGGATGCCTCAGAGGATGACACTTATTAGCTTCCACTTTACCCTAACACTTAGACAAAAATGAATCAAAAAGGAAGATAGAGCCTGTGCTCTATTTCAAAACTCTGCCATCTCAGACCAAAGTATACAAAGACAAAAAATTGAGGTAGGTGACTGAAAAAATAGAATGGAATGTAGAGTAAATTTTTACCCTACACCACCTTTTCAACTTACTCCTACCTATAAACCTATCCAACAAATGCCGCAAATGAAAAAACCAAAACTTAAACAATAAATACAATAGCCTTTACCATTGCAAACTCCTCCTAGAGAACCATACTTGTACATCATATCTTTAGTGACTTAGGAGAACCTATTGAATCTATATTCCATAAGCTTGATACCACAAATATTATTAGTTGGCCTATACTAAAGAATTATCTATAAGGCATTCCTTACCTTGATTGGTACCATGAAAATGAATTTTGTGACTATCATCAGGTCAATGAGCAATCTATGAAGATGTGTCCAAATCAAGCATTTAATTGAGAATATTTTGGTGAATGGGGAGATAAAACTATAAAATGGTGCTTCCACTTCCAATAAAACTCTTGGGATCTATAAAAACCCCTTTCCCTGACATAACAATCAATAGCAATAGAACAATCAGTAACAACAATAATAATGGCCAATGTAGCAACAAAATCAATAGTATCATAATCAAAGGCCAAACTAGCAGAATCAACAAAATCAATAGCAGAATCCATAATGACAAAACAATGGATAAAACCAAGGTCAAAATGATAACAACCAAAAAACCTACCATGCAGTTGCACATGACCCCAATAGGGTTGTAGGTCATATTGCAGGGGGTAGCATTAATACCATCTCCATTAATCCTAGACCAAGCACTAATCAACCTAGACCATTGCTAAATAATAATATTTAGCCAAATCACATGGATAATTATTCTTTGACTTGGGAGTACATATAGGCAAACCAAAAAACAAGGACTTCCCTTTTTAGATCTTACAGTGACAACTCATTCTTACCACGTGACCACATACAAGTGCACCAGCAAATGAGACTTATCTTGTCTGGTCCCACACCATTTCCAACATCAATTAGCAATAATGGTCTAGTTTTTAATCCTAATTGTGAAATCATAACTCAGAGGTTGAATATTACTATCCTAGTCCCAAAACCATCTACCACTTTGACTATCATCTAACCAACCATTTAGCCTTAAAATAAACCATTCACTCTTGACCAAGATAAGAAGTTTGATATTGTGGACCAATTGCAAAAGACACTAGCACAAATTTTTATTTTAGATTTTTTATGGATGTCAATAATCCATAAAAACATCTTGAAATATTTTTTGACCTAATCCACTGTTGCTAGCGATATATCCCCTGATAAATTTCAAGCTCTGGTTGGATGCCTAGCTCTAGCCTAACAAGTCACATTCAACCAAAATGATATGTCTTCCCTTGGCCTAATCCATAATAACCCATTATACATAGAAGCTTATATCAGATGGCATAAAGTGAAACATGTCCTTATCAACAATGGATCTAGCCTCAACATAGTATCCCTTAAGCTCATCAAGCTTCTTGGGTACACGATGATATATCTCCAGCTAGAAACAATAACTATCAAAGCTTATGATAATCAGGAAAGAGAATAATAGGGCACCATTAGTTTACTAGTTATCATTGGGACTTTGACCCAAGATACACTTTTCCATGTGTTGGACCTTGAGTTATCATACAACATGATTCTAGGCAAGCCTTGGTTACATGAGATTCATGCAGTCCCATCAACACTTCACCAATGTATAAAGTTTTCCCACTTAGAGATGGAGGTGAGTATTCTAGGAGATTTACACCCATATGAACACTATAAGTATCTTAAGGCTTAATTTCAAATCTATAATTATCAGTACGGTATGAATCCTAGTTCCAAGCAGGATAAAATAAAAGCTATACTTATTGATCCTTCATCAGATAATTGTATAGATCCTAATACCTTGGATTCCCTTTTGCACATGCTACCTCCTGAAGCTTCTAATCATTTCACCATTTTAGATAATGGATTGGGAGAATATGTGACCCATGATACATTTCATATCGCTAATCTTCCTCAAAATCTAAAAACCTTTGGGTGACCTAAAGTCATTCCACATATGCATTAGTAATGAAAGAACAAAGACAAGGGACCTATCACATTTGTACCAACATCTGGCTTAGAGACTGACCCTCTTAAAGGGAATGATTCATGGTTATACAATGATGACCAAGTTGATTATTATAAAAATGTAAAGTATCTTATTCCCAATAGGATCATGGAGCATCACAATTATGAAGGAAGAGGCCTTAGACTGAATCAACAAGGAACTATCGAGCCAATTTCCATGACTAAGTATGAAAGACCTTATGGACTTGGCTTTAAACTGCCTGGGGTGACCCCACATATCTTATTCAAACTCCATCACCAGTGACTAGTGATGATGATGCCGATAGTGAAGCAAAGTTTGATCATAGCCTTACCTTTGATAACCTAGCTAAAACCAACCTATTTGATAACAATGCCATTTGTACCCTTACCCAAGCCATTCATTGCAATCCATTACCATTATATTATCCTCAACTGATAGATTGGGACTAACAAGAATCTAGTCTATCAATTGATGAGTTCCAGAATGATGAGGCATTTTATGATTTCTTAGGCCTTAGAGACAATGTTCTGTTGGGAGATCACAAATCAAGATTCTCAATCACATTAGATCCTGCAGCCTATTTTGGAGAGCGAGTGAACACCCTTAGACAAAAAACAAATAAATAAAACATTGAGGCCCCAAAGTGAAAACCTCTTTGAGGCACTTTCTGACTAGGGAAAAAGTAAAGATAAAGGCCAGTCTAGTGGTGAAAACCTATTTTAGGTACCATTAGATGGGGGTGTTCATTCTTCTTTGAATTTAGACCAAGAGACCACCAATAATGAACTTATGGATCTGAGTTCAATTTTGAGCAATAATAAGTATTTGATCAAATTCTCTAAAAATTTCTAACTATTTTTGTTACATGGCCAAATATCCCATTAGGAGACTTAGATTCATCATGCCTAGGATAAGTTGAAGAGCAAGTCCTAACAAAGGACCTTGACATAGTCCAATAATTCAAGTCATTGCCTACTATCCTAGAAGATGGTTTGTCCCTCCTAGTCAAAGATACAATAGAGGTAAACATTAGGACTCTATCAAACTTGAAATGGATAAAATTGGGTGCATCTATCACTAAGGAGGAATGCAACATCTTTACAGCTCTATTGAAATAGTTTGTAGATATATTTGCATGGGCCTATTCTAACATGCTAGGATTAGACCCCACCTTGGTTCTACACCACCTTGTGGTTAATCTTGATGCCAAACCAGTAAAACAAAAACTTCATAAGATGCATCTTTGCATTGATATATTATTAAAGAAAGAGTTGGAAAAACTCTTAGAAGTAGGATGTATCCGATCTATTGACTACTCTGAATGGATCTCTAATGTTATATCTATTAGAAAAAAGGCTGAAGGAATCAGAATTTGTACTAATTTTTAGACATCAACAAAGCTTGTCCTAAAGATGATTTTCCATTGCCTAATATCAACATGATTTTTGACTCCATGATGAAATGCTTTCACTCATGGATGGCTTTTCAAGATACAATCAAATCGGAATAACACTAGAAGATCAACATAAAATAATGTTCACCATGGGGAATATTTTGTTACCAAGTGATGTCATTTGGCCTTAAGAATATGGGAGATACATATCAAAGAGCCATGACTATCATATTCCATTATATGATGCATGATATTGTTGAAGACTATGTTGATGACATATTAGGAAAATCCAAGACCAGAGCCAGCCATCCTGTAGTGCTGTGTAAGATATTTGAAAGACTATGAGAGTACAAAGTCAGACTAAATCTAAAGAAATGTGTGTTTGGTGTAAATTCAAGCAAATTATTAGGCTTCATCATGTCTTGTAGAGGTATTTAATTTGATCTAGCTAAATTCCATGCTATAACTAAGATGTCACCTCCAACCAATTTGAATCAACTTCATAGTTTACATGGTAAGATCCATTCCATCTGATCCTTCATCTCTTAGTTAGCAAAAAAGTGCCATCCATTTACACATATTTTGAAGAAAGGAGTTACATTTCACTGGGATGATCACTGCCAAACAATTTTTCAACAACTCAAGGACCATCTTGTTAATCTACCTATTTTATTATCTCTTATACTAGGAAATCCATTCTTGTTATACCTATCGACTACCAATTATGCTCTGGGGACACTCTTGGCTCAACATAATGATAATGGAAAGGAACATGTTTTTTACTACCTAAGTCATACCTTGGTTACATATGAACATAACTATGCACCTGTTGAAAAAGCTTGTCTAGCCATGGTTTTTGCAGCTCAAAACCTACGTCATTATATGTTGAATAATAAAACCATGGTCATTTCAAAAGTAGATCCACTCAAGTATCTACTATCTAAAACAACTTTGCAAAGTAGAATGGCTAAATGGATCATGATTCTTAGTGATTTTGACATAGATTAGGTCAATCAAAAAGTAATCAAAGGACAAGTTCTTACAGATCAACTTGTTGAAGAACCTCTCATAGACAAACAACCACTCAAGTTTTTATTTCTTGATGAACCCATCATAACTATTATTGATACACACCTTGAGGATGAGCCCTAAAATATATATTTTGATGCATCATTCACTGCACATGGATCGAGGGCAGGCCTATTATTTATTACACCACAGGGGGATCTAATCCCTCAATCATTTAGACATAACTTTCTTTGTACAAACAACATGGTTGAGTATGAAGCACTTGTTACAGGACTTCAACAAGCAATGCATTGGAATATATCTCATCTTCAAGTTTATGGTGATTATTAGTTAATCATCAATCAGGTCATAGATCATTTTTAGACCAAAGATAACAAGCTAGTTCCATATAAAGCCATGGTTTGCACTCTTAAAAAGCAAATTGCCAACATTCAGTTTGAGCATATATCGAGGGCTAGTAATAGAACTATAGATGCCATGGCTACTATTGGTTCTCTAATTTGAAAAATAGATAAAGTTAGAGAGTATCAGTTCTTTGTCAAGAATTTGTTAGCACCTGCTCATGAACCTTCAATTATTGCCATGATTTATGACATTGTTGGTCTTAATTCTATCTGGTACTTAGACCTTTACAACTACTTTGATGAATAAATTCTACCACCTACCATATCTCAAAAATAAACCAAAGCCTTCATTCATCATTCCACTCATTATACTTTACTTGGATCCACCCTTTACCACCATAGTTTTGATGAAACTCTACTTCATTGTTTAACTTCAATAGAGTCTACATTAGCATTAAGAGATGTTCATGAAGGAGTATGTGGATCCCATTCTAATGGGGTAGTCATATCCAAAAAGATCTTGTGTAATGGTTATTATTGGCCCACAATGGATGTAGATGCCACTGCATATGTAAATAAATGTGACAAATGTCAATGGCATACTAATTTGATTCATACCCCAGCAAAAAATATGAAACTGATGTTGACACCAAGGACATTTTATACATGGGTACTTGACCTCATTGAGAAAATTAACCCCACTTCATTTGATGGCCATAAACATATCCTTACTACCACTAAATATTTCACTAAGTGGGTTGAAGCTATACCCCTCACTTACATGACTGGAAAGCAAATTTCCAAATTCATCTTCAACCACCTCATCTATTGCTATGGTATCCCCTCTGACATTATATCTGATAATGGAGGATCATTCCAGAACAAAGATGTAGACCAGTTATGTACTAAATAAAACATCACCCAACATTTTTCTATAGAAAATTACCCTCAAGGTAATGTCCAAGCTGAGGCATCCAACAAAACCATTGTTAACATTCTCAAAAATATTGTCAATGATGTCAGTCATGATTGACACCTCCAAATATTCCCTACCCTTTGGGCATACTGTATCAATCATCATACCCCCATAGGAGTCACCCCATACTCACTTGTTTATGGTACTGAAGCCATCCTTCCCATTGAGGTTGAAATTGCCTTCACTATGCATCTCTTTCAAGTATGTCCTGGATGATCATGACTAATGAGTAACTCACCTGACAGAGCTAGACCTACTAGATGAGAAACACACATCCACACTCAACAATCTTCAAGCATACTAGAATTGACTCAAAGGCCACCATAATTGGTCTGTGAAGTATCGAACATTTGAACTTGGTGATCTTGTTCTCAATGTAAACCAAAAAAATACCATGACTGAGAAGAAACATAAAGGGAAATTTAAACCAAACTAGATAGGTTCTTTCATCATCACTAAAGATTATGGATCAGGAGCATACAAGCTTGCCACACTATATGGTGATGAACTTCCAAAGCCAATGAATATTATTCATCTCAAGCAGTACTATGCTTGAATGTTAAGGTGTAGTGTCTATAAGGATCATTTCAATTATGCCTTTTTGTCACTATTTCTCTTTATACACATACCATTCTTATACATCATCTTTGTCATATCCACTTTCCATTTTTGACCTATCAACCTAGCATGTTCTAAAGTCTAGCCTATTTGACCTTAGTTTCTGTAATTCATTACATAGTTTCAACATCAAGGTATCTAATTAGTTCATCATTTAGTTCAAGAACTTTAGATAGAGATCATATGTTGGGATAGTGTGATAAAAGGTTCAGTAGTTGCATCCTTCATTTGTTAATCCTTTCTTACCACCAATCTTAATACTAATTATAACCACATTTTTCCAAATCAGTATTATGCCATTGTGTCATAGTTATAACTACCTATGGGAAAACTAGGGGCAATACAAAGCCTTGACATACCAACTTGTCACTTCCTATGCCATACTATGTATTTTTACCAACTGTGCCTATTTTGTTTGAATTGGTTGTTTCACTATTCAAATTCCTCCACTATAGGGGTATAACTATAGTGACTTGACGTCTTACTCTAGGACTGTGTAGGTAGTGCTCAGTAATTGTTGAGGTCAGCTTAGTCACCCTTTTCTCAATGTTCTCACCATTTTTCGAGCAATCTAAGTTTAAATGCTCTTATTATTTTGTGAGAAACCTAAGTATGAATGATCTCACCATTTTACAAGCTTGAACCATTTAGTGTCTCATAATTATCGATTAAGTTGTGACACTTCAAAATAGTTCCAAAAAAATTTCAAAAAATCATTTGAAAATAACAAAAAACATTGACCACTTCTTTGCCTTTAGGATTTTGGGAACCCTTACTAAGTTACAAGCAAATCACTTGTCATTTAGTTTCCCCATTCTTTCTAGCCTTTTCTCTCATGCACTTGCTATTTTTAAAGACCATTCATATTCTTCTATCACATCCATTCTATTTTTTTTCATCAGTTATCATATTCTTCCCATTCCTTGGGAGAACTACATTTGGCCTAAATTTTTTTATTGGATATCACATCTATAGAACTATGTAGGTAGCGTCCACTTGCCTAGTGCATATGGAGACAACTTGGATACCCCTTTTATTTTCTTTTATTCCCCCATTTAGTTTGTTTGTTAATTTGTCACCTATTTTCTAAGGGCAATGTTCGTATGATTTTTATTGCATTGTTTGTTTGTTTGTTTCTACTTATTTTGTTTGTTTGTCTTCCTGTTTGTTTGCTTTTAGCATTGTTGCCTTGATTAAATTTATGTGTGTTCATTAGGTGATTCCTTGTACACACTTACACTTGAATCCATCCATATTCATATGTTTACATTGTCATCATGGTTTCTATCATTGGTGCATTGTTTTCTATTTGAGTATTGGATTACGGGAGTCAGTCCGTATGCATATTTTGGTCAAGTCTTTATGGTGTTCTATCATGAAGCCTGCCATCACATGCTACAATAAAACTTAGCTTCAAGAAGTATTTTCAACAATGGTGTCATCTCTTTGGCATTGACATCTTGATTCCACTCTCAATTATATCCCAAATAGAGTAATTAACCACAAAAGAATTTCAACCTTTATTAGTTCAGACAAGCATCTCCCTACTGGTAGGTTGTTCCAATTCATCATTACCCTCTGTGTTAAGTTATCATCATCCTCAAACAATTTTATCATGTTTTCCATAATCAAGGTCCAATGATTATAATTGCCTATGGGAAAATCATTGCACATCGTCCCACCTGCATTTCTCAATGATTATAACCACCTTTGGAAAAATAATTGTGTTGTCACCACTTTAATTTTTTTTCCTATACAGGGGTATGTTATTATCTTGTTTCTCTATCCTAAATAAGGTAGCTCTATCTTCTCAATTATTATAACCACCTTTGGACAAATCATTGTGTTATCATACCACATTTCCACTATTAGGGTACAATGCTTATAACTACCTTTGAGAAAACCATTGTGCACCATCCCACTTATATTCTCAATGATTTTGACTACTTTTTAAATATCAATGTGTTTTCACCCCATCATATTTCCTTTCTTTGGTCCCCTCATTTCACTTCTTTCTTTTTAAGGAATTGTTTATTGATCCACTTGTGCCAACCATTCCCTCGAAGGGGTATCATACAATTAGTTTATCATCATTACAGTTGTAGGTATATATGACCTTTTCATTCTTTGAGAATATGTTATTATTTTTATATCTTGCAACACCTTCCCAAATAGGGGCAAATTATAGACACCTAAAATTGGCCACTAATAACCTCCAATTAGGATTTTGGCTAGTTTCCATCTAAAATGTACAATTTAGCCTAAAAACACTAAAACACATAAAATGATGTGAAAATGACATATTCAAGTGCTGATTTTGGCCAAGGTATCCCTAAATGTGGCAATGTAATTTATGGGCCAGCTAACTTTGATTAGTTCATTTTGAGTTAAAATACCAAATTTACACCTGCATGCTCTGGACTAATCTTTCCTATCAAATATTTTTTGCACAAGACATGTGCCTTTTTTATTTTTTATTAGCAACATTCTAAATAGGAATACACATCTAATGCATCTGACAGTGACTTCCAATTCAAATCCAGTCAAATTTAGGACCAATAACAAGGCATTTTGATCAATTTGAGTAATTTATGCATAAAGTGCTTAATCATGTTTAAGAGATAATTAACCCAAATCAAGGCATAATAAAAAAATACATGGAAACTTGTTGAATACTTTTTTTTTAAATGAATATTGAATATATACATCATCAAGTGACCTCATTTCTTGGGAAGACATCCCTAGGCCATAAATGCCGTAAATATCAAGATTCATGTGTTCCATGCCTCATCAATGCCTTCCATGATGCCCTTCATGCCTCTTAATTTCCCCTTCTTCCAATGCCATGATGAGGATAATTACAAATTTTAATTCCAAAATTGAATTAATTCTCAACCACACATCTCAATCTTGAGATGGATGATTGAGGTTGATTCTAATTAAATCTAAAAATCTATAAATAGGAGGCCTCACAACATCATTTCTAAGCTTAATTAATGCAAAGTTATGATGCAAGATTGGTTCCAAAAAGCTTCAAGCAACTAGTGTTATAATGCCAAATTGATTCTAAGCCAATCCAAGCCACAAGCCAAAGGTGCTAAGAGGAGATGAAGGTAGCCACACTCCATTGAAGAAGACCTCTTGAAGTACAAGTTGAGCAAGCCACCATTACAAAGGCATTTGGAGCATCCAAAGAAGGTGAAAGAAATTCTTGTGTTTTCATTCCTTGATTTTTAGTTTTGCTTGTCATTTTTTTTTGTTAACTAAGCTCTCCCTAGTGTCTAGGCCTAGAGATGTTATGTTATTAATGTGTTTATTTCACTTTTTTTTCATTTTGGAACTAACACCATAATAACCATCCTATCTTGAGTAAAATTCCTAGGTCACACCCTCAACCTGTTATAGTTTATTAAGAACTCACATCCACTAAACATGATAATTTTAGCTTAGTTTTTGATAAATATCATGAAATATTCACTTAGTCCTATGAGGACATGCCTAGTATTAACCCTAGTATTGTGGTGCATAATATCATCACTTATCCCAATGACAAACCTAGATACCAAAAGCAATGGAAATTTCCACCTAAGGTTTCCACCTTATGTCATAAAGAGATTATCAAACTTCTTGATGCTAAGTTTATAAAACTAGTGGACTATTCTGAATGGGTTTCTAACATAGTCCTTGTCTAGAAAAAGGTCGCCATGGTCATTACCATTTGCATTGATTTTTTTAATCTTAATATTTTTTGTCCCAAATATAATTTCCCTCTACCTTCAATAGATTCCATTGTTGATTCCATAATTGGTTATGAAATGTTGTCTCTTATGGATGGTTTTTTAGGCTATAACCAAATTCAAGTTTCCCTCAAAGATTAATATAAGAGCACTTTCACCATATAATGGGGTACCTATTGCTATGTTAAAATGACATTCAGACTCAAAAATGATAAAACTACTTATCAATAGGCAATGACTCATATATTTCATGATCTTATTCATAAAATTATAAAAAACTATGTGGATGACCTTATTGCTAAGTCTAAATGTCACAAGAGTCATCTTTATGATCTTGCCATCATATTTGACCACCTTATTAAAAACAAAGTTAGAATCAATCCTTAAAAATGTGTTTTTAGTGTCACATCTAGAAAAATTTTAGGATTCTTAGTTTCTCTTCATGACATTGATATTGACCCTACCAATATTAACATTATTGTCAACATGCCCATCCTTGATCTATCCTAAACATTCACACTTATCTTGGTAAACTTTGGGTAATTAGATGATTTATCCTCAAAATGACCTTACCATATCCACTTCATAAATTCTCTTCTTAAAAAAGGCAATGCTTTATAATGGATAGATCCCTATCAAAAAACATTTGATAATATGAAAGAATCATTGCTTCACCCACCTACTCTTTATCCCCCTTCAAATGATTGACCTCTAATCTTATACACCTCTTCCACACCCATATTATTTAGGGTAATTATTTCCCAATAATATGATATTGGAATATTATATGCCATCTACTATATTAGATAATGCCTCATTGATTATGAAAAATGCTACATAGAAGTTGAACGTGATTTCCTCGCCATATATTTTACCACTGAAAAACTTTGACATTATATGATTTATCAAACCACTTATGTTATCATCAATTTTGATCTCCTTCATCACTTATTCACCAAACCTTTATTCTTGGAGATATAATTGGAAAGTAGATGGTACTTCTCATGGAATTTGATCTTTGAATTATTACTCAAAAAGTTGTCAAAGGATAAATCATTGTTGATTAACTTATCGCAGTTCCTATTCCTGCTACCGACCGCCTTAAAGATAGTATTCTTAATGAAAATATTATTTATATTAAAGGTATCAACCAGTCCATATCCATTAAATATTAATTCCACAACTTGAATATTGATCTTGAAGCAAGTAATCTTGATGAATCCACTATCCTCCTTCATACTACTAAATAGAAATTAGTTATTGAATAACTTCCTAAAATTAATGTCAATTTACATGAGGATATATGAACCCTTAATTTTGATGGTGATAAATTCCTTAAAGGATCTAGGTTAGGTTAGATTCTTATGATCCCTCTTGTAAAAATTATCCCTTTAGATTTTTTCTTAACATTTGACATCACTAACAACATAGCCAAGTATGAAGATTTAATCTTAGGCATGAGAGCTACCCTTGTTTTAGATATCTAATACCATCATGCTTAGGTTATTACAAACTCATTTATACCAAGTAAATGGTGATTAATAATTAAAAAGTGATAATATCCTTTTTTATCATCAAATTGTAACTACTCTAGCTAGATATTTCATTTCTTTCACCATTTAGCTTATCCCTCAGGATCACAATTCTATTATTGATTCCCTCATTTGTTTAGTATCTATTTTTCATCCAAACCAAGTTATTACCAATCCCAATTTTCTTATCTAAATAATAAAATCTCCATCTTCTACTCAACCACATGATTCGCTAATTTGCCACATTAAGGTCGTCACCATTCAACAAAGCCCATGATATGAAGATATTATTTAATTTATGGAATAAAAAATTTATCCTCCCAACTTAGATTCCCATGAAAAGACTCACATTAATAAACAAGATTTTAAGTATTTATTTCAATATAACATCCTATATTATCACAATTTTGAATGTACCTTTCTCCACTGTGTTATAAAACATGAGGTTCCTCTTCTTCTTGAACAAGCATAAGGGGGAATTTGTGGTGGCCAATGTATCAGACATTCTACAACCCATAAATTATTATGTATGGGATAATTTTGGCCCACTCTTGAAAAGGATCCATCAAATTTACTAAAATGTGTACTCCTTTCAAACTTCCTGATGATTTAATTTATTCACCTCTAGCCAATCTTCAAACTGTAGAATCTCCTTGGCCATTCTCCATGTGAGGATTAGATCTCATAGTCAAATTACCTAGATCTCAATATGGGGATGTCTTTATAATCATAGCTATAGACACCTAAAATTGGCCATTGATAACCTCCAATAAAGCTTTCGACCAATTTCCACCAAAATGCATAATAAGGCCTAAAAACACTAAAACACACTAAATGATGTGAAACTGACATATTCAAATGCTAATTTTGGCCAGGGTATCACTAAATGGGGCAATTCAATTTATAGGCTAGCTAACTTTAATCAGACCATTCCAAGTCAAAATGCCAATTTTACACCTAGGTGCTCTGAATTGATCTTTTCCTATCAAATCTCTTGCACAAGACATGTGCCTTTATTATTTATTGTTGGTAACATCCTAAATGGGAATATAGTTCCAATGCATCTGACATTAACTTCCAATTCTAATCTAGTTGAATTTAGGACTAGTAGCAAGGCATTCTGAGCAATCTAAGTAATTTATGCACAAAATACTTAAACATGCTTAAGAGCTAATTAATCCAAATCAAGGCATAATTAAAAATCCCATGGAAAATTGTTGAAAATTTATTTTTAGAAATGCGTATTAAATATCTGCATCATCAGGTGACCTCATTTCTTGAGAAGACATCCCTAGGCCATAAATGCCACAAATATTAGGATTTATGCCTCCCATGCCTCATCAAATCCCTCCATGCCTTTTAATTGCTCTTCTATCCCAAATATTCATGAGCCTATTTGTCAATTTTAATTGTAAAATTGGATTAATCCTTAGCCACACATCTCAATCCTGAGATGGATGGTTCAAGTTGGTTTTGATCAATCTCAAAATTTATAAATAGGATGCCTTACCACATCATTTATAATCTATTTTGGTGTAAAGTTATAATGCACAAATATCTTCAAGAAGCCATTGAAATTAGTGTTACCATGTCAAATTGATTCCAAGCCAAGCCAAGCTAAAGCCACAAGGTACCAAAAAGAAGAGGAGATATCCAAGCCTCTTTTGATGAAAACTTCATGAGTACAAACTGAGCAAGCCACTATAACAAGAATTTTGGAGCATCCAAGGAAGGTAAAAGAGGGTTTATTTTGCATTTTAGTTGTGTTTTTTATTCATGTTTGTTAACTAAGCTCTCCTTAGTGTCTAAGCCTAGAGATGTTATGCTAGTTAGTGTGTTTTTTCATTTTATTTTCATTTTGAAACTAACACCATACTAACCATCCTCTCTTGAATCCAATTCCTAGTTCACATAATGGCATGCCCGGTGGGACACAATGCATCCCACACATGAAGAAGATCATTTTGAAACATTAAAATCTTCATTTGGATCATTAAAACTCTTGCTTTATTTTGCCATTTTTCTTTATCACAGGTTTACATATTAACTAACATCGATTAGTAAAACCATCATCGGTTGGCATAGCCATCATCGGTTGGCATAGCCATCATCGATCACTATTGGTATAACCAATTTCAGTTAGATAAATATCATCGGTTAGTAAGTGTAATCGAAGTCAGTTATAGAACCAACTTCAGTCACTGTGTTTTTCTTAAAAACACAAACCCGAGAGTTAAATAGGCCATTTTAAAATGCTTGGTTTGGGGTCATATAGACTCCATATTAGATGATTTTTTTTAAACTACTTGTTTTCTCCTAAATTTTTAGAATTTGGAATTAAATAGCTTCAAGTTTCATATATTTTTCACAAAATTTTGAGAACCTATTTAAAATGTTTCTAATCTACCATATTACTTTTGGGGTGATGCCTTAAGGGTAGATAGGTAACCAACGGACTTGAAACTTGTTTAAACATGCTATTAAGACATCTTTGGAATGATTTTAAAATGAATTAGGACCTTGTTTTGGTGTTTGATGAAAAAATTACATGTTTATGATAAATGTTTTCAAAGTTTGTAATTAAGACCAAGGGGTCAAAAAAGCACCATCACACCTTTCCATTTGGGCTTAAAAATGAACTCACCTTTCCATGATTTTTGTATTAACTTAGTTATTTAAATTAGATTTTTATTTGGAAAAAAGAGGGGTGTTTCATGTATGCTCTTCCATTTGTCCCCTTAAGGAAAAACTTGGAATCAAAATCACCATTCCTATTGCAAATATCCTAGTCCAAGGCTTAGAAATAATGTCATCTAAAGCACTCCCCAAAAATTCATCAAAGTTTGGGTGACCTTGAAAATGACCCTAAAGTCTTTATTTTTATATCTTTCATTTCATTTCATCTTGGCTTGCAAGGGGGATATCATTACCTCTCACAAGTTATTTATGGAAGCTTTGACCCAAGGTTTCATCTCTTAGCATTGACTTCACTTACTCCTTATGAGTTGCACATGGGACGTATCTACGTTTGGAAATTGCACTACACTGAGTGAACATTAGGATGTAGTGGTTGTAAAAAGGACTAGATATTTTTACAACTAGATAATACTATGGTCATCTAATTTCCATGCTTTTCTTTTGTATTGTTTGATGTGAAAGTCATTGTGCAATTGATTCCCTTAAAAATGTTTGAAATTGATAGTTTAGTCAACCCTACATTGCCATACCCTTGCTATGATTTGGACAATTATACTTAGTGTATTTTGGTCATTATTACTTGGTGTTTTTGAGACTAAAACATTTTTTGTTTGTTTATAAACCATGTCTAAATCAATTTTTCTATACGTCACTCTTTTTTGTAAAGAGGAATTATGTTGGCCATTTTACACCACACTTGTGCCTTGAAATTTTTTCTAAACTTGTTTGTGTGTGTGTCATTTGAATTGAGGAGGGTAGTGTTATGTTGCCCAAATCATCTTAAAACCATTTTTCCTTTGAGTCTTTTGAAGCATCACATAAATCACATCATTCAAGCATGCTTACGCTGTTAGGATGCTCAATTTATTTCAAGACTTGTTTCACCTTGTGCCAAAAACCATTTGTTTCAAACCATGTCATGTATACCATTTAGACCTTTGTCTTGTGTTGTCATGTTATCTAATATTATCCAGCTTGTTTAGTCAAATCCTAGTTTTTAATTAACCTTGTCAAGTTTAGATTTAAACATTGATTGATTTTTGTTTAGGCCTTAATTTTTAGGGCTAATACATAGATATTTCTATTTTGGGTTGCATAACTTCAGTTAATCGATTACCTAAATTTGAAAACTATTGATGATTTGTTTGTTTAGTACCCATGCTTATCATTATTTGTGACTTTATTTAGGAAAACACAATCTTTCTTCAAAGAGCCTTTTGTCTTATGCCTTATGCCAACTGATCATGTTTATATTTGATTCCATGTGTCAAGTATATGTCAAAGATGTTTCCAAACTTGTTATATTAAATCAAATCACATCAGCCTTTGTTTCAAGTCTAGATTTTGATGTTGTTTGGACAAAATTCCTAGAACATGCCTATTTGTTTGAGTTTAGTTTTTAACTCCATGTTTGGACAAAATACCTAGTAACTCAACTTTTCCCTTTCCTAGTTTAGACCTTGTTTGGAACACTTTGACCTAGACCTTTGACATGTCAATTTTTATTCAGACACTTGAACTTTTATGCATATGACATTTGATATTAGACATTTTATGTTAGGTTGTTTTATGCCAAGTCTTATCACAAATAATTTTGGAGATACAGTTCCACTTTCAAACCATATTGGAGATACAACTCCACCTTCAACTGAGTTAAACCAAGTTTGAACCATTTATATTTTGGACATAGTTTTTCAAAGTTTTTATAACTATAAGCCTTTTTGTTTTATATATTTTATAATTTATGAAAATATGTCTAGATACACTTATGATAGAATGGATACATAAAATCCCACTAGAAACCCCTATAGAGAAAGATTTTCTAAGGAGTTTTATTATTCTCCCTACAATTCTCCATATGGGGAACATAGTCAAAATACACAAAATCCAAATCAAAACCTTGATTGCTATGAAAAGGATTTTGAGTACTTTGAGGACCCAACTATAGATAATGTTGTTTGGGATATGGATCTGTACCCTCTTTACAATAATTAGTACATGGAACATAGTTAAGAACTAGCTTATGAGCTATCTCACAACTGGGATGAAATGGTTTATGAGGAAGACTTGGATGCTTTGGCTTGTGAAATTAATCAAGATCCACCACATTGTACCATTTTTATACCAATTCCTCATCTTTTGGTTTATGCAAGCAATCAAGCTCCACAATGCCCCTTCATCATTCCAAGACCTAGTCCTTTAGCTTGTGAAAGCAATCAAGCCCCACAATGCCCTATCATTACCATCTCAAAACTTTGTCCTTTGGCTCATGTGAGTAATCATGCTCCTCAAGGCCTTACCATTATCCAACCACAATTCATTCCTCATTCAATACCAATCCCATCCAAACCTCAACCCATCCAATTATTCAAAGACCAAGCTATGTTCAAAACTGGTATTTTCCAACTCATTGAAAACCAAAGCCAAGAGAACCAACCAATCTAATATGTTTTTATTGAATCAACCATTTGTGATAAGTTAGCCTATGATGAATCAGCTATTAATCATATCCCAATTGTTGAGGAGTCTCACTCTGATAAGTCAGTCTTTACTGAGTCACCTCTTAATGATTATAACTGCCTTTGGGAAAATCATTACCTTGACCATGTGGATATTTTTCAAGAGCCTTCTATTGACAAGCCAATCTTTGAAGAGTTGTTTCTTGACCTTTTTCCTATCTTAGAGGAGTCTCACTTTGACAAATTAGTTCTTGTGGAGCTCATTATGCCATCACAAGCCATTACTTATCCAAAAATAAATATTCAATAAGAAATCATTATAACAAAGTACCCATCAGATGAAGAATTAGAATTAGAGTTATGTTTTATTCTTGAACCAATATTAGATTTAGCATCAAAATTAGAATCAACATTAGTCTTAACATCAAATTCAGAGTTCATTGAGTTGGAATCAGATTCAGATATAGAATATGTTTGTGGCTATTAAAACATTAGTTATGCATTCCTTGTAGATCAATTTGAATACATTTTTGATAATTATATGGTTTTTGAGGATGATTAATTTAGCTTTGACACAATTTATCCTAGTAACTTTTATGAAGATTATGTAGCCTCTCCCCATTCCATTACCATTCCACATGCCATTACCATCAATAAAAATATCCATATCATTGACATTCCATCTCCCACAAGTGTCGATTGGGATTGAAAAAATCACACTTTGTTGAACTACATCCATGGTAATATATTAGTTGAAGAAGAGTAAGGAGACCAAGACCATATTCATATAGTAGAAGAACACTCTCCTAGTGAAACCTTTTTAGAGGTGCTAAGGGACAATCAAAGTCACAACATAGCATCTTCTAGTGAAACTTGTTTGGAAGTGCTAGAAGACAATCAAATTCAAATATCAACATTCCTTAGTGAAACCTTCTTAGAGGTGATATGGGACAATCAAGATAACTTCATTGGTGAAAACCTCATTGAGGCACCAATAACTGAGCACAAAAGTTCTTCACTACTTGATGAAGACAAAATCAAAGATCAAATCAAAATAGCTTCCAATCTACAACCTAATTAGATGGTATCTACTCTTAAGATAAAACAATAGAAAAATCTGGTGGTCCTATTGAGAGAAAAAGTCTTCAGCACTGTCACAACCAAAGTTATGTTGAATTTGGCATCAATAACATTACGTGTGACTAAAAGTCCTGATCTTTATTTATTTCCCCACCATTATACATTCCATTATCATCAACCATTCCTTTTCACAATCAAACTTACCATCCATTATTTATCTTTGTTTACCATCTATGGTCACACTTTCCTTTGTAGAGGCTGTAAAGATACCTTGTATCGACATTTGAAGGAATCAGAATCAACGACCAACAAAAATCACAAAAGCATTCTTGGTATCAAAATATGTAGGCCATTTTTGATAGATTAGCTATTTAGATGAGGTGTGGGATAGAAATTAACATGATTTATTATTCTATTTGTATCATTTATTGATTAGGATGTGCATCTCCCCATCAATAGGAACAACAAAATCAAAAACCACACCCAGGCCAAAAACATGTACCACACCATTTCACATGCCATTGGAATTATTATATATGCCTATTTACCATTATTATAGATCCCATCCATTTACCCCATCACCTAGGGATAACCCTCATACCATTTTATCCAATTTATCAAACCATCATTATTCTTACACAAGACCATTCTATTTTACCAATCCATTTCTTTCTAGACCAAAGCCTATTGTTAGTCATCCTATCCAATCATGTTTTGATCTTGGTTAATTTGGTTATTCTTGTACTTTTTTTTAGAGTATTCCAATCAAGTTTCAACAATAAATCAAGTCCATGTTTAAATGATAGTCTATGAAATTAGTGTGATAGTTGATCTAGCAAGAAATGTTTCATCCTATCAAGTTTGTTTATGTGAGCCTGATTATAACCGGCTATGGGAAAATCAGTGTCCCACTAATATTGCTACTAATTATAAATTCTTATGGGAAAATTAGTATCATGGACCTATGTCATTGTATCCTAGTTATAACTACATATGGGTAACACTTGTTTATTATGCATTGTTGCATCACTTTTCTATCAATGTTTTCATTTGACTGGCCATTTGCTAGATTTGAGAACTTGTTGGGACCTAGTTGGTTTTTCTTCACCTTTTGTGTGGATAGAATTACTATGACTTGAGGTCATTTTAGGAATATGTGGGTCATACTCAATTCATGTTTAGGTCACCTTAGTCCCCCTTTCTATACGCTCTTACCATTTTGCAAGAAACCTAAGCCAAACACTCTCACCATTTTGTGAGCAAGTATCTTATCATTCTATAACAAGTTAAGATACCTCAAAATGCCAAAAAACATTCATAACATTTCAAAAAATCCAAAAATATTTGTCCTTTCTAATCCTAGTCAGTTATCCTCAATCTACCTTATAGAGGCATTATCATTGTTAGGATGCTTTCTTTTGATTTTGTTTTCAAGATTTTTGTTTGTTTATTTTATTTCAGGTTGTTTGTTTATTTGTTTGTTTTCTTTTAGCATTGTTGCCTTGACTCAGTCTATGTGTGTTCATTGGGTGATTCTTTAAGCACATTATTCTTGAGTCCATCTGTATTCATCCATTAACATTATCATTATGGCTTTTATCATTGGTGCATTGTTTTCAAGTGTTTATTAGATCAGGAGTCAGTCCTTATACATTTTTTGGCCAAGTCTTCATGGTGTTGTATCATGATGCCTACCATCACATGTTATATAAAAAATTAGCTTCAAGAAGGTCTATAATCAATGGAGCCACATAATTTTCTCCTTGGTACCTTGGCTAATCCTCTCACCCACATTGATCAATATAACTCATTTGACCATTCTAGTTATATCATTGCTAATCAAGACAAGCAGCTCCTCATTGGCAGGTATAACTAAATCATTCACATTAATCAATCTTATTCCTCCATCCATCTCTTTCATCACTTTTCACCCACTCATATTTAATCTATATTCTAAGTTATATCCTTGATTTATGCCTTTTAATCAACCTTAACTGGGGTAAAATCATCTTTATCCAATCTAGGTCCTCATAATGATTATAACCGCCTATGGGCAAATCATTATTTTGACTTTTATTCTTGATTATAACCACCTTTTGGAAAATGAGAATCTTTTTTACATCAATGCATGTAAGCATTTTCTCATTTGGATTAATCTCAACCATGTATTAATTCCACATTTATTCTTACTTCTTTTCAAGGGACCATCCATCAACAAATGTGATGGCCACTCCCTCAAGGGGGCATCTTCATAGGCTTCCCAAACACCATTTAGAGCTTTGTTCTTCAACCACCATCTTCTTTTTGGCATACAGGCCATCTCTCATTATTTTAGAAGACATTGCTTTTCATATGATTTTTAATGCCTTCCCAAATAGGGGCAAATTGTAGACACCTAAAATTGGCCACTGATAACCTCCAATCATGCTTTTGATCAATATCCACCAAAATGCACAATTTGGCCTAAAAACATTAAAACACACTAAATGATGTAAAACTAACATATTCAAATGCTAATTTTGGCTAGGGCATCACTAAATGGGGCAATGCAATTTATGGGCTAGCTAACTTTAATCAGATCATTCCAAGTCAAAATGCAAATTTTACACCTAGGTGTTCTAGATTGATCTTTTCCTATCAAATCTCTTGCACAAGACATGTGCCTTTGTTATTTGGTATTTATAACATCTTAAATAGGAATATGGTTCTAATGCATCTAGCATTGACTTCAAATTCCAATCTAATCATATTTAGGACTAATAATAAGGCATTCAATCAATCTGAGTAATTTGTGCACAAAGTGCTTAAACATGCTTAAGAGCTAATTAACTCAAATCAAGTCATAATTAATAATTCCATGGAAAATTGTTGAAAACTTATTTTAAGAAATGAATATTGAATATCTACATCATCAAATGTTCTCATTTCTTGGGAAGACATCCCTAGGCCATAAATGCCACAAATATTAGGATTCATACCTCACATGCCTTATCAAAGCCCTTTATGCCTCTTAATTGATCTTCTATCCCAGATATTGATGATCCTATTTATCAATTTTAATTTCAAAATTGGATTAATCCTTAGCCACACATCTCAATCTTGAGATAGACAGTTTAATTTGATTTTGATCAATCTCAAAAATCTATAAATAGGAGGCCTTACCACATCATTTCTAAGCTATTTTGGTTCAAAGTTATAATGCAAAAATATCTTCAAGAAACCATTGAAATTAGCATTACCATGCCAAATTGATTCCAATCCAAGCCAAGCAAAAGCCACAAGGTGCCAAGGAGAAGAGGAGATAACCAAGCCTACTTTGATGAAGACTTCATGAGCACAAACTAAGCAAGCCACTACAACAAGCATTTTGGAGCATCCAAGGAAGGTAAAAGAGGGTTTCTTTTGCATTTTAGTTGTGTGTTTTATTCATGTTTGTTAACTAAGCTCTCCATAGTGTCTAGGCCTCAAGATGTTATGCTAGTTAGTGTTTTTTTTTCATATTTTTTTCATTTTAAAACTAACACCATACTAACCATCCTCTTACCATTTTATCTAATTTATCAAACCATCATTATTCTTATGCAAGACCATTCTATTTTACCATTTCATTCCTATCTAGACTAAAGCCTATTTTTAATCATCCTATATAATCTTGTTTTGTTCTTGGTTACTTTGGTTCTTCTTGCAATTTTTGTAGAGGATTTCAATCAGGTTTCAACAATCAATCAAGTTTGTGTTTAAATTATAGTCTATGAAATTAGTGTGATAGTTTATCTGGAAAGATATCTTTCATCCTATCAAGTTTGTTTATGCGAGCTTAATTATAACTACTTATAAGCAAATAAGTGTCCCACCAATCTTGCTACTAATTATAACCACCTATGAAAAAATAGGTATCATTGACCTATGCCATTGTATCATAGTTATATCCACCTATGGGAAAACTAGGGTAAACACTTGTTTATCATGCATTGATGCATCACTTTGCCATCAATATTTTCATTTGACTGGCCATTTGCCAGATTTGAGAACATGTTGGGACCTAGTTGTTTTTTCCTCTCCTTTTCTGTGGATGGAATTACTATGACTTGAGGTCATTTTAGGACTATGTGGGTCATGCTCAAGTCATGTTGAGGTCATCTCAGTCCCCCTTTCCATATGCTCTCACTATTTTATGAGCAACCTAAGCCAAACACTCTCACCATTTTGTGAGTAGGTATCTTGTCATTCTCTAATGAGTTAAGATACCTCAAAATTCCAAAAACATTCATAACATTTCAAAAAATCCAAAAATATTTATCCTATTTAAGCCTACTCAGTTATCCTTGATCCACCTTACTAGGGAATTATCATTGTTAAGATGCTTTCTTTTGATTTTGTTTTTAGGATTTTTATTTGTTTATTTTATTTCAGGTTATTTATTTGTTTATTTTTCAAGTTATTTATTTGTTTGTTCACTTTCCTATTTATTTGCTTTTAGCACTGTTGCCTTGACTCAGTCTATATGTGTTCATTGGGTGATTCCTTGAGCACATTATTCTTGAGTCCATCCATATTAATCTATTAAAATTATCATCATGTTTTTATCATTAGTTCATTATTTTTGAGTGTTTATTAGATTGGGAGTCAGTCCTTATGCATTTTTTGGCCAAGTCTTCATGGTGTTCTATCATGATGCCTACCGTCACATGCTATAGCAAAAATTAGATTCAAGAAGGTCTAGAATCAATGGAGCTATATAAGTTTCTCCTTGGCACCTTGGAAAATCCTCTCACCCACCTTGATGAATTTAACTCATTTGACCATTCTAGTTATATCATTGTTAATCAGGATGAGCATCTCCTCATTAGCAGGTATAACTAAATCATTCACACTGATCAATTTTATTCCTCCATCCGTCTCTTTTATCACTTTACACCCACTCATCTTTAATCTATATTCCAAGTTATATCCTTGAGTTATGCTTGCTAATCAGCCCTAACTAGGGCAAAATCATCTTTAGCCAATCTAGGTCCTCATAAAGATTATAACCAACTATGGGCAAATAATTATTTTGACTTTTATTCTTGATTATAATTGCCTTTGGGAAAATCAACGTCCTTTTTACATCAATACATGAAATCACTTTCTCATTTGGATTAATCTCAACCATGGATTAATTCCACCTTTCTTCTTGCTTCTTTTCGAGGGACCATTCATCAACAAATGTGATGGCCACTTCCTCAAGGGGGCATCATCATAGGCTTCCCAAATGCCATTTGGAGCTTTTTACTTTAACCACCATCTTATTTTTGGCATACAGACTATATCTCATTATTTGAGAAGACATTTCTTTGCCTACAATTTTTAATACCTTCCCAAATAGGGATAAATTGTAGACACCTAAAACTGGCCATCGATAACCTCTAATCAGGCTTTTGACCAATTTCCATGAAAATGCACAATTTGGCCTAAAAATACTAAAACACACTAGATGATGTGAAACTGACATATTCAAATGCTAATTTTGTCCATGGTATCACTAAATATGGCAATGTGATTTATGGGCCAACTAAGTTTGATCAGATCATTCCAAGTCAAAATGCCAATTTTACACCTAGGTGCTCTAAATTGATTTTTTCCTATCAAATCTCTTACACAAGACATGTGCCTTTGTTATTTGATGTTGGTAACATCCTAAATGGGAATATTTTTCCAATGCATCTAACATTGACTTCCAATTCCAATCTAGTCAAATTTAGGACTAATAACAAGGCATTCTAATCAATTTGAGTAATTTGTGCACAAAATGCTTAAACATGCTTAAGAGATAATTAACCCAAATCAAGACATAATTAAGAATTCCATGGAAAATTGTTGAAAACTTATTTTTAGAAATGATTATTGAATATCTGCATCATTAGGTGACCTCATTTCTTGGGAAGACATCTCTAGGCCATAAATGCCATAAATATCAAATTCATGCCTCCCATGCCTCATCAAAGCCCTCCATGCCTCTTAATTTCTCTTCTATCCAACAAATTGATGATCTTATTTATCAATTTTAATTTCAAAATTGGATTAATCCTTAACCACACATCTTAATCCTGAGATGGATGGTTCAGGTTGATTTTGATCAATCTCAAAAATCTATAAATAGGAGGCCTTATAACATCATTTCTAAGCTATTTTGGTGCAAAGTTATAATTCAAAAATATATTTAAGAAGCCATTAAAATTAGTTTTACCATGCCAAATTGATTCCAATCCAAGCCAAGCCAAAGCCACAAGATTCCAAGGAGAAGAGGAGATAACCAAGCCTCCTTTGATGAAGACTTAATGAGCACAAACTGAGCAAGCCACTACATTAAGCATTTTGGAGCATCCAAAAAAGGTAAAAGAGGGTTTATTTTACATTTTAACTATTTTTTTAATTCATGTTTATTAACTAAGATCTCCCTAGTGTCTAAGACTAGATATTTTATGCTAGTTAGCGTGTTTCTTTCATTTTATTTTCATTTTAAAACTAACATCATACTAACCATCCTCTCTTGAGTCAAATTCCTAGTTCATAGTAGCCATAAAATATTTCAAAAAATGGGTTGAATCTATTCCCTTTGTTAATATCACCAATACCACCATCTCTAAATTCATCCTTAATCAAATCATTTACCACTTTAGTGTCCCTCATACTATTATTTCAGATAATGGTGATAATTTAAAAAATAAAGATGTCAAATAGATTTGTGCTAAATTTAAAATCAATCATAAATTCTCCACACCTTATCATCCAAAATTTAGTGGCCAAGTTGAGGCCAACAACAAAATTATTAATAAATTTTTCCAAAAGATAATTCATGAAACCCGTATGGATTGACACCTTCATCTCTATCATGTTATTTGGGCCTATCGCACTAGCATACACACTACCACTAGGGAAACACCATTCTCTATAGTCTATGGTTCTAAATCAATCATTTCATTATAATTTTATCTTCCCTATCTCCATATATATCTTCATGGTATCATACCTGACGCAGAATTATGTTAATCTTGCCTTCATGCTCTCGATCTCCTAGATGAACATCATCTTTCTGCTTTACAACACAATCACCAATATAAGGCCCATATTACCAAACAACATAATAAATGATTTAAAGTTTGCACATTTAATACTAGTGGTATTTTCCTTAAATTAAGACTACACTCATGATAAATAAGGTAAATATGTCTAAAAATGGTGGGGGTCCTTAGTCAAATATTTTCTTAGTCCAAGTACCTATCACCTTCAAACCAATGAAGGCCATATTTTCAAATAGCTCACCAACATATAATTCCTCAAGAAGTATTTCGAATAAAATCTTACCTTATTTTTCATGCCTTTTAATTCTATCTATCTAACACTTTTTTCAAGATACTTATATAGGTCTCACCCTCTGTAATAGTTCTCTTTTCACAAACCCTAGTCCTTCCTTTTGGTCTTTTGATTTCCTTTTTCCTCATGATTTGCATTGTAAGACCATGCATAAGACCCAATATTCCTCATAATTTCATTTTGTCTTCTTTATTTTCATACTTTTTCTAATTCTTTTTGACACCCCTTAGGTTTATCTTTTGTGAGTTATAGTGTAAGACCACGAACATGACCTGGCCTTCCCCATAAATACCATTTTTTTCTTATCCCATTTATTTTTCATAGGATTTTAGCACCCCCTTAGGTTTTTATTTTATTAATTGTGGTGTAAGACCATGGATAGGTCCTGGCTTTCCTCATAAAATCAGCATCTTCTCATTCCTTTTCTAGAATGTGTTTTACAATGGTTATATGTTTTGATCAATGTTCTCAACTTTAGCTTTTGATTTTTTTGTAGATAAAATTTGCACAAACAAAGTAGTGTTAGAATGTTTTCCTACACTTCCCTCATTATTATGATAAGTAATCACACTTTTTTGTCATTTAATCCCTTTTTCACCCTTTATCACATTTTTTTCAATTTGAAGTAATTCAAATTGTTCTATATTTCATTCTTCTTGATTTCCTTTCCTTTCACACCACATTGGATCAAACAAGGTAAAAGTCAAGATATCAATTTTATTTCACCTAAATTTATGAGACTCTTAGTCACCATGCTATTTGAATTCTCTCTCTTAACAACAAATTCCCAAGTATTCAAATGCAATCATATTTAGCACTCATGTTTTCTTTTCTAAATTTGTATGGAGGAGGAATAGAGAAATCCATAAAGAAAGCTAAAATCCAAATAATTTGAAACAAAAGGCTATGATATATAAAAATGGTAACATAAAAATCTCAAAAGTCAAATATCACACTAAAATATATGATTATAGGCACATCTCCTATCTCCAATCAAAGTTCAAACTCCACAGTTGAATTCACAATAGAGTTGATGTCCATTGGGGTGGGATAAGCCAGTAGATTAGAATAAGAGGATTTAATAAAATCTATGGTGATAACTACTTTCTCATGTAAGTACCTAATCTTTGTAGTAGACTGATGGCTTTGTAAGGGGTCCTAAATAATAAGGAACATGATGTGGGAATGTAGGTCCATTGTACTTTTCATGCATATAGCCTTCATGAGATGATCTACATACTTCATTTATTGACCTAAGACTTGTGTGGCTAGGATTATCTCTTTAAATTACTTAAAGTTAGAAGTCCTCTTCTTTTGAAAAACCTAATTTGAGTATCTTGACTTTGATAAAGAGTTTATCTACCTTGGTTTTTCCTTTATTCTCTCCCCCACCCATTTCATTTCCCCCCTTGATAGGCACATGTTATTCCAAATCTATTTTCCCTCTTCTCTACTTCCTTCTTCTTCACATCTTAAAAACATGCTAGCACTACTTTGTTTCAGTTTTATCTATTTGTAGAGAAAAATTATACTTGAGCAACTATGGATTACCTTCTTTACACCATGACTCTACATTTCTAGACTTGCCTTGATTTATTTTAACCATTTATTATTGTTGTACCACCCTTTTTATGGACACCTGAGTCCATTTATACTTTCATGTACTTTTTTCATTATTGAGTGAGGTTGGCTTGTTGCTTCTCACTCACCGATGTTGTTTTCCATTTTTACATACCTTTTTCCATTGATGATTAAGGATTATTACTTCTCAGTCATCAATGTTGTTTTACCATTTTGATTTTCCATCTTTATTTAAGTAAGGATTGTTACTGCTTTTAAATTGATTTTTTAATACCGTCCTTTTTAACATGTATCCTTGGTTTGATTTGGTGAGTTTGCCTTTCTTACTTAAGGTTTACTTGTTTAAGTTTTTTCATCTTTAGTAGCCTTGGATTTTTAAGTTCCCTGATTTACTCTAAATTTTTTGACTTGGTCATTTAGTCTAACATATCACTTATCACCCCAACTTACCAAATTTCTAAGTACATCCCATCTACATAGCACTAGTTATCATGGATTTCCTACATTTTGTTTGTTTTTTCTCTTTAGTTTTATATCATTGGGTTTGTTGAAAGTAGTCTTTATGCCCTCCATGATCAAAACTATGAACACAATAGATAACCGTACAATAATAAAGGTAAGTCAAGGTACACATTACATTTACTTTTCAATTATTTCCCTTTCAATCATTTACTTTCAATTATTTTATGATTTAAAATACAAATTTTTTTAGCCTCAGTATTATGTGTTATTATGTTCTTTCTTGAAGCACCATCCCCTATTACACCTAAGTGACATGTGATGAGATTCAAGTGGGGCATATGTATACATATAATATTTTCAACCTTTATCGAATATTGATGCTTTCTATCTTGTAATAACCCATCAAGTCTTAATATCTTTGAGTGCATGCCATAAGGGGTACATTGGGAAAGGGGTAGACAAACCATTGGTGCTTCGTAGGATTGTTTTCCTTTATTTCCACTTGTTATCAATCCAACTAACTCTTAAAAACATTACCCTAAGCTTTGACTCCCATGTTTCACCCTCTATTCTTTTTCCACTTTCATTATCCATTTCCCAAACCTAAACCCCTTTTGGTAGTTTACTTGACTATGTCAGCCACATCGACCCTGTATTATTATTTACAATATCTTACTAAGAAATAAGTCATCCATGGCTGACATAGTTCATTATCTAGTTATTTTTTTTGTCAATTTCAATCCTAGGTCAATCAGGTCGACCTTGTCGGTTGAAACTTTCAAAAGGGTTTAGTGTTAGATCCACTTATATAAACACATCCATTGTTCCATTCTTAGGGAGATAACATGAATTATTATTCATTTATGCTTATTTATAATCTATTCTTCCACCATTATACTTGAGGATTATTATCTTAGGGTTTCTAGTTAGATAAGAATCTTGTCTTGTGGATAAGTCTTAGATGCTTTGGCCCTTCTTAGCGATCCTTAAAAACCAAAACAACCTCTTGCAAAGAACATTTGGCCAAGGAAGAGATTGAGTCTCAATGGGTTTATCTTCAAGGTAAGTATCTCTTAATTCTATCCTCTCTTTATTAGATAGAAGTAGTATAAGTAATGGCTTTTAAATAATATTACTCTCTCCATACATTAGGGTTTTACCTATACATAACTTAATTAGGATTCTCTTGTGCATGTTTATTTTTATGTTTACTAACCCACACTTTATGCCACAAACTTTGGTGAGCACTATATTATACTTTTTACTTTACTTGTTATTAGTATCATGAATATGAAAATGTAGGGCCTAGTTAGGGATATTACATAATTCTACTTGACTAGAGGCTTTGAAACCCTCCCTAGTGATATTATTATGGTAAAATATCCCTTAATTAGGTCTAGAATATCCATATTGGTCATGACCCCAATTATCTAATGTATCCTTAATCGAAAGTGTAATTAGGATCTATCTTCTCTAAGCTAGGATTGATTTATAGAATCTGTTACATTTCCCATTACATACAAGTAGTAGTAGGGGTCTCTTCCACACTTGGCTCCTACTTAACATCCATCATCACCAAGTTTAGATAGCAATCTCTGCTTAGCCCTAATGTTTTACTGATCCCTTAGATACTTAGATAAGGTGTTTATCATGGATTAACATTTGTATTTATGGGTAAACATTATTGGTAATCTTAAGAATGTTCCTCATGTAAGAGTATATATGTAAAAATAAAAAATAGTTACATACCCTATTTTTAATGTCGTTCAGGGTTGGACTCTAGAATGCTCCATTATGGACATAGATAGTGGCCATAACAATGTTAAATAAGTAGAACATCATGAATAAGTTACCTCCCATGGATCTCTTGTCCTTCTTAAATATCTATTCCGCTAACCTAGCATTAATGATTTCACCAAGGGCAAACATAAATTCTAAGGTCATTAGTAAATCAAGGAGTAGAAACCAATATAATTAGAGATATTAGATCCTTTTACACCCACATAAACTATCAAGTAGGGCCATCCCAATTCAAATTCACATTATGAATTTTATGATTTAAATAAAAGTGTTGGCTTTGAGAGTCACTATCTCCCCTAGTATTATCTATTTTTGTAGTGCATTCTCCACTATGTTGGTTTTCTTCCATAGTGTCAACCTAGAGGCATCACATGTGGCATATACAATAGGTATACAAAGGTATCTATATAATGCATCCATATAAACATAAGACATGACTATTTTGTGTTGAATATGATAAATAAAACCATCAAATACCTTACCTTTAAATAACAGGTCTCAAAGTAGATCAATTAATGGAATTGATTTTGGCTTGGTGGATGAAACATGGAGTTATTATTTTGATGGTATTAATTCAAATACTAGTTGATTATATTTGACTATTAGGTCCTCCTAAATTGAATACACATCCATGTTTTCAATCACATCCCATAGTGATATGTATCTTGGATGGTGTAAAAAAATCCTTTGAACACATTGGAAGATGAATCCATCTCACTTTATGTTTTACTCAGGTAATTATGGTGATAATTCAATTGGATGGTCACTCTCTAGAAGTAACTTTCAAGTAGATGTAGGTATATAGGGCTTCATGTTCTCTTAGAGTGAAAGTTATCTTGGGATCTTTTTGAATTGATAAATTACAATGTCCCTTAATATTTTGATCATATAGTTCGATATGGAGGCTTTAATTTTGGTTCGTGCATCATTAATGTCTAATAGATCCAAGCTTGTTTTACTCATTTAATTCAAAATTTTCCACTTTGCTTTGGTAGGTATGCCACATTGTCATCTTTGAAAAAATTTCAATTTGTCACTAATGTTTCAAAGAAACCAACTATGGCATGTGGTGTTATCTTATAATTTATGTGTCAAAACTTTTGTTGAAATTGTCACTTGCCATTTCATGTGAATACCAAAGCCTGTGAAGTTGTGGGGACCAATTTGAGTGATGAAAACAAAAATTGTGACAACAAAAGTTCTAAAGAACAAATCTCTCAAAATCCTAAAAATTATAAAGTGTAAAACATGTGAAGGCAAAAAGACATAGAGAAAAAAGACACAAAAACTTGAAAGAAGCACTGAATAAAAGTTTTGATGACCAAAAATTTTGAAGAACAAAATTCATAAAGACCCAGAAGTTGTGAATTCTGAAAAAGTCATGAATATAAATTTTTTTGAGGAACAAAACTTTTGAAGACCAAACTTGCAACATGCAAAACCTATGAAGTGTAAAACATGTGTTAAACTTAGAAATTTTAGTCTATAGGTTTACACAAACTCATAATACCTACATCCATAAAAAACTCCCAAAATACATTAATAGGTTAGTTCAAATAAAACACATATCAAATACCTAAACAATTGGGGAAAGGTCAATTGTATTAACTTAGAAGGGCTTAATTAACAAGAATCATCACTATGAAAAATAATAATTATAAAACTTTATATTTCCATGTACACATATGAATGTCAATAAAAAATATTCTCACAATAGAATTATATATTTTCAAACTATAATGGGTCCTTACTTGAATTCTTTTGAGATTGGGGTGGGTTGAGTATAATAGTATGCTAATTAAAGAATCCTCAGTATGATATCTCCTTTTATCCTTGTTTGAATTATGGAAAATCTCTAACTAAAGGATGACCAAACTTTGAAATAAATGGGGAAGTATAAGAGACATAAACACAAATGAAGAGAAACTAAACTGAGGCTAACCAATGCTCTAGTTTGTAAAGACTAGGTTGTTGTTGGACCAATAACACTTCTTCACCTATGGTCATGAAAACTATAGAGGTTGGATCTTTGGGAAATTATAGAAAGACTATGGATGTAAAAGCTTCAAAATGAAAAAATTATAATCGTAATTTTAGATCTAAAATCAAGGCAAAATGGCATTTTTTAGAAAGAGTTGGAAGCTTTCATGATGAAGTTTAACTGAACTCAACTGGGAGTTGAACTTGGAAAGAATTAAAAATGATTAAAAATAGAATAAGGAGTCATCCATATACTAATAGTAAAGGTGAGGTCCTAAGGGCCTATTTTTATCTTATACTATCTTTTTTCACTTGGATTTGCACCCTTTGAGGAGATGTATTAACTCTCCTCATCCAAGTGGCATAATTGAAACACCTCTAGGCTATGGATAGCCTAGGAATGAGGTGAATCTCTAGATAGGGCTAGTTCTCTTGATGTTCCACTTTCAGATAACACTACACCTACACTTGCAAGGAAAAGGAAGAGAAAAATAAAATTAAACTATCCTAAACATGGTGATATGCAAAATTAAATGATGACTACCAACAAAATACATGTCACACATGAGACCAAGGGACTAACTAAACATACACTTCTCTAATTTGAATCTTCTCACATCAGTATTTCATTATGAGGTTGGGATGAATATTTAGGCTAGGAGGACTATAAAAGAGGCCTAAAATTTCACTATTTGAATTTACTAACTCACTCAACATTGACACTTCACATAACACTTCACATGAACTACAAGAATAAGCTTTTAAGTTATAAATATGTGTGAGAGTGAGACAACAATGTTAAGGAAACAATAGTCATCACTAAGCAAGATCAATCATTCAAGTGAAAAAACTATGAATAGTTATATAATAGGTAAATTAGTATTCTTTATTGATCTAATGGTATGTAAATGAGTAGGGCTTCACGATACTCATGTGGAGCATATTTTACAAAGGCCAAAATGGTTAGTTCTTATATAACTTGAGAGAAAATTGAGAAAAAATAAATCCAAAGGTAACAAGGACACTTGTCAAGCTTATAAGATGAGTTACATGTTCATGAAAAGGTAATGTTAAAATTATCATGCAAATTCATGAAGCACAAGTGTCACCCCAAGTCATGAAACTCTTAAAATGTGGCGTAGGAGTTCTCATTCTTCACAAGGAAACTACCTTCATCATTCACCCCTATTTAAACATCCCAAAACTAACTAGGGATAGTTATAATGATTTTATTGAGAGGTAAGGGTTTCAAACATGCTTCTCCATGCATTTTTTGTATTCCTAGTTATCTAGAATCTTTTGGAAGTGAGCCATCACTACCTGCAATAAAAAAAAACTACTCTTTCACACACATTCCACACTTGGCTTCCAAAAATGAATAATTTTTCCATGAAAATTCATACAAGGTGGATGACACTTGTAAATACCCTCCATGGCCTTAGAGGCATTAGAAACACCTTAAAATTAGTTTACTTGAAGCTTTCTACCCTTGTCACTACCATGTTCAATATGCCAATTCTGATTGGCTAAGATGAAGTAGTTGGTAAACACTCTTTTGAGTTTTTATGAAGAATGAAATGGACATGGGAATTTATATTAAGTCTCAATGTTCCCCTCCATGTGATTGGTATCTTTAGACTCCTTATAGAACCTAAAAAACACATAAAACTATCAAAAATACCTTATTTTATACGCCATCCATATAAATATATATAGTAAAATAGGATGAGGAGTATCCTTTAAGATTATACTACAAAATCCAATCATAATTCTAGTAAAACTATTCCATTTAGGTGCACTAACTACTCCATCTCCTTAAACTGGTTATTAACAAGGGTTCTAATGAGTTTAGGCCTGATTTACCCTCTTATGCTTTGTTTATAAAAAATTTACATTAAAATCTCAACTCAATGCCACAAAATTATTATTTATGACCCTATATAACTCATCCTATCCCTTTGAGTCTCCATGTAAGGTGTCAAGGTAGATACGAGCTTTCAACTTTGTCCACTCTAATTCCTTTCTCCATTTCGTGTAGGTTTGAATTATCTTAAAGTCTAAAATTGACATTTTAATGGATTTATTTTCATGTCAATAACTTAGACACATTTATTATGATTCCATAAACATGATCCGGTCCATTAGAGTTCCCTCGTGAAGTTAGAAGTGACATTGGTATCCCATTTGGTTTTTTAGGCGTAAACCTTGATTAACATACCTGACTATAAATTTTGTGTTTTAGACCATCCTATTGGGTTACCTAATTATAAATAATTATTATCATGTTTTTTAATATTTAATCCAACTTATCACACCTCATATCAAATTTTCTTTATCTCTTGGTTCATCCTTTAACCCTACTTTCCAAAACCTGCCAATTTGTGCATAAAAGGAAGTACCCTATATATAAGACAAAATAGAGGGTACTTACCCTTATTTAATCAAATAAGTTAAATTTATAAGAGGATATAAAATTTATATATAACATATATAAAATTTTTTATCCTTTTATCAAGTCATTTGACCTCTAAACTCCTTCAAAATCCAAGGCAGACTCTTAGAAAAGGCACTGTGTGCAGGGTTTCAAGATGTGGACTGTGCCTTGCTTATTTAGAGATAATTTATTCCCTTGTTTCTCATATGAAAGATAATATTTAATATTATTTTATAATTATGGATTCACCTCCAATCTATTATTCACACTATAATTTCATGTACCCCTTCATATAGCCTGAACTCTCAAGACTGAGTTCTATCTCTTAACTGTGTTTTGTGTCTTAGAAGGGCACCTGTAGGTGAACATGATTGTTTAGACTTGAGGATAGTGTCTAAAAAATTCCATATATTACCTTAGGATAATTTTTAATTTTTTTAAAGTCATTTTTATCATCTATATTCATTGGTAACACTCATAACCTCAAGCTTTCTCCATACCTATCATGGTCAAACACAATCAATTATGTTGGGAAGGATAAAACCCTATAGGTGAAAAATCCCTATTTGATAGGTTATCCAACAAATTTTTGGTCTCATTAGCCATTTTTAATCATATCCCATCATTCAAAATTGATGTTTTCATGCTTAAGTCTCTAGCATGGACTATGTACACCTACAACCAGCTGTAGGTAAGTATTCTTGCATGATGGGGCACCTTTAGGTGTGTATGGGAGAAAAATAAATAAATTACAACCTTATTTAAATGAACCTTGGATAAATAATGAATTATTAAACCATATAAAACCATTAAATCATATATTCATGGTTTGGTATTGCAACATTAGGCTGAAAATATCCCTTTATAGCTCAGATCCTATAGATGATAGTGAAGGAATTTAGTGTTCAAATGATAATTTTGAAGAGCTCAACTACTGCCTTCCACTAATATTATTCCCTCCAAAATTTTAATAATCCTTATAATATGTGTATATTACAATAAAATAATATTAGGATGCATCGAGAGCTTATCAACCTTGTTATATGACCTTCACCCAAATGGTTCAGACCTCTATTTTGTGCTTTTAGGGATTTGATCCCTGAACACATTCATTGGGTCTTTGAATGGTTATTCACTCCTCACCTACCACTTAACATACCAATAATTTATTATATGGTCTCATAATAATTATAGGACTTCATGAAGGATTATAATTTTCTCCAATCTCTTATGTGACACCTTAGTTCCCTATGGTACCACATGTAGGTGGAGATTTTCTAATACATGTAGTAAATACAGAATTATAGGCAGTGAGCAAGAGATACATGTTTTTTATCAATCCTAGGCAATATCAAAGTATTTTAATTTACTATTGGAATTAATAAGGATTTTAAATAACCACCAAGGCTCATGTTCTAACATGACATCATCTTGAGAGACTGTAGGTGTACCTTGAATGGTATGTAGGTAGTATATGTGAAATGGTCCATGTATTCAAAGAATATATTTTCATAGTCACTTGATATCTTCTCAAGATATTGGAATGAAAAATTAATACGTTTCAAATCTTTATTAAAGTTTTAAAACCTCACTTTTAACATGATATCTTTCTAAGAGATGCCTACAAATGCATATCTATGGTGACTGTGTGTAAATGTTGCACATGACTGCAACAATCCTTCTTCCTTGCACTATATGGAATATCAAATCACTACCTTATGTGGATATAAAATATTAAAAATCTTTTAATCATTCATAATACATCTATGAATGTTATTAGATCCTTGCATAACTTACCTAGTTGACTGTGTATAGCAGTCACATAGAAAATTATTTATATGTCACTTTTTGATTGCACTCTCATGGATTTTGATTTGTAGGGTTAGTTTTAAATGATATTATATAAAAAAAAAATTGGAAACATGATAATAAATGTATTATCATCCCATAGAATCACTACCAAATCATGAAAATTTTGAAAATGATGGAAACCTGCCTATTATCTCAAATGAGAGCAACATGCAAACCTGAGATGATTTACCTATAAAAACACCTTGAAACACTAAAAAAATAATTTATAAAATTATTTAAATATTTACATGTCATATATATTCAATTACAACATCTATATAATAAAGGAATCATCCAAGCAAGAGCAAAACCTATAGGGTGTAGGAAACAATGTGTAAAAAAACATAATTAACTTATTAGAGATGATCCATAAATAAAAATTTACCAATATTAGAAATATTTTTATGAAAATTAATCTCTATGATTTTAATTTAACCCCCTAAAGGTTTTTGGTTTGAAACCTCCTCAACTAGCTGTACCAAGCATAAAACTACTGATCACTTCTATGTGTCTAAAAGGGTGAATAAGGAGTAGAATGGTTTTGGAAATTTTTTTAGCACTTCCAAAGCATGTAAATCATTTAAATGAGTCTAAGGAAGTTTAATATACATTAAATGACCTTTTCCAACATGTCACTCTCTATCATGGGCCATACATCTGCCAAACTCTTCCTTTTCTAGTTGGTTTCTTGATATAACCTACAAGATTCAGATGGGAGTAACATTAATGATATGTAATCTGATTTATTAGATGTTTTAAAGGAAAATAATACATTTGGACACCTTTAAAACCATTTCACTTGCATTTATGACCCCTAAATGGCTCAATAAGACATAAGGATTAAAATGACTAAGACCAAGGCTAAAATGACATGACATGACATCAAAGGAATTATAATACACATTATGACAAAATATTAGACCCCTAAAACATATAAAAAATAAATTTTTTACCTATAAGAGTCCCAATTTGACCTTTAGGGTCAAATTTGATCAACAAACTAGTGACTCATAGGAGTAACATGTCTGCTATGCTAAAGATCAGTAGCCTTATCCTATCCATGGGCTTAGGGAGTCATCTAAAGTCTAAGACAAACAAGAGGACCTGACACTTGAAAACAAGGATTTGACCAAAATAATACAACTAATTATCTCAACCACCTAAAAAAAAGGACACACACAAAGCAAATAAAACACATTAACAAGACACACACATGTGTTCTAAGCACTTAGGAAAAATAGAAAACAAAAAACTATGCACAACTAGAAACTAGGCATACTTCCTTTCCAAGATTGAAAGGAAAGTTCCTTGCATCTTCTTCTTCATGAGATGAGTCATAGTGCCAAGCATGTTGCTCTTTGGATTGGATGCTTGGTAGATCAAGCCTATTCTTTGACACTTCACTTGATCTGTTCTCAAGTAGATCATCCTTAAATAGGTCTCTAATGTAAATTTATTCATTTTGAATTTGTAAACATACCTCATACTACTTCCCACTCTTCATCTCATGATCAAATTATATCTTCTAGTAGGCATGGCTTCAATAGGAGTAGTTTCTTGTTCTTTTGAAGATTGAGGCCAATAGGAGCTTGTTCTATCCTTCAAAATCTTATGTGTTTCTCCAAACTATTTGAGAGGATGATAACCCATTTTTAGGACTTTAAACATATCATTATGGGATTCATATGCTTCTTGAAAGGACAAATTTGAAAATTTGATTTTTTTTCGCATACCCACTTGAGTTCCAAGGATGCCTTCTCCATTTTTGACTAGATCATATCCTCCTTGGAGAGGAATATAACATGCTCCAATGATTACAAAAAAGTCATCCCAAGGGTGATTAGATATCTTTTCTAGCTCATCTATGATATCTTGGATAGTGATGGGAGAACCAATGGTGATTTCCTCTTCTTTGGCAAAAGGAAAACATTATTAAATATTAACACAATCAGAAGATTCAACATAAGAAATCACCTCTTCTTCTACATTTATAACATCTTTAGGGATCTCAAGTTATATCTCAATTATCATAACCTAAATTTTCTTCTCAAGGACTGTAAGATCCTCAATTTCTTTTTCCTTCTTGGTGATGCCAATGCTAGGTATTTTGTAATCAGATGACCTAGTCCAATGAGGCTACAAAGGAGTTATGTTTTATTCAACCAAGAGTTTTGAATTCTTATCAACAAAACACTCATATTTAGGTTCCCACACCATATTTCCATCAAGGAAAATAGTGATAGGGTGAGGACAGGATGAACTAGTTGGTGGAGGTGGAACATAGAACTCAACATCAAATCTAAAATGAATTGTAGGGGATTCTTTTGGGAGTTCTTGAGGAAGGGTAGGTAGACCTTGGGATAAAATACCATGGTTTTCTTCCTTAAATTTGATAATCACTTCATTTACATTTTATTTATCTTGAAAACTCTCTTAAATAAGGTTATATGGGGTGTGTTTAGGCATAGGATCTTCTTTTGGCTCTAAACCTTCCATCATACCTTGACTTAACAAATTCATTCTCAACTCTAACTCTTTAATTTACTTGGATAGGTTTTCTTGGAAAAGTCTCTATTAAATTTGATAGGCATCATCATGAGGATAAGGAGTTAATAGGTCTGATATGGAAGATAAGAGGTCTCTTAAGGAAGGGTGGGAGGGGCTTGCATAGGATCAAGCTCTTTCTCAACTTCACACTCTTTATCAAGGATTTTATCTACTTTCTTTCCCCATGATTCCAATACCTTATTTCAGATTAGTATGTTAATACTAGGAGTCTCTTCTTGAGTTATTTGTGTAATTTGAAAAGTGGATGAAGTGTCTAAGAAACTTGGGATCTCCTTAGTCTTGGACTCTCCACCTTGTCTCCAACTTAGGATTTCATATCTCTAAGTCTCTTCTTGATGTAGTGGTGTAATGAGAGAGGGTAATGAGGGCTTATATTCCACTTCCTTTTCTGATGAGATGGTATGATTCATTTGATTATTGGCTAACTCAATTTTCCTATCAAGGTTTGATTAAAAAATAAGGTTTGTCTTTCCAACTTTCTCTTCTAGTTGATTAAGAAAAACATGAATTTGATAAGCTTGATTTATCTCATGAATAGGGGTCAAGTATAAATTATAGTAATATTAGGGAGGTGGATATGAGGGATGATAGATTTGGTGAGGATACCCCTCATAAACTCTTAGCTTATCTTCCAAGGATGAAACCAAGCCACTTACATCTAACATCTCACTTGTGAGCCTTTGCCAATTTATTCTCTCAATAGGTTCCCACTTTATTTTAACCAAATATAATGCATCTCTCACATTATGAATGAGATGACTAAGAATATATAGACCATATCCCCTTTGTGTGTCAAGATCTATCATGTACTTCTCATATCCCAAGAGAGTTTGTGTGAAAGTAGAAATGGATTGATTAGATAAGTGACTAGGTTGACTAGGAGGAGCAAGATATTGAAAATGTTGGTTATAGGATTGATACAACTGATGACATGGTTGATAAGGGTCACATTAGAGCTGGTAAGGATCATGACAAGGTTGATAAAAATCATACAAAGGCTAATAAGGAATGACATAAGCTTGAGATACCTCACCAACTTGGGTAAAATAATTCTCAACACCAAAATTAGCCATGTAACTTCATTGGGAATTAGAAACATAAAGAAAAATATTACCAAAAATTTTCAAAGGAAAACTTGGGTTGCATAACCAACTTATGTAACTTTAGACTCACCATTGATGCTTGGATAGATGTCTCCAAATGTTGATATGTTGAATGACAACACCAAAAATCTTTCAACTTATTAGACAATGAGTCCCACTAGGAATGCCAAAAACTATTGTTACTTGGATTTTCACCCTTTGAGGAGATGTATCAGCTCTCCTCATCTAAGTGTCACAATTGAAACACCTCTAAGATGTGGGTAACCTATGAATGAGGTGAATCTCTAGATAGGGCTATTGTTTCTATGCAAAATTGCTTTCTACATTCAAAGAAGAAATAAGAAACTAAAAGAAATGGTCAAGGCTAGAAGTATCTGATAAAGTTGTGCGCACCGAAATCAGACGTTGGAAGATTCTCCTCTTTGGCTGTGGAGGAATGACACCTGCGAAGAAAAGGCTAAAACACGGAAAAACGCTAGTCAAAGATATGGTGGGCTGTCAGGCGAACGCCCGATCCCGGAAGTACGAAGACTTCCTAGAAGGATATCAACCCACTGATAAAAAAGCAAAATATTGGATGAAAGTAGATAATAATGACAGAAATAAATGACAAAAAAATAAAGATGTGTACCTGATATGCAGCACTATTCTGCACAGTCGCTGGCGTCGGTCTCTGTGGTGCCGACGTCGGTTAGGGAAGGTGCCGACGTCAGTTTAGGTGCCGTCGTCGGTCGGGGTAGTGATCGGCGTCGGTAGGGTCAGGTTCTGGAAAAGTTGCAGAAGGCTTTGGGAGAGTCGGGATAGGTTCTGGACAGGGTCAGGACGAGGTCTGATAAGGTCAGGGACAAGGTTTAGACAGAGTTAGGACAGGTTCTGATAAGGTCAGGGTAGGGTTTTGGATAGAGTCGGGACAGGGCCGAGAGATGCTGGGTCTGTGGTTTGAAGAATCGGGATGACAGAACTGATAAACAAAGAATAACCAAGAAGAAATAAAACAAATAGAATAAATACTTACCTGCCAGAAGACGCGATGAAAGCCATAGTTGGAGTTGTCTGTGCAGTGCTGGATTGAATGCAGATTGGTTGATGCCGAGAGTGTTGATCGCGAGAGTTCACAGGTTGGTTGAATGATTGCTCGGGTTTTTGATTGATCAGCGTTTTGAATGGTTGAATAGCGTTCGGGATCGATTGGTGGAGGCTGATGAAGGCAAGGGACGGTTTTAGAGATGGTTCGTTAACCGTTTCAGGAAACCGAGTGATAACTGATAACGGATAATGGCAAGGTGACCGACATCGGCAGGATTGCCGACGTCGGCCGATAGGTGACCGACGTCGGTGACATCGGCCAGGTAAAGACCGTCGTCGGCAGATGCACAATGGAGATAGAGTCTAGCTTTAGCTCTGTGCTCATTTTTACATGCTGCCAGGGTCAAGGTTGGTGGAACAAGTGATCGACAAGGGTTAAATAGGCGAAGAAGAATAAGACAGGGAATGACCAGGGGAGTCGACACGATTTCGGTGTCTACATTTGCCCCTTTTTGTCTTGTTGGTTGTTCTGGATGAACTGCAAGACAAAAATAGGAGGGATTGCCCCAGGTGAGGGATAAGGTATTCCCCCTCAAAGCAGGAGTCGAGGGAAGGGAACCGGGAATCAGGTGCTGATTTGACAAAAGGTGGATGAGAAAGATGAGAAGTGAGTGAAAATGCTGCAAAAGTCGTGATTGCGCGTATACCACTGCACAAGATGGTCAGGTCAAAAGTGTCGCAGGTCAAGGGTCGAGGAGTGCCAAAATTGAAGTAACTGGGCCCCAGCATTTAGTCGTCTGCTGATCGGGTCACTCAATCGAAGCTGAAGCTCCAAATGGGTCATCGCGTTCCAGGTATCTCGGGCTCAGGAAGTGCTCCTAGAAACATGAAAAAGTCACAAGTAGTAGGGATCAACCGGCTTGCGATCCTATACTTGCGAAGGGTCAAAAATAGTCTGCACACAAGTCTGCTAACCAGGCATGAGGTAGCATACATGCAAAAACAACCAAGGCAACAATGTCTTGGAAGTGGTCGAGGTCGGAGGAGATAGGCATGATCTCCAATGGTCATTGGTCAAGGGGATGGATGGACGAAAGGATGCGGCCGAGCTAACCCCAGAAGACCCCATGTCAAATGAGTGCTGCCTACATAGCCCTGGTGATAGGGCCTCAGGCCGATGTAGTTCTCCCTAGAAGGGAGGAAGGGTCAAAGGGATGGAAATGGGTCGTGGTGAAGGGCAAGGTTATGGTTAAAAGAAGGCAAGAAGGTTTGTCCATCAGAGAGATGAACAAACGAGAATGGTCGAGCTAACCCCAGAAGACGGTCGTGTCATCTGAGTGCTGCCTACATAGCCCTGGTGATAGGGCCTCAGACCAATGTAGTTCAGACAAAGGGTCCGATTGGTAGACAGGTGGTTAAAATGGTTGATAGATTGGTCATGGTTATGATGAAATGATGAGGAAAAAAAAGATGTTGCAGCCTTTTCCAAATGGTGTATTCTGCAACATTGGTTGAGGGGTTTTTCATCCCTAGCAATATTCCATATTTGTGATGGATGTATGCTAAAAATGAAGTGAGGTCTATTTATGCTTCAGCAAGTATTGGTTTATGCTGGACATAAATTGTGGCGGGTCGATAGTTTCCATGTGTATTGGTGTCCATAGAAACTAGGGTGAATAGGCTAGGTCATGTTGATGGTCTGAAAAGAGAGTTGAGTTGAGTTGATTGACAAGTGATGAAAGTGAATGTGACCACAGTGCAGAAGAAGTGAAAAGCATATTGCTCTTTCATTGACAAGGACCAAAAAGATAGCATAGATAGGGGTTATGAGAACTAAGAGCCCCATTCATGCGTGACGTCGTTGACCATAGGTATGTTAGAGCGGTAATCGAATCACTTAGACATTAAAGTGAGCTCGAAGTCCCTTGAGCAGGTGATAGGAGGAGGAAAGAGGGTAACCCGTTTTAAGAGCAGAGATAACTATGCCTCTTTTTATAGGAGACCATGAGACAACTATAAGCCAAGTCCATGACTCTTTTTTTTTTTTTGGCGCGGACTGATCAATGCGGGAAGCCTGCATAGAGATGTCATTTGATTGGTGGTCAGTTTGTGAAGCTGATCAATGCGGGAAGCTTCTAAAATAATGCTGTTTATTGCCAGATTAGTCATAGCCATCCTTCGAGGGAGTGGTCTAGATTTTTGTTTAATATAAAGGCTTTTGAATAGCTGTCCTTCGAGGGAGCAGTCTATTTATTATAGCAATGATAGTACAGCTGTCCTTCGAGGGAGCAGTCTATTTTTTTGATTTTGATATTGATATAGTGACCATGGATATGTTTTGACATCTTGATTTGCTTTTATAGAAGTTGAGTCATGGACAAGACTGTAGAAGGTCAAGGACTCCCTTTTATTAGGACAAAGCATCCATACATCATAAAAGGGTTATAGGAATTGTTAAGAGGAATAGGGTTGAAAGGAAGTAGGATGAAGAGGATGGGGATTGCTCAGGGGACGAGCTCAAGTTAAGTGTCAAGTGGACGAATACTCGACTAGCAGTAGAACGGTCGCAGATGCAACGCATAAAAGGGCTCAGGGTCTGATAAGTCCCTGTGTATACTTGTGCGTGATAAGGTCCGAGTCAATTAGGAACAAACTTGCCCCATTTGCCTCTTTCTAGATTGGTCAGGTGTTGATTGATGAGTGGATGTGAAGTTGGTTGATATGGTTATTGATTGATCGAGGCTGGTTGAATGTTTTGATAAAAAGATTGGGTCGATGTTTGGTTGAGATTTGGTCATTTGATAATTGGTCAATGGTTGGTCGAGGGTTGATTGGTTGGTATTTGGTCTTTGGTTGGGTTGAATGTTTGGTTGAGGTCGGGTTAAATGTTTGGTTGCTAGTCTGGTTGAGATTAAGTTAAAAGAGTGATTGATATGTGGTCGAGACTGTGTTGAAAAATTGGTCAAAGTTTGGATGAAGGTTGAATTCCCCCAGCGGCTAGGGAGAATGTTTGATGGATTAGTTAAGGTCGATTGAGGATTAGTGGTCAGATGGACTGTGTTGATGTCGAATAAAGGGGTTAAAGGCAGCGAAGGGACCCTAGTCTGACGTGGAGATCCTGATTTAGATGACGAGGTTGGAGAGGTATGGGTCGGTGTTGATAATTTGTCAAAGGGGGGGTCAAGAAGATCCTTGATAAGAAAGGAATCCTTTTTTTGGTGGTGACGAATGACAGCTTTAAGAGCGCAACAACGCTCGGTGTCATGTCCCAGAGTGTGATGATAATGATAGAATTTAGAGTTGTCGAACCAAGATGGCCTTGATCCGATAGTTGATGAGTGGGGTGGTGTTGAAGGTTTGTTGATAACGTGGTCGAAAAGAAAGGTGTCATTCTCCAAACATTGGTGAACGATGACCTTGAGGGCATGACAATGCTCCGTGTCGTGCCCAGGCGTGCGATGATACGCACAAATGCAAGTGTCATCGAACCATGGTGGTTTTGGTCCGAGAGAGTGATATGGTCTAAGAGGCGGGAGATTGAGTTGAGAGGACTGCAACAATTGCCGTAAGAGCAAGGCATATGAACCTGCTAACGGGTCGGGATGTTTTATTGCAGAGAGGGTTGGTGACATTGGTTTGGGAGACGAAGGAGGTGTTGGTCGATGGTTTGAAGGAGGTATAAGTCTGACGGGTTGATAGAATAATGGAGGTGACTTGCCTCTGTGAAGTATGGGAGTGAGAAGCACTCCGAGTAAAGTAGACGGATGTGGGCCCAAGATTGAAGGTAATGACGAAGATAAGGGAGGAGGCTTCTGGTGTGGTTTAGTAGCCTTCTTTGGTTTGGGTTGAGGGCCACCTTTGTGCGAGGCGAGATTAGATGTGGGGCGAACACCAAGAGGTTTAATCTCTTTGGGCATGCTGGACGCCTGCACGGGTTTGGACTTAGATGTGGATGGTTTTTCTCTCAATGGAGAAGAGATTAAAGGTGTGGGCTCTTTAAGTGGAAAGAGCTCTGGAGTAGTCATGGCTTCTGTGTGTGGTTGGAGAGTCAAAAAGGTATGATCGTCTATGGATGATGAAGGCGAGGCAGCTGGTGTTGATGTGGTCAAAGCGTCCTCCAATATGGGAGAAGTCGATGGGGGACAAGTGGGAGAAGAAAGTTCTTCGCCATGTGGAGGAGGTATAGGGGAAGAAAGGTCTTCCACGTGTGAAAAAGGTTGGTCAGGGATAAGAGAAAAGATAGTGTCGACCGTGTGTATATCATGGTCTTGAGGGTCATTGGTCGAAGTTTGGACGTTGTCTTGAGTATGCGGGTGATTAGAAAGAGGTTGCTTGAAGATGTCAAGGTTTTGGTTGGGCGGTGCATTCGGGTTATCTAAAATAAGATCCCCTTTGTCGAGCATGTCCTGTATGATGTTTTTGAAAGTTTGACAGTGATCCGTGTCATGGCCTTTGACACGGTGATAGTTGCAAAAGTGGTTCTCCCTGTACCATGCAGGGATAGGTGTTGAGGGGTCGAATTGATGTGGTCGGATTGGAGGGAGATTGAGGACCCCCTGCTTGATGAGTTTATCCACGACAGAGGCATATGACTCCCCAATTGGAGTGAATTGACGCTGTATGGATTGACGTTGAAAATGTTTATTGATGTAGTCTAATGTTGAAGATGATGAGCGGTTGGTTATTGTTGAAGATGATGGTCTAAAGATGACAGTGTTTGCCAACTCCTTGGATTGAGAGTGGGCAGAAGAAGGTCTGGAAGGAGAATGGTCATTGGTTCTTGTGTTAGTGTTACACAATTTGACCTTATCTTCTTCAATGGCGCGGAGTTCAAGCTTTCGGGCCATGGTGAAGGCCTCATCAAAAGTGTGGAATGTTTGAACCCGCAAGGTGGACGAGATTTGACTGACACATGCTCGAGAAAAGAGCTCAATGAGCTCGGGTTGAGGCAAGGAGAAGGAGAGCTGGTTAATCAAGCTTCTCCAACGGGCGACAAAATCGGCTATTGATTCATCGTCAAATTGCCTGATGGAGTAAAGGTCTGTGATCGAAACTTGTTTAGTGATATTGATTGAGAAATGGTCAATGAATAGTTGGGTGAGTTGAATGAATGAAAAGATAGAATGTCTGGCAAGAGAACTATACCAGTCAAGGGCAGGGCCAGAAAGGGACATAGGAAACGTGCGTAAAAGTAATGCATCATCGTGGGCAATAAGATAACAGGCATGTCTAAATGCCCGTAGATGTTGTTGTGGGTCTTCCTTACTCTGAAAGCGAGTAAATTTGGGAAGCTCCCAATGATTGGGGTATGGTCGGATAGGGACAGAAGGGTGGATGGGCTCGTTGTAAATCTGGTCATATGAAGAGACATTACTTGAACCAGAGATAGAAGCTTCGAGACGGGACATTTTATCCATCAGCATCTTAATGATGTCTGCTGACAGATTGGCGGGTTGAGCGCCCCCTAAGTTGTAAGGCGCTTGAAAGAGGATAGAGGAGGCGTGCAACATAGTCAGTTGTACAATGTACGGATGACTAGTCGCAGGGGCAGAAGTAGAGGCTAAAGGTGGTTGCGTTATGAAGGTCGAAGACATAGGCTGACTAGATACCGCCAAAGGAGGTTGTGTGACGGCATTGACAAAGGGCGAGGTAGGCACTCCTACATATATAGGTGCAAGAGTGTGTGGGGTCGAGACAATCAAGTTCTGGTATGATGTAGAACTTGGTTGAATTGCAGGTGGTTGAGGGGGTAACGAAACCCCGATGGAGGTTGGTCTAAAAATAGACGAGGAGGCCGAACTTTGCGTATAGGCCATGGTCGGGTTAATGGTTGAGGCAAAAGGTTGAGTCGTAAAAGGTTCGGTGGCGAACAGTGTTGATGTCATCGCCACGTTGCCCGAAAGGTCCCGCATTGGGTTTCTTGCGAGATAGTTTTGGAGGGCTGCGGTATTGAGGTCCAAGAATCTTGCAAAATCTTGGTCCCCTTCTGGGATGATAGGCGTCTGGGTTGGAGATAGTCTAGTAGGAATTCTTTCGGTCTTCGAGTAGAACTCCATTATATGATTGTTTATAGACGGGGTAGGCGAAAGCGATTGATGGCTAGCAGGGTCAAGAAGAGCCTTGGTTTGACTACGTGTCAGAACCATTCAAGGCAAGAAAGAACATCCTCACAAGCTCAAACAAGCAGATAAGAACTAAAAAAAAGATGAAGACACAAGCAGATCCTAAAACCCTAGAAGTAAATTATTAGGATTATAGTGGCTTATGCCTTAGATGAATGTTTGGGGAGATTGGCTGAAAAATGGGTCCTAGAAGAAGGCGGTCTAAAGATGGTTTCGAGAATTGTTTAGGTGCTCAAAGTCTGTGTTAGGGTCTGGTACACGACCTGGTGCTAAGGAGCAAGCTCCCCTCACTTCACGATTCCAGTGGTTAGCTGGTTTTGCTTAGCCAAGATATACCTCACCTAGAGTTTATACTCCGCCAGAGAACGGAGTGGGCTTCCCCCTTGGTGATGAAATCCAAGTAGGGTCACCGGGATGGGTAAGGTATCCGCTGGGGGATGAAATCCCAGTCGGGCCTTGTCTCAGGTAAGTTAAAATGTTTGTTTTGTGCAGGTGGTTTGGTCGTGTAACATCAAGTGATCTAGATTAATTCAATATGCGGTTTAAGTTACTATGTGTGGTCAAAAAGATGCAGGCAAACAAAAATGAATGCAAAGTGTTTTAATGTCCAAGTCGAAATGTTTTGTTCGTATGAAGACGAATGGAGAAAGAGTCAAAGAATATGAGTTTTATCTAGTCTAGAAGTGCGAGAAAGAAAGAAATGTTCGTTTTAGTCCTGCTTATGATGTCGTTTAAGAAGAGACGAAAGGAGGCGAAAAGGAGGAAACCTAATGCACCTAAATGAAAGAAAGAAAGAAAGAACCCAAGGAGGACCTAGGGTCCCACCGGGCATGCCAGAATGTTTTTATGCAAAATTGCTTTCTACATTCAAAGAAGAAATAAGAAACTAAAAGAAATGGTCAAGGCTAGAAGTACCTGATAAAGTTGTGCGCACCGAAATCAGACGTTGGAAGATTCTCCTCTTTGGCTGTGGAGGAATGACACCTGCGAAGAAAAGACTAAAACACAGAAAAATGTTAGTCAAAGATATGGTGGGTTGTCAGGCGAACGCCCGATCTCATAAGTACGAAGACTTCCTAGAAGGATATCAACCCACTGATAAAAAAGCAGAATATTGGATGAAAGTAGATAATAATGACAGAAATAAATGACAGAAAAATAAAGATGCGTACCTGATATGCAGCACTGTTCTGCACAGTTGCCGGCGTCGGTCTCTGTGGTGCCGACGTCGGTTAGGGAAGGTGCCAACGTCGGTTTAGGTGCCGTCGTCGGTCGGGGTAGTGACCGGCGTCGATAGGGTCAAGTTCTGGAAAAGTTGCAGAAGGCTTTGGGAGAGTCAGGACAGGTTCTGGACAGGGTCGGGACGAGGTCTGATAAGGTCAGGGATGAGGTTTAGACAGAGTCAGGACAGGTTCTGATAAGGTCAGGGTAGGGTTTTGGATAGAGTCGGGACAGGGTCGAGAGATGCTGGGTCTGTGGTTTGAAGAATCGGGATGACAGAACTGATAAACAAAGAATAACCAAGAAGAAATAAAACAAACAGAATAAATACTTACCTGCCAAAAGACGCGATGAAAGCCATAGTTGGAGTTTTCTGTGCAGTGCTGGATTGAATGCAGATTGGTTGATGCTGAGAGTGTTGATCGCGAGAGTTCACAGGTTGGTTGAATGATTGCTCGAGTTTTTGATTGATCAGCGTTTCGAATGGTTGAATAGCGTTCGGGATCGATTGGCAGAGGCTGATGAAGGCAAGGGACGGTTCCAGAGACGGTTCATCAACCGTTTCGGGAAACCAAGTGATAACTGATAACGGATAATGGCAAGGTGACCGACGTCGGCAGGATTGCCGACGTCGGCCGATAGGTGACCAACGTCGGCGACATCGGCCGGGTAAAGACCGTCATCGGCAGATGCACAATGGAGATAGAGTCTAGCTTTAGCTCTGTGCTCATTTTTACATGCTACCAGGGTCAAGGTTGGTGGAACAAGTGATCGACAAGGGTTAAATAGGCGAAGAAGAATAAGATGGGGAATGACCAGGGGAGTCGACATGATTTCGGTGTCTACAGCTATCTCCCTTGATGTACCACTTTGGGATCAGTATTACACCTACACTTACAAGGAAAAGGGAGAGAAAACTGAAATTAAACTATCCTAAATGTGGTTATACATCAAATTAAGTTATGACTACCAACCAACTGCATGTCACACATGAGACCAAGGTACTAACTAAGCATATACTTCTCTAATCTGAATCTTATCACATCATTATTTCATTATGAGGTTGGGATTAATTTTTAGGCTAGGAGGACTAGACAATAAGCCTAAAATGGAACTATTTTAATAGATTAACTCACTCAACCTTGACACTTTATATAACAATTCACATGACCTGTAAGAAGAAGCTTTCAAGCTGTAAATAGGTGTGAGAATGAGACAATAATGCTAAGGAAATAATAGTCATCACTAAGAAATATAAATCATTATAATGAACACACTATGAATAGTCATATAAGAGGTAAAACCAATATTATTTATTGATCCAATGGTATTCAAATGAGCAGGGCTTTGCCATACTTAGGTGGAGCATATTTTATAAAGGCCAAAATGGCTAGTTCTTATAGAACTTGAGAGAGAAGTGAGAAAAAAGAAGTCCAAAGGTCACAAGGACACTTTTAAAGATGAGAAAACAAGTTAAATTTAAATAATAATGTAATTTTAAATTGATCATTAAAATTTATGAAGCACAAGTGTCACCCCAAGTCATGAAACTCTTGAAATGTGGCGTAGGAGTTCTCAATCTACATAAGGAAATTGCCTTCATCATTCACTCCTTTTTGAACATCCCAAAAATAACTAGGGATAGGTATAATGATTGGAATAAGAGGTAAGGGTTTTATACATGATTCTCCATGCATTATTTTAATTCATAATCATCTATAATCTTCTAGAAGTGAGCCATCACTACCTGCATTCAAAGAAACTCCTCTTTCACATACCTTATACACTTGGCTTCCAAAAAGGAATAAAATTTCTATGAAAATTAATAAAATGGATTTTATTACACTTATTAATACCCTCCATGGCCTTATAAGCATTAGGCACACCTTAAAATTAGTTTACTTGAAGCTTTCCACCCTTCTCACTACCATGTTCACCTATGCTAGTTTTAACTGGCCAAGATGAAGTAGTTGTTAAACACACTTAGGATTTTTTATGAATCATGAAATGTACATGTGGATTTATATTAAGTCTCAATATTACCCTCCATGTGATTGGAATATTTAGACTCCTTATAAAACCTACAAAACACACAAAACTATCTAAAATACCCTATTTTATACTCCATCCATATAATTTAGTACAATACAATAGGATGAGGAGTAACCCTAAAGAGTCTCCTAAAAAATATAATCATCATTATAGGAAAAATATGTCATTTTGGTGCACTAACTTCTCCAGCTCCTTAAACTAGTCACTAGTAAGGGTTTTGGTGAGTTTAGGCCTGTTTTACCCTCTTAGTCTTTGTTCATAAAAATTTGACTCTCAAATCTCAAATCAGTGATAAAAAATGATTTTTTATGACCTTTTATAACTCATATTATCCCATTTAGTCTCCATGCAAGTTTTCAAGGTAGATATGAGCTTTCAACCTTGTCCACTTGAACTCCTTTCTCCATTTCCTATAGGCCTGAGTTGTCTTAAAGTCCAAAATTAACCTTTTTAGGGATTAATTTTCATATCAATAGATCATAAAAATATATTATTACTCCATAAACATGAAATAATCCATTATATTTCCCTCTTGAAGTTATAAGTGACATTAGTATCCCATTTGGTTTTTAAGGCCTAAACCTGCTTAACATACCTGACTGTAATTTTGGTGTTTTAGACCATCCTATTGGGTTATCTCCTTATGAATAAGGACTATAATGTTTTTTTAATATTTAATAAAATTTATAACACCTCATATAAATTTTATTTTAGCTCCTAGTTCATCCTTTAACCCTACTTTCCAAAACTTGCCAATTTGTGCATAAAAGGAAGTACCCTCTGTCTAAGATGAAACATAGGGCACTTCCCCTATTTACTCAAACAATTTTAATGTTTTATAGTATTATAAAATTTATTGAGACAATTTTCACCAAATTTTTTCCTTTTATCAGGTCATTTTACCTCTAAACTTCTTCAAAACCCAAGGCAGACTCCTAGAAAAGGGACTATGTGTAGGGTTTCAAGATGTGGATTGTGCCTTGATTTTTTTAGAGATAATTAATTCCCTTATTTATCATATTAAAGAAACTATTTAATATTATATAATAATTATGGATTCATATAAAATCCATTCATCACACTATACTTTCATGTACCCCTTCATATACCTTGAACTCTTAAGATTGAGTTCTAGCTCTTGATTGTGTTTTGTGTCTTGGAAGGGCACTTGTAGGTGAAGATACTTATTTAAAATTTAGGATAGTGTCTAAAAACTTCCCTAGAGTACCTTAGGATAGTTTTTTACTTGTTTTAACTCATTTTTTTCATTGATAACACTAATAACCTTAAGTTTACTCCCTGCCTATCATGGTCAAACACAGTCAACTATGTTGGGAAGGATAAAACCTTATAGGATAAGACTCCTTGTTTGATAGGTCACAAAACCAATTTTGGGTATCATGAAACATTTTTTATAATTTACCATCATAAAAACTTGATATTTTCATGCTTAAGACTCTAACATGGACTATGTACACCTACAACCAGTTGTAGGTGAGTATTCTTGCATGATGAGACACCAATAGGTGTGTATGGGAGACAAAACACATAATTCTAAACTTATTTAAATGAACCTTGGATAAATAATTAGTTATTAAACCATATATAACCATTAAATCATAGATTCATGTTTGGTATTGAAACATTAGCTTGAAAATATCCCTTTATAGCTTAGATCCTATAGATGATAGTGAAAGAATTTAGTGTTCAAATGGCAATTTTGAGGAGCTCAACTACTACCTTCCACAACTCTTATTCCTTAAAAAATTTATAGATTCCTTATCCTATGTGGATAATAAAATAAAATAACATTATAATTCATCAATATCTTATCAAATTTATTATATGACCTTCACCCAAATAGCCCAAACATCTATTTTTTTATTTTAGGGATTTGATCCCTGAACACAATCATTGGGTCTTTAAATGGTTATTCACTCCTCACCTACCATTTAACATACCAGTCATGTATACTATGGTATCCCCATAATTATATGGATTCATTAATGGTTATCATTTTCTCTAATCTCCTATGTGACACCTTGGCTCCCTGTGGTACCACCTGTAGGTGGAGATTTTCTAATACAAGCAGTAAATGAAAAATTATAGGTAGTGAGTAAGAGATACATGTTGGTGATAAATCATAGGTCCTATAAAAGTATTAAAATTCACTCTTTAAATTAATAATGATTTTAAATAACCACCAAGCCTCATGTTTCAACATGACATTGTAGGTGCACCTTGAATGGTATGTAGGCAACATATGTGAAATGGTCCATGTATTCAAAAAATCTATTTTTATAGTCACCTGATATCTTCTCATGATGTTTTAATGAAACATTAGGATGTTTTAAAGCTTTATTCAAGTTTTCAAACCTCACTTTGGATGTGATATATTTTTAAGAGATGCTTATAGACATATATCTATGGTGACTATGTGTTAATGTTACACATGATTGCAACAGTCCTTCTTCCTTGAAACATATGGAAGCTCAACTCACTACCTTGTGTGGATATAAAATATTAAAAATATTTGAATACTTCATCATAACTCTATGAATGTTCTTAGAGCCATGCACAACTCACCTAGCTGACTGTGTATAGTAGTCACATAACAAACTATCTATATGGCACTTAATGACTACACTCTCATGGAGTTTTCTTTGAAGTGTGAGTTTTAAATGAGAGGAGATAAAAATAAAACTATAAACATGAGAATTAACTTATTATCATCCACTATAATCACTACCAAATCATGAAGATTTTGTAAATGATGGAAACCTACTTGTTATCTCAAATGAGAGAAATATGCAAACCTAAGATGATTTACTTATAAAATCATCTTGAAACACTAAAACAAGAATGGATATCATTATGTTAATATTTACATGTTTTATCAATTTAATTTCAATATCTGGACTGTACAAAATTATCCAAGAAAGAGCAAAACCTTTAAGGTGCAGGAAATAGTGAGTAGAAAAACATAGTCAACTTCTTAGAGATGATTCATAAAGCATATTTGAACAATATTCAAAATCTTGTTATGAAAATTAATCTAATTTTAATTTAACCCCCTAAATGTGTTTGGTTTGAAACCTCCTCAACTGGTCATACCACGCATAAACTTGGTGATCACTTTTATGTGTCTAGAAGGGAAAATAAGGAGCATAATGGTTTTGGAACTTTTTATCACTTCTAAATCATTTCAATAATTTAAATTAGTCTTAATAAGTTTAAGAGACATTACATGACCTTATACCATGTGTCACTCTCTCTCATGGGCCATACAAGTGCAAAACTTTTCCTTTTTCAATTGGTTTCTTTATTTGCAGTTAGATAACCTACAAAATTTAATTAGGACTAACATTCATGATAGGTAATATGACTTATTGGACATTTTAAAGGAAATTAAGACACTTGAACATCTTGAAAACCATGCCACTTGCATTTATGACCCCTAAATGGCTCAAAAAGACAATGATTAAAATGACCAAGACCAAGGCTAAAATGGCATGACATGTCATCAAAGGACTTATAATACACGTTATGAAACAATATTAGACCCATAAAACATCTAAAAAATCAATTTTTTACCTATATGGGTCCCAATTTAACTTGTAAGGTTAAATTTGGTCAACACTATCTACCCATAATCCATATTTTAACAATAGGTGGAATTCTCTTGACCTCTTTTGAGTTGGCTTTTTGATGGAATACATTAGGTTCTTATTTATATATTTAACCAGTCCATTCCTTTGTGGGTAATAGTTTTAAGAGGATTTTATTGGGATCTAATTATTGAAGGCCCACTCGGTGACCTCAATTGATTAGAAAGCTAGACCATTGTCACTGATTAAATATGTAGGAGTACCAAAACTTGTTATTATATTTTCTTAAAGGAAATTGACATCCTAAAATCTATAGTTATTTATGGCCACAACTTCTATCCACCTAGTACAATAATCAATGGATGTAAGGATAAACTTATGATTTGCTAAGGATTTAGGGTTGATCACCCCAATGAAGTTAAGACCCCATTGTGTAAAAGAATGACCCTAAATGACTAGTTGTAGTGGCATGGAAATATTAACTTATATTTTCCCAAAGACTTGGAATTCATGTTAGGTCCTGACATGGTTGTGGACATCTCTAAAAATAGTGGGCCAATAATACCCCATTCTAAAGATTTTATGAGCTTTTGTAGTCCCATGAGGGTGTCTACTACCTAGTTTTTAGTGTAAGATATTTTTATCTTCTTATATTAAGATAGGTATTAGGTATATTCCTTAATAGTTATTATGATAAATGAATCCCCATTTTATCATATAATGGCAGACTTGAGCCTTAATGATTGTATTTATTCCCTATTTAACTCAAGGGTCATGCTCATGTGATAAAACAATGAATGATTTGAGCATACCATTCACCCCTAGCTACTTAAACTTGATTGATTTGATTAATCTAAATGCATGGATATATTTTAGTCATGTGCTAGATGATTCCCTAGCCTCTCACTATATTGGTTAGTATAATATATAGATTAAACTCTTGTAACTTTTCCATCCAATTGCCTCTTCTCTCACCTAGATCATTTTGACCAATCATGAGCTTAATAGTTGGGTATAGGATGATAACATATGTCTTGTTCCTCAAAATGTAGTGTCTAAAATTTTTCACAACCTTGATTAGTACATATATTTTCTTGTCTAACATTGAATGCTTTGATTTTTCATCCCTTAGGTTAGTACTCATGAAAATGATTGGTTGCTCATTGTTTTCCACTTCTTGGGTGATTACTACATCTATAGTATGTTCTGAAGCAAAGAAATATAGAAATAAATCCTTTATGAAATTAGGGATAATAAATATTGGGGATTTAGTAATATCCATCTTAATGTCTTGGAATGATTTTTGAGATTCAACCATTCACTTTATCTTGGCATCCTTCTTCATCATGGCATTTAATGGATTGACAATTTTTACAAACCTATAAATTTATTTTTGCACAAAATTAATCTTAAAAAAGAATGACTTTAATTATTTTATGATATTAGGAGGTGTTATCTTTAAAATGGATTGACTCTAATTTGGATCGATATAAATCCCATCTTTGGTGATGATGTGGCCTAACAACTTGCCTTTTATAACTCCAAAGTTAATATTCTTTGGATTCAGGGATATTATATATCTTCAACATCTATCAAATACTCTCTATAGGTGATCTACATGGTTTTATCTACTTGAAAATACAATTATATCATCCATATAGATGATGATAAACTTACCAATAAGTCCTTAGAATGCACAATCCATGGCTCACAACAAGGTTGCTCCAAAATCAATGAGGCTGAAAGGCATTCTCTTGTAAGCATAGGTTCCCCACTTTTTGGTGAAGGTTATCTTCATTAAATCCTATGATTCTATAGATACTTAGTTGTATCTTTGGAAATTGGCCAAGAAGTAAAAAATATTAGATCCATTAACAATCTAGATTACCTCATCAGAGAAGGCAAATGATAATTATCTTTCTCTAAGGATCTATTTAGATTCTTGAAGTTGACACATAGTTTGATTTCTCTACTTTTATTCCTAATTGGTACCAAGTTAGCCACCCAAGTAGAATGTCTAATAGTAAATATAATCTTGGATTTAGTAGTCTTTAGATTTTAATTTGGATGAGAGGATCCAAAATGGGATTCACTAGTCTTAGGCATTGCCTAAAGGGCATGTTCCCTTGATTCAAAAGAATAGTATGGGTAATTACACTGGGATCAAAAGTATTTAGGTATTCATAAGACCAAGAAATTATATCCTTGTATTCTATCAATAGGGACTTAAATTTTAATTTTCACCTTGACTGCAAACTAGGATGATGTTGACATTCTAAGGGTGCTCTTTAGTTTCCAAATTCTCTTTGATAAAATCAAATTGATTTGTCTTTAGTTTTTTTTTTTAGCTTGTAAATATATGTCAAAGATCCTTTATAAAGACACCATCTTGATGGGGATTATATTTTACTTGAGCTATAGTGTGAACTAGGAATTTGACTCAAGAGAGGTGATTAGTATTGCGTTAGTCCAAAAATGTAAATAAATTGATAAAACACGCACTAATTAGCATACATCTCTAGGCCTAATTTTTAGGGTGAGATTAATAAAAAAAATAAAAGAAAATCAAAATTAAAAATTAAATAAAAACAAGAATCCTTCACCTTCCTTGGATGATCCAAATGTTTGTTTTAGTGGCTTGCTCGACTTGTGCTCATGAAGTCTTCATAAAAGGAGGCTTGGCTATCTCCTCTTCTCCTTGACACCTTATGGCTTTGGCTTGGCTTGGCTCATTATTTTGGCATCATAAATTTGTCAAATGAGAGCTATTGGAATCAATTTGACATGGTAACTTTGAACAAATTAAGCTTAAAAATGATGTTCATGGCCTCTCTATTTATAGATTTTCAAGAATGACCAAAATCAACCATGATCGTCCATCTCAAGATTAAGATGTGTGGTCATGGATTAATTTAATTATGTAATTAAAATACATAATTATCATCATCATGAATTTGGAATAAGGGACATTAATGAGGCATGGGAGGTAATAAAGAGGCAAGAGAGACCCATAATCTTGATATTTGTGGCATTTATGGCCTAGGGATGTCTTCCCAAGAAATAAGGCCACCTGATGATGTAGATATTCAATATTCATTTATAAAAACATTTTTTCAACAAATTTCCATGGATTTATTAATTATGCCTTGATTTGGATTAATTATCTCTTAAGCATGATTAAGCACTTTGTGCACAAATTACTCAAATTGATCAAAATGCCTTGTTATTGATCCAAAATTTGACTAAATTGGAATTGGAAGTCAATGTCAGATGCATTGGATATGTTATCCCATTTAAGATGTTGACAACACCAAATTAAAAAAATCATCTCATAAGATAGATTTGATAGAAAAGAGCAATCCAGAGCACCCAAGTGCAAAATTTACATTTTAACTCAAAATGATCTGATCAAAGTTAGCTAGCCCATAAATTTCATTACCCCATTTAGTGATACCCTAGCCAAAATTGGCACTTGAATATGTCAATTTCAACTCATTTAATATGATTTAGTGTATTTAGGCCAAATTATGCATTTTGGTGGAAATTGGTTGAAAGCCTGTTTAGAGGTCATGAATGGTCAGATTTAGGTATTTACAGTTTGCCCCTATTTGGGAAGGCATTGCAAGCTATAATCACATTAACATATTCTCAAATAATGAAAAGGCCATGTATGCCTACAAAAAAAATGATGATAAACTTACTGTATGATGGTTTACCCCCTTGAGAGAATGGTTGGCACAAGTAGGTCGACAAATAGTCCCTTGATAAGAAGCAAAATGAGGGGACCAAATAAAGGAAAGATGATGGGGTAAAAACACAATGATTTTGAAAAAGTAGTCAAAATCACTAAGAATGCAAGCAGGATGGTGTATAATGATTTTTCCAAAGGTAGTTATAAGAATTATACCCTGATAGTGGTAATATGGTATGATAATACAATGATTTGCCCAAAGGTGGTTATAATCATTGAGAAGATGGAGCTACCCTAGTTAGGATAGACAAACAAGATAAAAATGTGCCCCATGTATGGGCAAAACAAGTAAAATGGTGAGAACACAATGATTTACCCAAAGGTAGTTATAATCATTAAGAAATTCAAGTGGGATGGTGTATAATGATTTGCCTATAGGCGGTTATAATAATTAGACCTTGATTATGGAAAACATGATAAACTTGGCCAAGGATGATGATAACTTAAAACAGAAGATAATGATGAATTAGAATAACCTATTATTAGGGAGATGCTTGTTTGAACTAATAAAGGTTGAAATTCTTTCATGGTTAATTACTCTATTTGGGATATGATTGGGATTGAATCGGGATGTCAGTGCTAAAGAGATGTTGATGCCACCATTATTGAATAGACTTCTTGAAGCTGAGGTTTGTTATAGCACATGTCGGTAGGCATCATGGTATAACATCATGAGGACTTGGATGAAATATGCATGAGGACTGACTCCTATAATCCAATGCTCAATATAAAATAATGCATCAGTGATAGAAACCATGATGACAATGTAAACATATGAATATATATGTATTTGAGTATAATTTGGGCAAGGAATCATCCAATGAACACACATAAACTGAATCAAGGCAATAGTGCTAAAAGCAAACAAATAGGTAGACAAACAAATAAAATAAGTAGAGATAAACAAATAAACAATGAAATAATAACCATATGAGCATTTCCCCTAGAAAATAGGTGATAACTTAACAAAAAAACAAAATGGGGGAATAGAAGAAAAGGAAAGGAGTGGCTGAGCTATCTCCATATGCACTAGGCAGGTGGACATTGCCTATATAGTTCCATGGATGTAATATCCAATAAAAAACTTCAGGGCAAATGTCGTTCTCCCAAAAATGGGAAGAATGTGATAACTAATGAAAACAAATAGAATGGATGTGATAGAATAAGAGGAATGGTTTTGAAAAATGGAAAGTGCGTGAGAGAAAAGGCTAAAAAGGATAGGGAAACTAAGTGACAAGTGGTTTACTTGCAACTTAGTAAGGGTTCCCAAAATTCTTCAGGTAAAGAACTCAAATGTTTTTGGTTTTTTCTAACAATTTTACAAATGTTTTTTTGGAATTTTAGAAGTATCTCAACTCGATCATCACAAAATGGTGAGAGAGTTCAAACTTAGGTTATTCACAAAATGATGAGATCATTCAAACTTAGGTTGCTCAAAAATTGATGAGAGCATTGTGGAAAGGGTGATTGAGCTAAACTCAACAAGTATCAAGCACTACCTACATAGTCCTAAAATAGGACCTCAAGTCACTATAGTTCTACCCTTACAGTGGAGGGATTTAACTAGTGTAGCAGTCAATTCAAATAAAATAGTCACAATTGGTAAAAAGGCACAGTATGGTAAAAAGGAAGTAGCAAGTTGGTATGTCAAGGATTAATAAAAAATGTTGCCCCTAATTTTCCCATAGGTTGTTATAACTAGGACACAATGGAATAGATAAATGGTACTAATTTTCCCAAAGATGGTTATAATTAATAGCAAGACCAGTGATAAGAAATGAATAAAAAATGAAGGATACAACTACCAAAACTTCTATCACACTGATCCAAAATATGATCTCTATCTAAAGTACTTAAACCAACTAATGAAATTGATCAAATTCCTCAATGATAAAAATGCGTAATGAATGGAAAAAACCAAGGTCAAATGGGCTAGGCTTTAGAACACACTGGGTCGATAGGTCAAAAATGTAAAGTGGATACGACTAAGAAGATGGATAAGAATGATATTTGTACAAAGAAGAATAGTGATAAAATGGAATAACTAAAATGGTCCTTCCAAATAATACACCTTAGTGATCAATCATAGTACCGCTTAAGGTGAATAATATTCATTAGATTAAGTAGTTTGTCTCCATCTGGTGTGGCAAGACTATATGCCCTTGATCCATAATATGTAGTAATGATGAAAGGCCCTATCTAGTTTGGTTTGAATTTTCCTTTATTCTTCTTCTCAATCATGGTATTCTTTTGGTTTTTTGTAAGAAAAAGATCACCAAGTTTAAATGTTCTATACTTGACATGCTGATTGTAGTGGCCTTTAAGTCAAGTCTAATATGCCTAAAGATTGTTGAGCGTAGCTATACATTTTTTATCAAGCAGGTCTAGCTCCTGCAAGCGAGCTACTCAATAGTCATGATCATCTAAGACATGTTTGAAATATATGCATAGTGAAGGTAATTCAACCTCAATGGGAAGGATGGCTTCAGTACCATAAATAAGTGAGTATGGAGTGGCTACTGTAGGAGTATGATGATTGGTATGATATGCCCAAAGGGTAGGGAATATCTATAGGTGCCAATCATGATCAACATCATTGACAATATTTTTGAGAATATTGACAATGGTTTTGTTTGATGCTTTAGCTTGGCCATTACCTTGAGGGTAATATGTTTTAGATAAATGTTTTGTGATGTTATATTTGGTACATAGCTAGTATACATCCTTGTTCTTAAATGATCCTCCATTATAAGATATAATGTTGGTGGGGATACTGTAGTGGCAAATGAGATGGTTGAAGATAAATTTGGAAATTTACTTTCCAATCACATAAGTGAGAGGTATAGCTTCAACCCACTTACTGAAATACTCAATGGTGGTAAGGACATGTGTATGGCTGTCAGATGAAGTGGGGTTGATCTTCATAATGAGGTCAAGTCCCCATGTAGTAAATGGCCATGGTGTCAACATCAATTTCAAATTTTAGACTGGGGCATGAATCAGATTAGCATGTTGATGACATTTGTCACACTTCTTTACATATGAAATTGTATCTATGTCCATCATGGGCTAATAATAACCAATGTGCAAGAGATTTTTGGATAGGACTACCCTGATAGAATGAACTTCACATACTCCTTTGTGAACTTCTCTTAACATTAGTGTAGACTCTACCAAAGTTAAATAATGAAGTAGAATTCCATCAAAACTATGGTCGTAAAGGGTAGATCCAAGTAGAGTATAATGAGTGGAATGATGAATAAAGGTTTTGGTTTGCTTTCAAGATAGGTTAGGTGATAGAACTTGGTCATGAAGGTAGTTGTAAAATTTTGAGTACCAAATAGAAATAGGACCAAAAATATCACAAATCATTGTAATGATTGAAATTTCATGAGCTAGTGCGAATAAATTCTCAACAAGGAACTGATATTCTCTAGCTTTGTACATTTGTCAAATCAGAGAGCCAATAGTAGCCATGGTATCTACAGTTATATTAATATACCTTGGTATATGCTCAAATTGGATATTTGCAATTTGCTGCTTTAGTGTATCAACCATAACCTTATATGGAACCAAATTGTGCACTTTGGTAAAAATTGGTTAAAATCCTAGTTGGAGGTCATTGGTGGCTAGATTTAGGTGTCTATAGTTTGCCCCTATTTGGGAAGGCATTGTGAGCTATAAACATAACAATGTCTTCTCAAATAATGAGAAATGGCCTATATGCTAAAAAAAAGATGATGGTTGAAGAATAAATCTCCAAATGGTTTTGGAAGCCTATGATGATGCCACCTTGAGGAAGTGGTTGTGACATTTGTTGATGGGTGGTCCCTAAAAAAAAGAGAGGTGAAATTAACTCATGGTTGAGATTAATCCAAATAAGAAAATGCTTGCATGCATTGATATAAAAAAGATGTTGATTTTCCCAAAAGCAGTTATAATCAGGAATAAAATTCAAAATAATGATTTGCACACAGATGGTTATAATCATTAAGCAGAACTAGATTGGCTAAAATTGATGGTGCCCTAGTTAGGGATGATTAGCAAACATAACTCAAGGATATAACCTATAATACAAATTAAAGATGAGTGGGTGAAAAGTGATGAAAGAGATGGATAGAAGAATAACATTGATCATTAGAAATGATTCAGTTATACCTACCAATGAGGAGATGCTCATCCTTATTAGTAATGATGCAACTATAATGGCCAATGGGTTAATTTGATCAAGGGTGGGATGGAAGGATTTTCCAAGGTGTCAAGGAGAAACTTCTATGGATTCATTGATTGTAGAACTTCTTGAAGTGAATTTTTGTTATAGCATGTGATGGTAGGCTTCATGATAGAACACCATGAAGACTATCCTAAAATATGCATAAGGACTGACTCTTGATCCAATAAACACTCAAAAATAATACACCAATGATAAAAATCATGATGATAATATTGACGTATGAATATGGATAGACTCAAGAATAATGTGTTTGAGGAATCACCCATGAATGCATATAGATTGAGTCGAGGCAACAGTGCTGAAAGCAAACAAAAAGGCAAGTGAATAAACAAACAAATAGAAAAACAAACAAACAAACAACTTGAAAGAAACAAACAAATAGAAATCTTGAAAATAAAAGCAAAAGAAAGCATCCTAACAATGATAATTCCCTAATAAGGTAGATCAAAGATAACTAACTAGGCTTAGACAAGATAAATATTTTTAGATTTTGAAATATTACAAATGTCTTGGCGTTTTGAGGTATCTTAACTTGTTAGAGAATGACAAGACACCTGCTCATAAAATGATGAGAGAATTTGTTTTAGTTTGCTCACAAAATGGTGAGAATGTATGGAAATGGGGACTAAGGTGACCTCAACATGAATTGAGCATGATGCACATAGTCTTGAAATGACCTAAAGTCATAGTAATTCCATCCACATAAAAGGTGAGGAAAAACTAACTAGGTCCCAAAAAGTTCTCAAATATATAAAATGGCTAGTCAAATGAAAATAGTGATGGCAAAGTGATGAGGAAATGCATGGTAAATAAGTGTTACCCCTAGTTTACGCACAATTATTTATAACTAGGATATGATGGAATAGGTCAATGATACTAATTTGCCCATAGGAAGTTATAATTACAAGCAAGACTAGTGAGACACTAATTTGCCCATAGGTGGTTATGATCAAGCTCACATAAATAATCTTGATACAAGATGTAAAATTAAAGATATCTTTCTAGATCAACTATCACACTACTTTCATAGACTGTCATTGAAACATAGATTGGATTGATTATTGAAATGTGATCAGAATCCTCTCATAAAAAGTGTAGGAAGAACCAAAGTAGCCAAGATCAAAATAGGATTCGGTAGGATGACTAAAAATGTGATTTAGTCTAGATAAGAATGAGATCATAGGATGGTATGGTCTTACTAAGGATAATGATGGTTTTTGATAGATTAAAAAAAATGTAAGAGGGTTGCCCCCAAGTGAGAAGGTGATTGGTTGGGATATGCAACAATGGTAAAAGGATATGTAACAATGGTAATGGCATGGAAATGAAATGGTAAGGTACATTTTTTTGGCCTAGGTGTGGTTTTTGATTCTATTATTCCTGCTAATGGGGAGATGCACATTCTAATCAACAAATGATACAAACAAAATACTTGATCATGTTAATTACTAGCCCACACCTCGTTTAAAAAGTTACTCTATCAAGAACTCAATGTAGATTTGGATTCCAAGAGTGATTTTGTGATCTTCATTTGTCATTGATTTTGATTCCTTCAAAAATTGAGACAAGGTATCTTTGTAGCCTCTACAAAAGATAGTGCAACCATGGATGGTAAACAAGGACAAATAATGGATGGTAGGTTTGACTGTGAAATAGAATGGTAAATGATAATGAAATGTGGAATATTTAGGAAACAAATTAAGATCAAGATGTTCAGTCACACATAATGTTGCTAATGTCAGATTCAACATAATTTTGGTTGTGGTAGGGCCAAAGACTTTTTCTCTTGATAGGACCATCATATTTTTTTTTGTTTGGGCCTGAGAGTAGCTACCATCTAATTAGGTTTTAGATTGGAAGCTATTTTGATTTGATCTTTGATTTTGTCTTCATCAAGTAGTGAAGAAATTTTATGCTCATCTATCAGTGCCTCGATGAGGTTTTCACCAATGAAGTTGTCTTGATTGTCTCATAGCACCTCCAAGAAGGTTTCACTAAGGAATGCTGAATTTTGACTTTTATTATCTTCTAGCACTTCCAAAAATGTTTCACTAGAAGATGCTAAGTTCTGACTTTGATTGTCCCCTAGCACCTCCAAAAAAATTTCAATAGGATAGTGTTCTTCTACTATATGAATGTGGTCTTGTCCTCCTTGCTCTTCTTCAACTGCTATGTCATCATGGATGCAATTTAACAAAGTGTGATTATGTAGATCCCAATCGACACTTGTGGGAGATAGAATGTCAATGATATGGATATTTTGGTTGATGGTAATAACATGTGGAATGGTAATGGAATGGGGAGAGGTTGCATAATCTTCATAGAAGATACTAGGATAACTTGTGTCAAAATTAAAGTATTCATCCTCAAAAACCATAGAAGAATCACAAATGTATTCAAATTGATCTACAAGGCATGCAAAACCAATGTTGTAACAACCATGAACATATTATTTTGAATCTAATTCTAACTCAAGGGACTCTGAATTCGATGTTGAGACTAATTTTGATTCATATTTTAATGTTAAATCCAATGTCAGTTCAAGAATAGAACCTAAATCTAACTTTGATTCTTCATCTGATGGGTAATCTGTTACAATGATGTCTTGTTGAATATTTGGTTTTTGATAAGTGATGGCCTGTGATGGTATAATGGGCTCCACAAAAAATAGTTTTTCAAAGTGAGACTCCTCTAGGATGGAAAAAAGGTCAAGAGACAACTCCTTAGAGACTAGCTTGTCAATAAGAGGCTCTTGAAAAATAGGCACATGGTCGAGGTAATGATTTTCCCAAAGGTGGTTATAATCATTAAGAAGTGGCTCGATAAAGGCTGACTCATCATTGTGAGACTCCTTAACAACTAGTATAGGATCAATAGGTGATTCATCACAGGCTAACCTATCACAAGTGGTTGGTTTAACAAAACCATATTGGATTGGTTGGTTGTCTATGCTTTGGTTTTTAATGAGTTGGAAAATAATAGTTTTGAACATGGCTTGGTATTTGAAAGATTGGATCGATTGAGGCTTAGATGAGATTTGTTCTGGATGAGGAATGGCTTGTGGTTGGATAATGGTAGGGCATTAGGGAGCATGATTTATTACACAAACAAAAAGATGAAGTCCTAAAATGGTAATGATAGGGTGGTGTGGAGTTTGATTGCTTTCAAAAGTCAAAGAACTAGGTCTTAGAATGATGAATGGGTATTATGGAACCTAATTACTTGTATAAGCCAAAGCATCAAAGTCTTCTTCATAAACCATATCATCCCATTTGTGAGCTAGCTCATAAGCTAGTTTTCAATTGTGTTCCACATACTGATTATTGTAAAGAGGGTATGGATCCGTATCCTAAAAAACATTATTTTTATTTGGGTCTTTAAAGTCATCCTCACAAGCCTCTTCATGAAAATCAAGGTCTCAATTTGGATTTTGTGGATTTTAACTATGTTCCCCATATGGAGTATTTGAGGGAGAATAATAAAACTCCTTAGAAAATCTTTCTCTATAGGGGTTCCTAGTGGGATTTTTTGTGGCCATTCTATCATAAGTTGGATTATACATGACTCCACCATAAGTGTATCTAGACATATCTTCATAAATGATGAAATCTTCAAACTAAAAGGCTTAGAGTTCTACAAACTCTAAAAAACTATCCAAAGGACAAATAGTTCAAACTTGGTCAAAGGGGTAGAGTTGTATCTCCAAAATGATTTTTGCTAAGACTTGGCATAAAAAAATCTAACATCAAATGTCTAATGTCAAATTTAATATGCACAAAAGGTCAAGCATCTAAATAAAAGTCAACATGTCAAAGGTCTAGGTCAAAGTATTCTAAACAAGGTTTAAACTAGGAAAGGGAAAAGTTGAGTTACTAGGTCTTTTGTCTAAACACAGAGTCAAAAGCTAGGCTCAAACAAATAGGCATATGCTAGGACTTTTGGCTAAATGTGATCAAAATCTAGACTTGAAACAAAGGTATCATGTGATTTTATTTAATCTAACAAGTTTGGAAACAACTTTGACATAAACCCAACATATAGAATCAAACATAAACATGATCAGTTGGCATAAGTCATAAGACAAAAGGATATTTGAAGAAAGACTATGTTTTCCCAAATAAATGCACAAATAATGATAAGGATAGGTACTGAACAAACAAACCATCAATAGTTTTCAAATTTGGGCAATCGATTAACCAAAGTTGTGTAACCTAAAAGAGAAATATTTGTGTATCAACCCCACAAATTAAGGCCTAAATAGAAATCAATCAATGTTTGAATCTAAACTTGACAAGGCTAATTTAAAACTCAATGGTGAAAACTAGGATTTGACCAAACAAGCTAGATAAGATTGGAAAATATGACAACACAAGACAAAGGTCCAAATGGTATACATAAAATGGTTTGAAACAATGGTTTCTTATACAAGGTAAACTAGTCTTGAAACAAATTAAGTAGCCTAACAATGTAAGCATGCTCAAATGATGTGATCTATGTTATGTTTCAAAGACTTAAAAGGCTCAAAATGTTTTGACATGATTTGGGTAGCATAAAACTACCCTTCTTAACTCAAATATATTATTTTGACATGGCCTATGAACAAAAAAACAAGTTTTAGTCTTAAAACATACCAAGTAAAAATGACTAAAATACACTAAGTATAATCGTCCAAATCCTAACAAGGGTATGACAATATGGGGTTGAATAAACTAATAAGATTTCAAACATTTATAGGAGAATCAATTGCACAATTAATTTCACATCAAATGATGAAAAAGACAAGCACATAAATTGGGTGACCACGACATTGACTAGTTATAAAAAGGTCTAGTCCTTTTTACAACCACTACATCCTATTGTTCACTTAGTGTAGTGCAATGTAAAAATGCATATACATCTCGTGTGAAACTTAGGAGTAAGTTAATTCAATGTTGGGAGATAAAACCCCAAGTCAAATCTTCCCTAAATAACTCATGGGTGGTAATGACATCCCCCTCACAAGCCAAGTTTACATGAAAAAAAGAAAGCATAAAATAGAAAGACTTTAGGGTCGTTATCAAGGTCACCCAATACTTTTGTGAGTTTTTGGGGAATGATTTAGACAACATTATTTCTATGCTTTAGACCAAGTAATTTACAAATAAGGAAAGTGCTTTTTATTCTAAGGGTTCCCTAAAGGGGACAAATGGAAGAGCAAACACTCAATATCCTTGTATTTTGTGAAAACAAAGTGATAATTGAAATAATGAAAACAAAATTGATAAGTGTGTTCAATTTTAAGCCCAAATGAAATATTTGGTGGTGTTCATTTGACCCTTTGGTCATAAAATTGTAAACTTTGAAAACTAATGCTAAAAACTTACTTAAGCACCTAAATGTTATATTAAGCACCAAAATAATGTTCCTAGTTCATTTTAAAGCATATAAAAGATTATTTAAACACATTTTAGCAATTTTCCAAGTTGGTCCTACAAGAAAAATGTTAGTAACTGGTTTAGATTTGAATCATTTTCAAAGATGAAATAATTAACTTAGGAAAATGAACTCTCAGGTTGACATAGTCGAGTTGGTATTTAAGTTAGGGTGAGTTGGGTCAAGTCGAGGTGAGTTGGGATCTGAGTCAGGGTGAGTTGGGTCAAGTCAAGATGAGTTGGGATCCAAGTTGGCATGATTTGGGATCTGAGTTGGGATCTAAGTTAGGGTGAGTTGAGATTTGAGTCAGGGTGAGTTGGGATCTGAGTCAGGGTGAGTTGGGTCAAGTTGGGTTGAGTTGGGATCGAGTCAGGGTGAGTTAGGATCCAAGTTAGGGTGAGTTTGGATTTGAGTCAAGGAAAGTTAGGATCTAAGTTGGGGTGATTTGGGATCTGATTTGGGGTGAGTTAGGATCTGAGTCAGGGCAATTTGGGATCCAAGTTGGGATCTAAGAACAAAACTAAGCTCCAAAAAATAAGCTTTTTGCTCAAATTGTTTTTATGCTTTTTTCGCTTTCACATTCAAAGAAGGAATTAAGAAACTAAGAAGAATGGTCAAGGCTTGTATGTACCTAGATATAGTCGTGTGCACCGTAATCCAGACGATAGAAGGTACTCCTCTTTGGCTATGGAGGAATGAAACCTGCAAAAGAAAGAGACTAAGACAAAGAAGGCGTTAGATAAGGAGATGGTGGGTTGCCAAGCAAAAGCTTGATCCCAAAAGCAAAAGCTTGAGAGATGTCAACCCACTGGTTAATAAAAAGATGTCTGATAAAGGACAGAAAGATAAAAGACTGAAAATGATAAAGATTGAAAAGGAAATGGAAGCAAAAGCTTACCTGGAAGATGATGTCGGCTTGATCATAGTCGCCAGTGTCGGTGGTCCTACCAGCATCAGTTGTCAAGGATGCCGACATCGGTTAGTCTGCCGACGTCAGTTGGGGAAGTGACTGGCATCGATCGGGGAAGTAGTTTGTGGATGAGGTCTGGATGAGTTTTGGTCTGTGGACGGGTCTGAGAGAGAGTTTTGGGCTTGGTTAAATGGTCTGGGGGTCTGGGTCCGAGAGTCTGGTTTTGGTTAAATGGTCTAGGGATCTTGGTCTGTGCAGGGGTCTAAAATCTGGGACAATGGATAGAATATCAAAAAGGGAGAGAGGGATAGAGGAGGCCAATAGGGAGATAGGGAGATGAGGATTCGGGTCTAATCTAGTCTAGGGATAGGGAGTGTTGAATCTAGTTCATAACTTAGAAGCAGATAACTAGAAAACATAATGAAAGCACAAACAAAATACTTATCTGTCACTAGTTGAAGGAGTGTTGCAGACTGGTGTCCCTGTTGTTGGTGATGCTGACGAAGGCAGAGTCCCTGTTGTTGATGTAGAAAACTGATGTAGAGTCCCTGGAGAGTGTTGCTTGATGTGTACCTGTAGCCAAAGAGTTAGCAGTGGAAGAGAGAGGAGTGAAAGATTGACAGATTGAAGGGTCCAAGAGTCTGATGCGAGATAGAGGCCAAGGAAGGATAACAGATGTAGAAAACCATTATGAAGGCCACCGACGCTGGAAATATCACCGACGCCGGTCGACAGTTGACCGATGTCGGTGACTGGAAGGCAGGAAAAAGGCTAAAAATAGCCTTTCATCCATTTTCCCAACTGTCGGGTCAGCGAGTCCGAGGAAGAAATGGTTGAAGGTGGCTAAATGGATGCGAGAGGTTAAAGGGGAGAAGTTGGAATGGGAGTCTAAGCATTAATATTGGCCATGTGGGGAATGAAGGGAATCCAAGAAGGGTATCCAAGGGTGGTGAGGTGGCAAGGGAGAGAGGGAAAAGGGATTTTATTAATTTAAAATAGGATATTTATTTCAAATTAATAACACATGGGTTAGGAGTGGTTAAGTAGACGAAGGGGACCAAGGGGGGGAGAAAGGACCAAGGGGTAGACATGATTTTGGTGTCTACATTTGCCCCTTTTTGTCTTGTTGGTTGTTCTAGACGAACTGCACGACAAAAATAGGAGTGATTGCCCCAGGTGAGGGATAAGGTTGATTTCATCTTGTTGGTTGTTCAAGTGAACTGTAAGACAAAAACAAGAGGGTTGGTTGCCCCGATTATGGATGAGGTATTCCCCCTCAAAGTAGGAGTCGAGAGAAGGGAACCTGAAATTGGGTGCTGATTTGACAAAGAGTGGATGAAGATGGTGAAGATAGAGTGAGAACGCTACAAAAGTCATGATTGCACGTACACCACTTCACGAGATGGTCAGGTCAAAGTGTCGCAGGTCGAGGGTCAAGGAGTGCCAAAATTAAAATAACTAGGCCCCAACATTTAGTCATCTGTTGATTGGGTTATTCAATCTAAGCTAAAGCTCCAAATGATCATTGTGTTCTAGGTGTCCAAGGCTCAGCAAGTGCTCCTAGAAACATGAAAATGTCACAAGTAGTGGGGATCAACCGGCTTGCGATCCTATACTTGTGAAGGTCAAAAATAGTCTGCGCACAATTTTGCTAACCAGTCGTGGGGTAGCATGCATGCAAAAACAACCAAGGCAACGTCATTTTGGAAGTGGTCGCGGTCAGAGGAGATGGTCATGATATCCAAGGGTCATAGGTTGAGGTGGATGGATGGACAAAAGGATGTGGCAGAGCTAACCTCAGAACACTGAGTGCTGCCTACATAGCCCCTATGGGAAGGGCCTCAGGCCAATGTAGTTCTCCTTAGAAGGGAGGAAGGGTCAAAGGGATGGAATTGGTCTTGGTCGAGGGCAAAGTCATGGTCAAAAGGAGGAAAGAAGGTTTGTCCATCAGGGAGACGAACAAACGAGGGTGGTCGAGCTAACCCCAGATGATGTCGTATCATCTGAGTGCTACCTACATAGCCCCGATCTTAGGGCCTTAGACCAATGTAGTTCAGATAAAGGGTCTGAGTGGTAGACAGGTGGTCAAAGTGATCGATAGATTGGTCTTGGTCATGAATGATGAGGGAAAGTTGATGTTGCAGCCTTTTCCATATTGTGTAATGGTGTATTCTGCAACATTGGTCGAGTGGTCTTTCATCCCTAGCAATTTTCCATGTTCATGATGGATGTATGCTAAAAATGAATTGAGGTCTATTTATGTTTCAGCAAGTACTGGTTTATGCTTAACATAAATTGTGTCAGGTTGATAGTTTCCATGTGTATTGTTGTCCACAGAAACTATGTGAAATTGACTAGGTCATGTCATTGGTCTGAAAATGTTTGATTGGTTTGGTTTGGGTTTGGTTGGATAGATAATGATTTGGTTAGATGCGACCAAAGTGTAAAAAAAAAGTGAAAGGAAAATTGCTCTTTCATTGACAAGGACCAGAATGATGGCATAGGTAAGGGGTTATTTAGAAACAAAAGCCCCATTCATGCATTACGTCGTTGACCAATGGTTGTGTTAGAGTGGTAATCGAATCACTTGACGTTAAGTGAGCTCGAAATCCCTTGAGTATGCAGGGGTGATAGGATTGATGTGATAAGAAAGGGGGAACCCTTTTTGGCAGGAACAATTGTGCCCCTTTTATAGGTGACCCCGAGAACGACTATAGACAAGTCCATGACTAAAGTTTTGTCAGTCAATTTTTTTTTTTTTTTAGGCAGACTGATCGATGCGGGAAGCCTGCAATGGGATATTGTTTTGCTTTGTGGTCATGTCGTGAAGCTGATCGATCCGGGAAGCTTCAGAGATAGTGTTGTGTATGTAGAAAAATTTATGCATAGCCATCCTTTGAGGGAGTGGTCTATATTCTAATTTTATGTGTTTGATATGACTTTGGCCTAGCTGTCCTTCAAGGGAGTAGTCTAGTAAATATAGCAATGATGATGCAGCTATCCTTCGAGGGAGCAGTCTACATTTATAGTTTTATGACCTTGGAATATGCATCCCATTTTTTTATATATTTGATTGATTTGCTGACTGGACTTTTGGTCATGGACTTGACTATAGAGGTTTAGAGGGTTTCCCTTTTATTAGCACAAAGCATTCATGCTTGCCAAAAGGGTTAGGATTGAGGGTTGAAAGGAATAGGAATGACGGTGACAGGGACTACTCAAGGGATCGAGCTCAAGTTAAACGTCAAATGAATAATTACTTGACTAACAGTGGACTGGTCAAAGATGCAAGACATAAAAGGGCTTAGGTTCTGACAAAATCCTGACCCATGATTGTGTTATGATGCAAGGTCTGAGTCAATTGAGAGCAAACTTGCCCTATTGGCTTCGTTCCAAATTGGTCGCATGTTGATTGATGTTGAAGGAGTTGATTGATATTTGGTCGAAATTTGGGGTCGATGTTGAAGAAGTTGGTTGATATTTGATCAAGGTTTGAGTGAGGTTGGTTTGAATGTTTGGTCAAAGATAGACTGAATGTTTGGTCGAGGTCGGGTTGACGGTCTGGTTGAGGTCTAGGATTAAAAGAGTGATTGATATGTGGTCGAGACTGGGTTGAAAGTTTGGTCGAGGCTTGGATGAAAGTTGAATTCCCCCAGCAGCTAGGGAGAATGTTTGATAGATTGGTCAAGGTCGAGTGAGGCTTGGTGGTTAGATTAACTGTGTTGATGTCGAATAAGGGGGTTAAAGGCAGTGAAGGGACCCTAGTCTAGCGTGGAGATCCCAATTTAGGTGACGAGGTTTGAGAAGCATGGGTTGGTGTTGATGATTTGTCTAAGGGGTGGTCAAGAGGATCCTTGATGAAAAGGGAATCCTTTCTCCATTATTGACGAATGACAGCTTTAAGAGCACAACAATGCTCAGTGTCATGTCTCGGAGTGTGATGATAATGATAGAATTTAGAGTTGTCGAACCAAGATGGTCTTGATCCAGGAGTTGATGAGTGGGGTGGTGTTGAAGGTTTGTTGACGATGTGGTCGAGAAGAAGGGTGTCATTCCCCAGACATTGGTGAATGAAAACCTTGAGGGCACAACAATGCTCAGTGTCATGCCCAGGCGTACGATGATGTGCACAAATCTGAGTGTCGTCGAACCAGGGCAGTTTTGGTCCAAGATATTGATATGGTCTAAGCAGCGGGAGATTGATACAAGAAGACTACAACAATTGTTGTAATAGCAAGGCATAAGAACCTGCTAATGGGTCTGGATGTTTCGCTGTAGTGAGAGTTGGTGACTTTGGTTTAGGAGGCATTGGTCGGTGGATTGGAAGTGATATATGTCTGATGGGTTGAGAGAGTAATGGAGGTGACTTGCCTCTGTGAAGTATGGGAGTAGGAAGTACCCCTATTAAAGTGGACGGAAGTGGGCTCAAGATTGAAGGTAATGATGAGAGTGGGGGAGGAGTCCTCCGGTGTGGTTTAATGGCCTTCATTGGTTTGAGGCGAGGGCCACTATTATGTGAGGTGAGATTAGATTCGGGTTTGAGTTCGGATGTGGACGGAGGCGAGTGAGATGTAGCAATCTTAGGCAAAAGACAAGAGGAAACCGTGACTGAGTTTTCCTCAATCAAAATGGGCGAAGAGACTGGTTCTTCTCTGGGTGGAGAAGAAATAGGAGAGTGTGGCTCTGCAGTTGGATAGAGCGTAGGAATGGTCTTGGTCTCGATGTGTGGTCTAGGCGTGGGGAATGTATGATCCCCCATTGATGACAAAAAGGATGAGGGTGAGGCAGCCAGTGTGGGTGCCATCAAAGCATCCTCCAATATGAGCGAGGTCGATGGAGGATTAATAGGAGAAGAAAATTCTTCATCCTATGGAGGAGGGATAGGGGAAGAAGGTTCTTCCACCTGTGAAAGAGGTTGGTCAGGGATAAGAGAAAAGACAGTGTCGACTGTGTGTATATCATGGTCTTGAGGGTCATTGGTCATGGTCTGGATATTGTTTTGAGTAGGCGGGTGATTAGGAAAGGGTTGCTTGAAGATGTTGAGGTTTTGGTTGGCCAGAGAGTTTGGGTTATCCAAGATAAGATCCCCCTTGTCTAGCATGTCTTGGACGATGTTTTTGAAGGTTTGACAGTTGTCCATGTCATGGCCTTTGACACGGTGATAGTTGCAAAAGTCATTCTCCCTGTACCATGCAGGGATAGGTGTTGAGGGGTCGAATTGATGTGGTCAGATTGAAGGGAGATTGAGGACCCCCTACTTGACGAGTTTATCCAAGATAGAGGCATATGACTCTCCAATTGGAGTGAATTGACGTGGTATAGATCGACGTTGAAAATGTTTATTGATGTAGTCTGATGTTGAAAATTGAGGTCAATTAGTTATTATTGAAGATGATGGTCTAAAGATGATAGTGTTTGCCGACCCTTTGGACTGGGAGTGGACAGAAGAAGGCTTGGACGAAGAAGGGTCATTAGATTTTGCGTTGTTATTATGCAATTTGACCTTATTTTCGTCGATGGCATAGAGTTCAAGCTTTCTTGCCATGGTGAAAGCTTTGTCGAAAGTACGGAATGTCTGGATCTGCAAGGTAGAAGAGATGTGGCTAGCACATGCTCGAGAAAAGAGCTCGATGAGCTCAGATTGAGGCAAGGAGAAGGAGATTTGGTTGATCAAGCTTCTCCAACGGGCGACAAAATCGACTATGGATTCGTCGTCAAATTGCCTGATGGAATAGAGGTCTGTGATTGAAACTTGCTTGGTGATGTTGATAGAGAAATGGTCGAGAAATAATTGGGCGAGTTGGGTGAATGAAAAGATAGAATGTCTGGAAAGATAGCTATACTAGTCAAGGGCGGGGCCAGAAAGAGACATAGGGAACGTGCGTAAAAGTAATGCATCGTCATGGGCAATAAGGTAACAGGCATGTTTGAATGCCTGAAGATGTTTTTGCGGGTCTTCCTTACTCTGAAAGTGAGTAAATTTAGGAAGCTCCTAGTGGTTGGGGTATGGTCGGATTGGGATGGAAGGATGAATGGGTTCATTGCAAATTTGCTCATATGATAGAGCATTGCTTAAACCAGAGATAGAGGTCTCGAGACTAGACATTTTATCCATCAGCATTTTGATGACGTCTGTTGACGGATTGGGAGGTGGGGCACCCCCTAGGTTGTAGGGTACCTGGAAGGTGGTCGAAGAGGTGTATGACGTACTTGGTTGTGCTTGTGTAGGCACAACATAAGGGTAGTGCATCATAGGGATAGATGTCGTGGTCAAAGGAGCTTGTGTCATGAAGTTGGAAGACACAAGTTGACTAGGTACCGCCAAAGGTGGTTGGGTGGTGGCATTGGTAAAAGGATAGGTTGTCACTCTCGCGTGTATGGGTGCAAGAGTGGGTGAGGTCGAGACAACCAAGTTTTGGTATAGTGTAGAACTTGGTTGAATTGTGTGCGGTTGAGGGGGTAATGATACCCCGATGGAGGCAGGTTCGAAAAGAGATGAGGAGGCCAAACTTTGCGTATTGGCCATGGTCGAGACAATAGGTTGAGTCATGATGGGTTGAGTAGCGGATGATGTCGATGTCATTGCCACTGTACCTGAAAGGTCCCGCATTTGGTTTCTTGCGAGATAGTTTTGGAGGGCTTTGACATTGAGGTCCAAGAATCATGCGAAATCTTGGTCCCCTTCAGGGATGATGGGAGTTTGAGTCGGGGTCGATCGAGTTGGAGTTCTTTCAGTCTCCGAGTGGAACTCCATTATAGGACTGGTTATGGATGGGGAGGGCGGAAGCGGTTGATGTCTAGTGCAGTCAAGAAGAGCCTTGGTTTGACTGCGCGTCAAAACCATTCAAGGCAAGAAAGGGTCAGGTTTTAGAAACTTTGTTTTTTCAGCTTCAGAAAACTCAGAATGTGGTTTTTGGCAGAAAAAGGGGTTGGGTTTTAAGCTGCTATTTTAAAAAAAGGGACAGTGACAGTGACTAACATCAGTTGAAAAACTGATGTCAGTGATATCAGATGGCCGATGTTGGTCAAATAACCGATGCCGGTGAGTAAGGTGGCTGACATCAGTGGTAAAACCGATGCCAGTGACTGTGGTTTTCCAGAAACTCAGTGAATTTGAAGATTCTTGGAAAAAAGGAAGAAGAACATCCTCACTAACTCAAACAAGCAGATAAGAATAGAGAAATAAATGGAGACAGGCAGACACTAAGCGTTAAATCCTAAAAATTAACTTTTAAAATCTTGTGGCTTATGCCTTAAAGTGATGTTTAGGGAGGTTGGCTGGAAGAATGGGTCCTAGAAAAAGTAGTCTATGGATGGTTTCAAGCTTGTTTAGGTGCTCAAGAAGTCTATATTAGGTTCGGTACGTGGCCTGGTGCTAAGGAGCAAGCTCCCCTCACTTCACGAGCCTAGTGATGAGCTGGTCTCGCTTAGCCAAAATATACCTTGCCTAGAGATTATCCTCCACCAGAGAACGGAGTGGGCTTTCCCCTTGGTGATGAAATCCAAGTGAGATTGCCAGGTAGGGGTAAGGTATCTGTTGGGGGATGAAATCCCAGTCGGGCCTTGTCTCAGGTAAGTTTGATGTTTGATTTAGTGCAAGTGGTTCGGTTGTGTAACATCAAGTGGACTACGATTAATTCAATATGCGGTTATTAATTATTAAGTGTGGTCTAAGAAATGCAAGCAAGCAAAAATGAATGCAAAGTGTTTTAAGCCCCAAGTCGAAATGTGAAGTTGGAATGAAAAACAAGTTGAGAAAGGGTTTGAAGGATATGATTTTTGACTAGTCTAGAAGTGCAAGAAAAGAAAAGAAACGTTCTTTTTATTCTTGCTTATGATGTCATTTTAGAAAAGAAGAAGCAGGTGAAAGGGAGAAACCTAATGCACCTAAATGAAAAAAGAAGGAAAGGAACCCAAGGAAGGCCCTATGGGTCCCACCGGGCGTGCCAGAATATTTCTATGCTTTTTTCGCTTTCACATTCAAAGAAGGAATTAAGAAACTAAGAAGAATGGTCAAGGCTTGTATGTACCTGGATATAGTCGTGTGCACCGTAATCCAGACGATAGAAGGTACTCCTCTTTGGCTGTGGAGGAATGACACCTGCAAAAGAAAGAGACTAAGACAAAGAAGGTGTTAGATAAGGAGATGGTGGGTTGCCAAGCAAAAGCTTGATCCCAAAAGCAAAAGCTTGAGAGATGTCAACCCACTGGTTAATGAAAAGATGTCTGATAAAGGACAAAAAGATAAAAGACTGAAAATGATAAAGACTGAAAAGGAAATGGAAGCAAAAGCTTACCTGGAAGATGCTGTCGGCCTGGTCACAGTCACCGACGTCGATGGTCCTACTGGCATCGGTTGTCAAGGATGCCGACGTCGGTTAGTCTGCCGACGTCGGTTGGGGAAGTGACCAGCATCGGTCGGGGTAGTAGTCTATGGATGAGGTCTGGATGAGTTTTGGTCTATGGATGGGTCTGAGAGAGAGTTTTGGGCTTGGTTAAATGGTCTGGGGGTCTGGGTCCGAGAGTCTGGTTTTGGTTAAATGGTCTGGGGATCTTGGTCTGTGCAAGGGTCTAAAATCTGGGACAATGGATAGAATATCAAAAAGGGACAGAGGGATAGAGGAGGCCAATAGGGAGATAGGGAGATGAGGATTCGGGTCTGGTCTGGTCTAGGGATAGGGAGTGCTGAATCTAGTTCATAACTTAGAAGCAGATAACTAGAAAACACAAACAAAATACTTATCTGTCACTAGTTGAAGGAGTGTTGCAGACTGGTGTCCCTATTGTTGGTGATGTTGACGAAGGCAGAGTCCCTATTGTTGATGTAGAAAATTGATGCAGAGTCCCTGGAGAGTGTTGCTTGACGTGTACCTACAGCCAAAGAGTTAGCAGTGGAAGAGAGAGGAGAGAAAGATTGACGGATTGAAGGGTCCAAGAGTCTGATGTGAGATAGAGGCCAAGGAAGGATAGCGGATGTAGAAAACCGTTATGAAGGCCACCGACGCTGGCAATATCGCCGACGTTGGTCGACAGTTGACCGACGTCGGTGGCTGGAAGGCAGGAAAAAGGCTAAAAATAGCCTTTCATCCATTTTCCCAACTGTCGGGTCAGTGAGTCCGAGGAAGAAATGGTTGAAGGTGGCTAAATGGACGCGAGAGGTTAAAGGGGAGAAGTTGGAATGGGAGTCTAAGCATTAATATTGGCCATGTGGGGAATGAAGGGAATCCAAGAAGGGTATCCAAGGGTGGTGAGGTGGCAAGGGAGAGAGGGAAAAGGGATTTTATTAATTTAAAATAGGATATTTATTTCAAATTAATAACACATGGGTTAGGAGTGGTTAAGTGGACGAAGGGGACCAAGGGGGGAGAAAGGACCAAGGGGTAGACACGATTTCGGTGTCTACACAAATCTTCACCTTTTTTGCTTCCACACTCCAAGATCATACATGATAATGGTTAGTATGTTACTTTTAGGTGCTATTTGATCAAGTTTGTGGGGTGCGGTCCTATCAGGTGTGCCATTATGTGAACTAGGAATTTGACTCAAGAGAGGTGATTAGTATTGTGTTAGTCCAAAAATGCAAATTAATTGATAAAAAAACACTAATTAGCATACATCTCTAAGAATAGTTACTAGGGTGAGCTTAATAAAAAAAATGAAAAACACAACTAAAAATTAAAGAAAAATAATAATCCTTCACCTTCCTTGGATGCTTCAAATGCCTATTTTAGTGGCTTGTTTGACTTGTGCTCGTGAAGTCTTCATCAAAGGAGGCTTGGCTATCTCCTCTTCTCCTTGGCACCTTGTGGCTTTGGCTTGGCTTGGATCAATATTTTTTCATCATAAATTTGGCATGTGAGAGATCTTGGAATCAATTTTACATGGTAACTTTGCACAAATTAAGCTTAAAAATGATATTCATGGCCTCTCTATTTATAGATTTTCAAGAATGACTAGAATCAACCATGACCATCCATCTCAAGATTGAGATGTGTGGTCATGGATTAATTAAATTATGTAATTAAAATCCATAATTATTCTCATCATGACTTTGGAAGAAGGAACATTAATGAGGCATGAAAGGTAATAAAGAGGCATGGGAGACCCATAATCCTGATATTTGTGGCATTTATGGCCTAGAAATGTCTTCCCAAGAAATGATGTCACCTGATGATGTAGATATTCAATATTCATTTATAAAAAAAATTCAAAAAGTTTCCATGGAATTATTATTAGGCCTTGATTTGGATTAATTAGCTCTTAAGCATGATTAAGCACTTTGTGCACAAATTACTCAAATTGATCAGAATGCCTTGTTATTGGTCTAAAATTTGACTAAATTAGAATTAGAAGTTAATGTTAGATGCATTAGATCCATTATCCCATTTAGGATGTTTCTAACACCAAATAATAAATATATGCATCTCGTACAAGAAATTTGATAGAAAATATAAATTCAAAGCACCTAGTTGCAAAATTGGCATTTTGACTCAAAATGATCTGATCAAAGTTAGCTAGACCATAAATTGCATTGCCCCATTTAGTGATACCCTAGCTAAAATTGGCATTTGAATATGTCAATTTCAACTCATTTAATATGCTTTAGTGTTTTTAGGCCAAATTATGCAATTTGGTGGAAATTATTAAAAATCCTGATTAAAGGTCATCAGTGGCCACATTTAGTTGTCTACATGTAGAATACCATCTTCTCAAAGATCTTCTACATTTAGATTTACAAAGTATTTTTCATATATAATCTGGTCTTTAAAATCTCCATAATTATTTATGAAATTGATGATCTACTGATCATCTTCAAAGACCTGAAAATTCTCCACATTATCAGGGATTCAGGGACAAGGCATAAGATCCATAGAAAATATTTACATCTTAGACTCCTAGAGTGGTGCTAAGTTAGTAAGTGCAGTTTCTAGTGAAGCTAACACCTATTTTTATTATCTTATAATAATTTTGATGTTGAAGGCTTCAAAATAGTCAATTAGGTCCCAAGATTTGTGTTTATATTTCTTCATATATTCTAACTTAGATTGATATTTTCTTCTAATTTAGTTGACCACTAGATCTAAATCACCAAATATCTATAGATGCTTGACATCATGCTTTAATTTAAACTATAAGCCTAGGATTAGGGCTTAATATTTAGATCAATTATTGGTATAAGGGAACTAAAATATGTATGTAGTAAAGTATTATTTCCCTTATGGGTTTGTTAGATCTAGACCAACACTAAAACCTTATTTAGATTGATCACCATGGAAATGAAGAATTCATAATTATGAATGGCCTTCAAATTCATGCCTATGAGGCTCATGTTTTATTTTTAATGTATAGACACCAATATGTGAGGATACAAAGTTGACCTTCTCATTTTTAGCATTGTACTCTATGAGAAAGTACTTCATATTTTGATCTCTATCAATTATGATATGATTGGATACCCCTTTCCATGGTAGGCACATGCAATAAATTTGTGGCCATGTACCCTTTTAATGTTTTCAACCAATATTGACTAAGCAATAAACCATAAGCCTCTTTAATGTCAACTAAAAGGATGTCTATATGCTACTAAAAATGTGGCTCAAAGGCCAACTGTATCTATACGTTTAACAATTCCCTAACATAGGTAATGAGGACTTGTCTAATTATATGACCACTCATTTTGACTTATTTAGGGTTAGCCCCAGTTTCTTGAAAATAGTTTTAAGCATCACATTAGTTGAATTTCCTATGTTCACCAAATAATTATGACCATTCTTACCAAACATTATACCATCAATAATAAAGGTTGGACCTCAGGTTTGTCTTTGTAAATAATTAAATTTGTATGTGTAACCTTTGAATTGTCATCTATATAGAACATTCCCATCATGAATTTGAGAAATAGTTCTCTTTGCTTAGTGATCTAGGATAATTCATGCAGAGTGATATTATCTTTGATATTATTTATATTTTCTATGATGTTGTATCCTCCTTTGCTTTGTTATTATGTGGGTTGTAACTAATCATTTTACTTTAGAGGGGGTGGATTTTTGTTATCCCTTAGATCTGAAAGAATGGTGGAATTATTTTTGGAAGGATTAGAAGTAGTGAGAGGTTGATTGTTCTTTATATTTTAGTTATTCCTATAAATTTTTTGAAACACATTGATTTCATCTATGTTATCCTATGACTTATTCTCATTTTCCATGGGGAATGAAAAGTCATATGTATCAAAGACCATTGCCATGTTGGAATGAAATGAATTATTATAAAAAGAAGGCTTAGGTATATTTGTTAGTATATCTTATTTACCCATATATCTTTTAAAAATCTCAAAGTTTGTACATAATTATATGTAATCTAGTTTTCCATGTTTGGTTGTGTTATGAACCCTACACCAATTGGGCAATTTTGTCTCCAAGATGTTTATCTTAGGCATCTTATTAGATGTGCACTCAATATTATTCCCCAATCTATTAAAGGGATGGTTATATATCTGGTAACCAAAAAACTAATTAATGTTATAACTACTAGCCTTTCTCATGCACTTCTACATACTTCAGAATTCATTACTCAATTTTTGTACCATCCTCTAAATTATGTCTAACTTAGCTTTATTAGAATTAGTATTGGAACTTTAGGTGGTGGAATTATTGATTGGAATTAAATATTGACCTCTATGGGGATTAGTTTTTTGGACAAGATAATTTAATAATCTCAAACTCTAGTTAAGTGTACCATGAGACAAGGCTAATTGCATATGGATCTAGGAATGATTTTGAGCCACAATATTCTAGTTAGCATTTGGGATTAGATTTAATATTGGGTAAGCTTGATAAAAATTAGGACCTATTAATCCTTATGTCTAAGGGTTCATTTATATATCAAAATTTATAGTCTTGGCATATGCTTGGGTCAAGTTAACAATACTTCCTACTCTTTGTAAAAACACTACAATTATAGGATCTAAAGTATTTTTGTACATATCAAGAGATAATGCACCATCTATATTATATGAAGTGTCTATCTAAATTTACATTTTTTAAACCTCATATTAAATTCCCTAATGAGTTCATTAGGCTCTCTTTTCATGCTAGCAAAGAGATGATACCCAATTCTAGGGTTGGTGACTTGGCCAAACTATCTTGGGAAGGTAGTCTGGCACTCATTCTAGGATCTAATTTATCCTTTAGTGACATTAATAAACTAATAATAGGTATCATATTACAATATAAAAATGAATATCCTACAAGCTACATCCTCATGGACTACATTTAATATTTCTAAAGTAGTCTTAAAGGATTTCACATGCTCTTTAGCCATCTTACCTCCTAATGGAGAAAATGTATGGAGGTACTTAAGATTTCTGGGTAGATCATGAACATTTCCTAGAATGTTAAAGGTAGAATAATTTAACCAAGGTTGGTCCATTAGGTGTGGGTGGAGCTACCTATTTGGAGAATATGATTGAGCTCTGGGTCTTCTCAAGACACTCCTATCTGAGCTAACCTTTTTATGGGTCTATAAGGGTGGATGTAGTAGTTTATTACTAGAGCTATAAATTGTCAATATTTTTAATATATCTAGTGCAACTCAAGTGGTCTTTATGTCTAATCAATGATAGATACTCCTTATAGCACCAAATTAAGCTTCTATTGATGTGGTTTTTATGCACACTAGGGAACCTCATGATGTAACCTCTAATGTTTAAGGACATCAATGGAGGTGAAATCCACACCATGTCATGAGTTGTACGGTATTGGGTTTTTAAGTAACCTTTGTTGGAATGATGGTGAACAAAGAAGTTGTTATCCATAGATGGTTTGAATATGGATGTGAATCCAAGATCCACTTGAGGTGTAAGGAATGGTGATGTATTTATCCTAAGGTGGGCATGACTCAAATAAACCAAAAATAGAGGGAATGGTAAGGTAGAAAATAGAATATTTAAATAAATAGAAAGGATTATTTCAAACCAGTTCTAGAAAAAGGATAAGTACCAAGAACTAATGATTATAGCTTGTTACTTCGACACATAAAATAAACATAATAAAGAAGTCTAAGATATAAAACATGATTAACTCAAATTCATTAGCTAAATACTATTTCTATTAAGATTTATGTTTCACCTCCTAAATAAAGATTGTATCTAATAAACAAAAATCACCTTTGACTAGATATTGCTTAGTCTATGAAGTTGCATCAAAATGGTACTTCTACACAAATCCAAAGATTATCCTATCAATCTATTACATGAAAGCAAAATTTATCAACCTAAAACTATTTTTTCATATTCTTAGTTGATAAGACTTTACCAATTATCCATAGGCCATATGAAATTATTATAGGACCTATCAAAGAGCTAAACTACCAGTTAGATTAAACCATAAAATTAATAGAATATATAAATGAAAGAGACAGTCATACAACATCGACTTGTATAAAAAATTTAAGGATTTCTTATCTATATTGAATGTCTAAATTTTCTCCTCATTTTTGATTGATAAAAATACATGTATATAGAAACTTAGGATGGGGATGCCTCATCTCTCAATTAGTGCCCAAAATTACACCATTTTTTAAATATCTCATGCGCTAAGAGCCACATATGACATACATGGATAAGATGAATCCAAAAGACTAAAACATCATTATAATAGAATTAGAGTTATAACCATAGTAGGTAATAACAAAACAAGTTACCTATGAGGAGGCAGCTATAGAATAAGGTGCTTGTATGTTGGTAGTTTTTGTAGTTGTAACTAAATTTGTAGTGATAATGGGCCTAACTATTGAATACATAGATGAAAATAAAATGGATGGTGGGGGAATTGCATTTGAATATGCTTATTTACTTGCTTTAAAATCTTTATAGTGTTTGCATGCCAAACTATACTAGAATCTGATAATATCCATGTTTAATAGAGATGGCCTCTAGACCCTATTGAATTTCACCAATAGGCATCCATGCATGAGCTTAATTTTTCTAAATTAAAATAAAAATATTTCTACCTCTATTACTTTATTTAAAAATTGAGTTCCTATCCAATTTGTTACAACATATATCCTTGAAGGCTCTACTTAAAATTGACAGATGCTTATTGTAGTAAGATGTTAAAATTGGCCTTGGTAACCAAATTTAATTTTGAGTCTCTGACTTGAGATAATTTCAACTCATCCAAAAAAATTAAAACTTGATTTTCATGTGATATTTTAGGAATCAAGGCTTGTGCACTTGACACCCAATCTCTCACTTCCTATGTTCTAATAACCACCATGTTGAGTGCATTAGGTACTTCAAATGGTGGTGGTCCTTATTAATTATGTATGGGACCAGGAAGTTGAGCTTATTTTCATCTTATTTCCAAGAGTTGAATAATTTCGATGTTTCAACAAGATGAGGCAACATTTCAGATTTTATTATCCTAATAATGTTTAGAATGTTATGTAGCCTAAGGAATGCATTATGGACATCATCTTCAATTTCCCTAGGAGCATGCATAATGTGTTATTGTTATATTATTTTGTCTCACTCTTATTGGATTTCCTACCTAGCCTAATTTATGCCTCTATTCAATTAACCTAGAGCCTCATATTGAGCCCTTAGGTATATTGAGAAGTCCTCATTATATGGAGAATCTCCTAGTTTCTGATTCTTCTTCTTATATAAGGAGAAGCCATATTATCTTTCATCTAAACTTATGCCTCTTCTAGATTCATCTTGGATTTCCCCCTTTTTGACCCTTTGCATAGTTCTTATGGCCTGGTAAAGAATAGAGCTAACTATGGGTAGCTTTGTTATTACTGAGTTATGCCTTTGAGAATATTAGGCCTTAAGATACATATCCCACTATGAGATCACCAATTGTGTAGGATCAATTGGACAAGTGTCATTGGAAGAAGCTTATAAAAAAATATCCCATAAAGATTACCTCAATACCTCCACATGAAGTGGGGTCAGTAAGGAGGATGAAATGATCTTATGCTAGTCTATGTCACCAATTTGTGGGAGGGGATGCACTATGTAAACCATGTTCCTACTAGCTCTTTTAGATGTTGTAATTGTAGTAGCTAGAATCCTAATGGAGTTGGCATGGGGAAACCCAAGTGAATGGTTTAAATTGATGCTTATACAATTATAAGTTTTCTTGAAGGTCTCATGAAGTGTACCTTCTTGGTCTTGGGGACAACATGGTAAAAAATAACTAGAGAAACAATGGAAATACTATGAATTATGGTGGTAATTAGAAGAGAATAAATAATAAGAAATAAAGACACTATAGGGGTTAAAAAACTAATAAAGACTAGGAAATAATAGGAATTAAAGAAACAACATGAATTGAAAGGATAACATTAGAAATAAGATAACCAAATGATTTAGGCTCCATTGTTTCCTTTCTTTTTATCCCTTGAAGGTTCAATACCTTAGCCTTTTCTAGCTCCTCCTTCTCTTATTCATCATCATGATAATCAACCAAAGGAGTTTTTTTACATTTCACTATTACCTAAGTCTCTTATGGGTTCTTATCTTGTTCTTAAATCCCTTCTTTTGATGATGTATCTATGTTTGAACTTGTAGAGGTCTTAGATGACCCTTAGGATCTTTAGGATTCATTTTGTAATGGATCACTAGTTTCTCTATTAAAGGAATAGTTTATTAAGGAGGAGAATATGTAACCTTTGTACCTAAGGAAACAAGGGATTCACTTGCATTAGGATGACTTGCATCCTTAGAGTCAAAAAATTCAATGTTGATTGGTTGATGTTCTCCTCCCCAAGTGTTAGTGGTAACATGGGTCTCTTCCACACTTGGATCTTGTTTAACATCCATCATCACTAGGTAAACATTTAGAACAATCCTAACAATGTTCCTTATGTATGAGTAGTTATGTAAAATGGTAAAAAAGTTGTATACCCTATTCTTAATGTAGTTTAGGGTTTGAATCCATAGTGTTCCATTATGTACATATAAAGTGGCCATAACAATGTATATCCTTGAAGGATCTTCTTGAAATTAGTAGACACTTATTGTATTAAGTTGTCAAATCAGCCTTGATAACCAAATTTCCTATCGAGTCTCTGACTTGAGATAATTTCAACTCATCCACAATTTTAAAAACTTGCTTTTTATGTTGTGCTACTTTAGGGATCAAGATTTACACACTTGACAACCAATCTCTCACTTCATGTGTTATGATAACCACCATGTTGAGTGTATTATCTACCAAGTGGTGTCATTAGGTCAAAATGGTGGTAGTTTTAATTAGTTATGTATGGGACTAGGAAGTTGAGTTTATTTTCATCTTCTTTCTAAGAATTCAATAATTTGATTATTTCAATAATATGAGGTGAAATTTTAGATTTCATTATCCCAATAGTCTCCAAAATGCTATATAGCCTAAAGGTTATGTTTTGGACATAGTCTTCAGTTTGCCTAGGAATATACATAATTTACTATTATTCCCTTATTTATTCCAACTATTTTTTTAGTTCCTCCTTAGCCTACTCTGTGCCTTTATGTAATTCACCTAGAGCCTCATATTGAGCCATCATGTATGTTGATAATTCCTCATTATATGGACACTCTCTTGGTTTTTGGTTCTTTCTCTTAGATAAGGAGAATATATCCTATCTTTCCTTTAAAATTATGCCTCTACTAGAGTCATCTTGGATTTTCATATTCTTAACCCTTTACACAGTTATTATGGCCTAGTTAAAAATTGAGCTCACTATGGATATCCATGTTATCCCTAAGTTATAACTTTGATCATCTTGGGCCTTAAGATTTATAACCCGCTATGGGATCACTAATTGTGTAGGATCAATTAGCTGAGTATCTTGGGAAGAAGATTCCAAAAAAATATCTCTTAAAGATTGCCCCAATGCTTCCACATAAAGTGGAGTTGTCAAGGAGGTCCAAATGATATTATGACAATTTACATTACCAATTTGTGGGAGGGGATACATTGTGTAAACTACCTTCCTACCAGCTCTTTTAATTATTGATATTATAGTATCTAGAGTGGTAGTGGATGATAGCATGGGGAGACCCAACTAAATGGTTTGGACTGACCCTTGTACAACTATAAGTTTTCTCATAGGTCTCTTAAAGTGGACCTTCTTGGGCTTAGAGAAAACATGGTGAATAGTAATTGGAGAAATAATGAAAATACAAGGAAATGTGGTGGTAATTGGAAGATAAACAACAATAATAAATAAAGATACTATAGGGGTTGAAGAAATCATGGAGAGTGGGGGAAAATATGAATTAAATAAATAATAAGAATTGAATAAACAACAAGAATTGAAAAGAAAATAGTAGAAATAGGATCAACTGATGATTTAGGATCCATTAGTGCCTTTATTTTTATTCTTTTAAGGCTCAAGACCTTAGCCTTTTGTAGCTCCTCCTTCTCATCTCTGTCCTTAGGGTAATCAACCAGAGGATATTCTTTACATTTCATTATTACCCATCTTTTTTGGGGTCTAAACTTGGTCTTTAATCCCTACTTGTGATGATGTATCTATGTTCTAACTTGTAGGGGTCTTAGTTAAATTATTAGGACCCTTATGATCTCTAGGATTCCTTATGTAATGTAGCACTGGTTTATCCATTTAAGGAGTATCTTACTAAAGAGGAGGATATGGAACCTTTGTACTTATGGCAACATGGGATTCACTTACAGTAGGATGACTTGAATCCTCATATTCATATGATTTAATGTTGATCAGTTGATGTTATCCTCCCCAAAATATAGTGGTATTAGGGGTCTCTTCCACACTTAGTTCCTACTCAACAACCATCATCATGATTGGTGGTGGTTGAGATGGCTCTCCTTAGACCTTAGTCTATTGTGAGGGACCTAAATACCAGTAGTTTATTGATGTCCATCCACCTAGAGGTTGAATCATGTTATGTTCATATTCAATGGTGAGGGAATAATCACTCTATATGGATTTCAAGTGATCTTTTATTAAACCAATCATAGTTTCCCTCTCTTGGACCTCAACATCATTATTGACATTTAGAAATATAAAATCATGCTCATATGGTTCATGCTAGTAAGTAATGCCTAAGCCTTGGATATGCTTTTGGATAAGGACATAGAGATCCCAATCCCTATATTGTAATGAAGCTAATGGATACGATTCTTAAATTCTAAAAACCCCTCAAAATGTCTCCCATTTGTGTAGAACATATGTAAAATCATCAAAGAATACCTGTGGATTTTTTTTTAAACTTATTTTTCATATATTTTTTGATACTTCACCATAGTTACTAAGTTATTTAATATTCAGCGAATTTCTCAATAACATACTTAGGTAAACACAAGGGTGACACCTTGGTCCCAAAAACCATGATTACTATATAATCAGGGTATGGCTAGTAATCTCCCCTTGGCCCTAATTTTTTACTAATGCCATTAGATACTCAAAGAAGGGGTTTCTCATGGATTTATTTACATATTTATGGCTAAACATTCTCAAAAATCCTAGCTATGTTCATTGTGTATGAGTAGAATTTTAAAAAGGAAAAATAGTCACATACCTTATTATTAATGTAGTATGGGTTTGGACTCCAGAGTGATCTATTTTGGACATAGATAGTGGCCATAACATTGTCCAATAAGTAGGAAATCATGAATAAGTTTCCTCCCATGGTTCTCTTGTCCTTATTAAACATCTATTCCACCAACTTGACACTAATGATTTCCCCAAATGCAAATGCCAATTTTGAGGTCATTAATAAATCAAAGAGTGACACCTAATCCAATTTGAGGTATTAGATGTTTGCATAACCAAAAACGCATTTATTAGGGCCATTCTAATTCAAATTCCCATTCTAAATTTTGTGATTGATATGGGGGTGGTGTATTTGAGAGTCATAGTCTCCCCTGGAATTATCCATTTTCATAGTGTATTTTCTAGTATGTTGGTTTTATTATATAATGCAAACTAGGGCCATCATATGTGGCATATGTAATAGGTATTATAAGGTATCTATGGAATGCATCCCTATAAATGTAATCCACAACTATTTTGTGTTGAATATGATGAAGAAAACCATCAATGACCTAACCCACAAAGAATAGGTCCCAAAGGAGATCGATGCATGGAATTACTTATAGCTTGGAAGATGCAAAATGGAGTTGTTTTTATTTTAATTAAATCAAGTCAACTTCTAGTTGCTTTTGATCAATTTTTAGGTCCTCCTCAATTAAATGCACATCCACATTTTTAATCATGTCCCATAGTGCCATGTAATTACAATAATCATCATTAAAAACTACTACATCAAATATTATATCTGTGTACTCTATGTAATATTTTATGGAGAACTTGGATGGTGAATATACTCCTTTGAATACCTTGTAATATGAAGACATATCATTGTATGTTTTAGCCAAGTAATTCTGGTGATAATTCAGTTGGTCAATCACTCTCTGGAAGTAGATTTCAAGTAGACACAAGTAGTTATGGATTTGAGTTGTCTCAGAGTACAAGTTAGCTTGATTTATTTGTAAATAAACAAAGAAAAACATCCCTTCATGGTTTGATCATACATCTCAAGGATGGAGGCTTTAATTCGGGTTCATGCACAATTAATGTCTAACAGCTCTAGGCTTGATTTAATCATTTAATTAAAAAAAATCCACTTTAATTTGGAAAGTATGCCACATATACTTTCCATACATTTGGAAGGATTTCATGTTGCCATATTTGGATAAGTGCCACTCTATCTCTGATTTTTTAAAGAAGCCAACTATGCCACATGGTGTTCTCTCAGAAGTCAGGTTTCAGAACTTTTGTTGAAATCATCTTTTGCCATTTTATGCAAATAAAAAGGTAGTGAATCCAAAGACTTTGAAGTTACAAGGACTAATTTTAGTGATGCAAAAAAAATTTATGAAGATCAAATCCTATGACAATAAAAGTTCTAAAGAATAAATCTTGTGAAGGTCCAAAAATTTGGAAGTGTAAAATAAGTGAAGGTAAAAAGATATGGAGATAAAAGACATGAATACCCAAAATAAACACTAAATAAAAGTTAAAAATACCAAAATTTCCAAATAAAAAAAATAAAAAACAAAATTCATGAATACCCAAAAGTTACAAATTATGCAAAAGTCATGAAAAGTAGAAGTTTTGAAGAAAAAACTTCTGAAGACCAAACTCGTGATTTGTAAAACCTACAAAGTGTAAAATATGATAAGTTTGAAACTTAGGAATTTTAGTCTATATTTTTCATGCAAACTAAAAAATCCTACATCCATGTAAAACTCCCAAAATCCATTAATAGGTTAGTCTAAATAAAACACATAGTGAATACCTAGATAATCATGGAATGCCAATTGTATTAACATAGAAAAGCAGACTTAGCAAGAACCATCAATATGAAAAATAATAATTTCAAAGCCTTATATTTAAAATTACACATATGAATGTCAATAAAAAGGTTTCTCACAACAAAATTAGGTCTTTTCATACTTTAAAGGGTCCTTACTTGAATATTTTTTAGAGTGGGGTGTGTTGAGGACAACAATATCTTAATGAAAGAATCTTAAGTATGATAGCTCATTTTATCCTTCTGTGAATTATAGTAACTCTCTAATTAGAGGATGGCCAAGTTATGAAAAAAATGGGGAAAGAGAAGAGACACAACTACAAATAGAGAGAAACTAAACTAAGGTTGACCAATGCCCTGGTTTGCAAAGAATGAGTTTTTAGATCAATAACAATTCTTCACCTATGATAATGTAATTGACATGAAAACTATAGAGGTTAGATTTTAAATAAATTATAACATGACTATAAATAAAAAATATTCAAAATAACAAACTTCTAATGGAAATTTTTAGATCTCAAATCAGGCCAAAAATGGCCTTTTTAAAAAAGAGTTAAAAGTTTGCATAAAGGAGTTTAACTGGTTTTAAATAGGAGTTAAAGTTAAGAAGAACTCAAAATGATTGAAAATGGAAGAGGGACTGAGTTGGGATTTATTAGAGGCAAACTTAGGTAAAAATAAACAATAAACATGATAAAAATCATGTAAAATGAGTCAACGAATTATTCTCAAGAGATAATTTTAGTAGACAAATACAAAGATATATAATTATCACTTTATGCAGGGGCAGTACCAAAACATCACTTTTGGTGAAATAATCACCACCTAAAATTACACAAATACCTGTTTTTAAATATAAAACACATCTTTAAGACAAAAATACTACCTCTATTATGAAACCACCATGGTGGTTTCATAAATGAGAGAGGCAATTTTGTCACCTAGACTAGTGATTTCATCCTACATGGGAAATTTTCAAAATAAGATAATAGATGCTACATAAGTAAAATAAAAGGGGACCAAAAGGGATTTATCGAGGAGTATGGAAGTTAAAAAAGGGAAAATGAGTTAGATATTTCCTTATGGAGCACAAAATAAGAGGTCATCACATCATCGTTGGATTTTGTGTCAAAAATGTTGCATCGTGTAAAATTTGGGTGCATACAAGCACTAATTAGTGCATACTTATCCATAATAAATTATTATTGAGATTTAATTAATTTAAAATCATATCTAATAATGGGTTTTGGATTGAATTAAAAATGAATATTACAACTACATCTTAAAACCATACAATAGTGTATGAGTATTTAAATACACTGGTAGATGATAGGAAAATGGTGTGTATCAATGAGCTATCATCATTGTGACTCTAAAAGAAAGACTATACTTTGGCACATATCTTAAATAGGTAAATATTAATATACCAATAAAAGACAATCTTTCCCATCATGTTGAAAAAGAGCTTAGGCTAGCAGTTTGCATATGTAGAAATTGATATTTTTGTTATTGTATTATTTTTATTTAGTAGAAACTCTAAATTTTTGTTTCATGGTTAGTGGTTTTGATAAATTATTGTTATAAAACAAATCTCTTGCATCTATTGGTTCCTATGGCTTTGACCTCCAAAATTTTATTGTATAAGCTGATATTATTGTGTGCCATTACATTAATATTTTTTTGTGTCATTTTACTTATGTGTTAACTTCATATCAAATGGCCTCCATGAGTAATCATTATAATAATACCATTTTCATGTATTTTTGGTAAAATTATGAGGTAATTTTTATTATATATTCTAATTTGTGAGATCAAACCCATTTTAACTAAAGCTTATTACTGTAATCAAAATAAACTAACTTTTTAATTGAAAGAATGCATATATAGTTTTAATGATTAAAAAAATAGATATTGTATATACATAATATTTTCAACCTTTTATCAAATATTGACACTTTATATCATTTAGAAACCTATCAAGTCTCAATCTCTCTTAGTGCATGCCTTAAGGGGTGCACCAATAAAGGGGTGGGCAGATCATTGGTGCTTTGTAAGATTTTTTCCCTTTTGCCACTTTCCATCTATACACATGTCTCCTAAAACCATTTACCCTAAGCTTATTTTCCTCAATCCTACCCATTCCTCTCAGTTGTTATGCCTTATCCATCTTTTATTTCCTTAACTCCCTTTTGGTTAGTCAACTATACTAGGTTGATGAGGTTGACCTAGTATAATTTAGGGGTAGTTTTCACCTTTTTTAACTTGTTAGCCTTTCGGCTGACCTAGCTCAAACCTGGTAAATTGTCCCTAAAAACACATTGGGTTGACTGGGTTGACCCTATATAGTCAACATTTCTAGGAGGATTTAGAGCATGATATGCCTATATATAAAATTTCATTTCCCACCATTTCATAAGAGAATAATTAATAGTGAAGAAGTTGGAATGAACATTTGCTTATTGACCATTCTACTTGAGGAATAAAGCTTAGGGTTCCATACTTTCTTTGGAGACATGGATCTTGTCTTGTGGAGAAGTATTTTGGATTCTTAGAAAGGTTATGTAGCCTAGAGATAATTTATCTTTGTTATCCTTACATACCACAACAATCTCTTGTGAAGCATCTTGGCCAAGGGAGAGATTGAGGCTCGGCAGGTTCATCTTCAAAGGTAAGCATTCCTAAATTTATTTCAACTTTGTAAGCATAGATATATAATGTATTTATATTCTTCTCCCATGTATTAGGATTTTGTATACATTGATGTGAGTATATGTGTTCTAATACATGTTTATTTTAGTTATTTTATTGTTTTTAATCCCCACCTTATGCCCCAAGCTTTGGTGTGCACTAGATTAGATTTAATTTCTTGTTATTAGAATAAGTAAATACTTTAAACCTTAGGAATCTATTAGGGTTGTGTAATTATGTTAGACTATAAGCTTTGGATCCCTTCTTATCATGATATGTTGTGACAAGTGACCCCTAATCAAGTCTATTGGATCCCCATATTGGTCATTCTCCCACTTAACAAGTGTATCCCAATCAGAAGTGTAGGTATGCTCTATATTATTTGAGCTATGATTGATTTATAGACATGATGCATTTTTGATTACATACATTCTAATGAACCCAACATGAAACTAACCCTTGTAAGATTTATTTAACTTATTTTCATTCTTTCAGTCATTATTTTTATCATATCTTTATCATATTGGATTGACTTTGATGACCCAGTTTTCTAACTTTTGTACACAAGTTTTTAGGAATAGGTAACTGGATTGACCCAGTCAACCTAGTATAGGTTTTTAGCCTTTCAAAAATCCAATTCATCCTACTAAGTTGACCCAATTGAAGTTTTACATTTTTATCACTCTGTAGTAGGTTCTTGCATAACTTGATCGATCTTGTCGACCTAGTTTATAGGTTTTGCCAACATACTCCAAGGTTCTATTGACCAAATTTGACTCTATAGGTCAAATTAGGACCCCTATAGGTAAAAAATTGATTTTAGGTGTTTTACGATTCTAATATATATGTATTAAGGTGTATTATAGGTCAATTGGTGTGATTTCATGTTAGATTAGCCCTGGTCATTATTCATATTAGATAATATATCATTTTGAGTCATTTAAGGGTCATAAATAGAGCATTAAATGAGTTATAAGACCTCCTAAGGAAGTATGAATCTATAATAATGATTATTTAATGTAACATGTGTCCTATTATTCCTTAATCAATAATTGATAACTAAAATTGATAGGTTCTTCAGAAGAAAGAATAGTTTTCTTAGGAAAAAAGAAGAGTTTGACACTTGTATGACCCATGGGGGAAGGTGAAACATGGGAGAAGATTATAAAATGTCCCTTCATCTTCCTTAAACTAATATCAATGCTTTACACATTTTTTAAGTGATATAAAATTCCCAAAACCATTTTGCTCCTTTCTTTCCCTTCTAGACATGTAAAAGTGATCAACAGGTTCATGCTTGGTGTGGTCAATAGAAGATTATCCAAGTTAAATGCCTTTGGTAGTTTTTAGTACACTCAAATATATCCATTTAAATATAAATATTTTTAATAATGGTTGCATATGTTTTATGAACCATCCTCATGAAGTTGAATGTGTTTTTCTACTTACCAATCTATGCACCCTATAGGTTTTGCTTTGGTTTGGGCATTTATGTACAATATAATTGGTTATGCTGATTCAAAATGATTTTATATTCCTCCTCAAATTATCTCTATGGTTGGTTTCATGTTTCAAATTGATTTTAAGTCTAAACAACTCACTTTGTAGGAGGGTGTTGATACTGAACTTGCATTCAAATTCCACCATTTTTATAAGGCCTCTTTATCTACAAAGGATTTGACATGATGTATCATGGTGTTTCACTTAGATAAATTGTCATGGTAACATCCTTATTTCAAAATTTTCAATATCTAAGGTAAAAATTATTGAGTTTGCAGTCCATTGGCATGCACAATCAGCTCTTTACCAACTTCTACTTGTAGTCATGGTGAAGTACCTACATGAAACCTATATGTATGTTCATAGAGATGTGTTTAAGGTTTTAAGGCCTTAGTGTACCCTTTAAAAACATGTAGGATAGAGTCAAGCTTTCACTTTATGCAAGAAAGAGGGATTGTGTAGTCAAGTACAACATTTGCATTTAATCTGCCATTGATAAGTACCTATAGGAGTTTTCAAATGTTAAAACATGATATAGAAAATTTTATCAATTTTTTTATACAATGATATATTGTTTTATCCCTTTGAAAGAGCATGTATGTTGGTCATAAGGTCAAATTCATGTTATCACTGCCCATTACATCCTCATACTTATTACCTGCATAAATGAAAATGCTCATCCACAGGTGTCCTCATGAGTACCATCATGTTGTAAGGGTGTAGTGGAGATGAAAAATATCCTTGTTGATGAAATTAGACTATTTTAAACCTTTGTAAAAGGACCAAACTTCATTATAACCCATACATCTTATAGACTATTTAAGTTTGTATTTATTTCTTATATATAAAATATGTACCTATAGGGGCATTGGCAGAGATATAGAAGTGCCTGTATGAATAATATTAGATAGGTTGAAACTCTTTTGAAGACCTAAGATGTTATGAATAATCATGGAAGATTAGTGTAGAGGATGGATTAGCAAATGGAAGTTGGGAGCCATGCTCAAAGGAATAATGATTATGTTGAGGTCCTTTGTCCCCAAACTAAGAAAATAGAGCACCTAGCTCTTTGAAGAGGTCTCATAACAATGTTATTTTGAGTTTTGATCACTCCTAGTGACTTTAACTTGTATACTCTATATAGGAGAGGAACTATGCAGAGTATGTAGAGTAGATAACTTAAGGAGGATGGTTGTTGAGAACCTCAAAAATACACTTTCATACACTAAACTTAGGTAGTGAAATCTATAGGAAAGAGCTCCAAGTAGAACCTTCAAATAAAGTTACAAACCTAGGATATGACATCATGGTTGAATGTTTAAAAATATTTTAAAGTAGTTTTTATGACCTAAGAGATCATCTAAATAGGTCAGAACACTATAGTTTAAGTCTCATGTACAGCTATAGGTCTACCTTCATACAAAAGTTCTCACTTATATCCAACCTAAAGAATAATCACCTAGACCATGATATGAACCTTGTTGGTCATGAATACCATCAATAAATGTTGGTATTTTTTGGTTTCAAAGATAAAGGTAACCTACAAGACCCCTCAGAGTCAATTGTAGTTGATTGTGAGGGACAGAGAGCAGAAGGATTGAACTTCTTGAAGTACATATAGCTCAATCATGGAATGAATAAATACAAGAACTTACCCAATGGTATTATAATGTGTCATAGAGACTAATTAAAGGTTTCCAAGGTCTAATCCATGTAAGGTCATCTATAGGTGGGCCCTATTCTAGAATAAAACATGGTCACAGTCATATTGTACTTAGTCCTAAAGAAGCATATGGAGGATAGGGTGATGAAATAGCTTGAAAAAATTTGTTCATGGTTTTTATAGAATTAATAAATCCTCATAAAATATAAATAATTCATAATAAAGGGATCCATAATGAAAAATATAGTCCAATTAGGAAAATCCTGCACACGATGTCTTTCCTCATAGTCTGCTTTGGTTTTCAATGATTTTGAATGGCCTAATCATATAATCAAGGGATAAAGTTTTATGGAGGGAACCTATAAGACTTGAATAATTATATAAAATAATCACCATTATCTAAATAAAAAATGGAGTTCCCTTTGTTTTGTCTCAGATAGAGGGCACTCCCCTCATGCACAAACCTACAGTTCTAGAAAAAAAGATGAGAAAAAGTACTTGGGAGGTTTTAGGGTGAATTTTTAAGTTGAAAAACATCTAATAAAACATGAGGAATATTTTTTGAGGATGAAACCAAACAAGATGTTCTAGGTGGCTAAGTTTACAAGTAGGCCTATTAAGCATGGTGAGGCCAAGAAGACAAAGAGGAGGTCATTTTCAATTCTAGTCGTAGGAAATAATTAAAATGGATTAAGACATGTTTTTAGGGTATTTATAGACATGTAAAATATCTTGGAATGTAAATGAGTCACAATGACATCATATTTTGGCTCAAAGGCTATATTATGCCTATGTGAATGGAAGAAAGGGCTCGAGTGGGTAACTTTGAATGCTCATATCTCTTTTGATGATTTTCATGGGGACTTAATAAGATTGGATAAGTTTAAAAGGGTCATATAAATTTATATTTTTTAATTTTTTTTGAAAAATCAATGCCCCATCTTTATGAATGAAGCTTAAGAGGGTAAAATATGCCTAAACCCTCTTAAACCCTTGCTAGTGACTAGTTTAAGAAGATGGAGTAGTTAGTTAATGTAAATTAAATATTTTAATCATTAAAATGTTTTAAACTTGTATATTACTCTCTTAGGCTCCTCCCCACCCTTTTTAGTTGTATGAAATTGTATGGATAGGGTATAAAATAGGGTATTTTCGACTATTTTATGTGTTGTGTAGGTTACACGAGGTTACAAGTGACACCAATAATATGGAAGGGAATATTAGGAATTAATATAACTCCAAATATAAATATAATGACTTGGAACAAATCTTAAGTGATTCAACTAGCTACTTCATCTTAGCCAGTCAAAACTGGCATAGTGACCAAGATAGGAAGAAGTGTGAAAACTTCAAGTGGATGGATTTTTAAGGTGTGTTTAAGAATTATAATGCCATGGATATTATTTCAAAGTTTCATCCACTACCTCAAATATATTTTCATGGAAAAATAAATCCAAATTTAAAGCCAAGTGTGAGGGGTGACTGAAAGAGGAGTTTTCTTGATAACATGCAATGATGGCTCACTTCTTGGAGATTTAAAATGACTAGGACTACAAAAAATGCATGGAGAGGAATATATAAAAGCCTTACCTCTCATTAAAATAAACATACTTATCCCTAGTTATTTTTTGGATGTTCTAATAAGTGTGGATAATGAAGGTAGTTTTATATGCCAACATAAGGAGTTTCATGACACTTTTCATGAGTTTCATGCCTTGTTTAGACACTTGTACTTCCTAACCTTGCATGGTACATTTCAAATCTATTTCCAATGCATATGTAACATATTTTATCAACTTTAAAAGTTTTTTGTGTCTTTTGGACTTCTCTCTTCTCCTCTCTCTCTCAAGTTCTATAAGAACTAGCCATTTTGGCCTTTGTAAACTATGTTCCACCTGAGTATGGAAAAGCCCTACTTATTTTCATACCATTTGATCAATAATACTACTTATTTTTACCTCTTCCATGATTTTTAATGGTGTGTTTTACTTGGATTATTGATTTTTCTTAGTGATGACTTGTTGTTTCCTTAGCATTGTTATCTCATTCTCTCACCTATTAATAGTTGGAAAGCTTCTTCTTGCATGGAATGTCAAGTGTTTTATGATGTGTCAAGGTTTAGTGAGTTAATATATTTAAATAGTGATATTATATGCCTCTTATCTATTCCTCCTATCCTAAACATTCATCACAACCTCATAATGTAACATTGATGCGAGAAGATGCAAATTGGAGAAGTGTATGTTTGGTCAATCCTTTGTTCCCATGTGTAACATGCATCTAGTTGGATGCCATCAAAAAAATTGGTTTATCACCTCCTTTAGGATAGTTTTATTTTAGTTTTCACTCTCCCTCCCCCCCCCACACCCCAAGCAAAGGTATACTAGTGTTCTACAAGTGGTACATCAAGGGAGCTAGCCCCATCTAGAGATTTTCCTCATTCTTAGGCTCACCCACAGCCTAGAGGTGTTTCAATTGTGCCACTTGGATGTGGAGAGCTGAGACATCTCCTCAAAGGGTGAAAATATAAGTGAAAATAGTTTTTAGCATGCCTGGTAGGACTCTTAGTCTAAGAAGTTGAAAGATCTTTGGTGTTTTCTTTCAACACATTAGCCTTTGGAGGAATCTATCCAAGCATCAATCGTGACTCTAAAGATATATCAGTTGGTCAAGTAGCCTAGGTTTTTCCTTTGAATATTATTAGTAATGTTTCTTTGTGTTCTTGTTTCCCAATGAAGTTTCATGAAAAAATTTGGTGTTGAGTATTGTTTTACACAAGTTGGTGAGATATTTCAAGCTTATGTCATTCGTTATCAACCTTGGTGTGATTCTTACCATTCTTGGCATGATACTTACCAGACCTAATATGACTCCTATCAACCTTATCAACCTTATCATGAGTTGTATCAGTCTTAAATACAACCTCTTCAATATCTTTCTTCTCCTAGTCAATCTAGTCACTTCTCCAATTAGTCCATTTCTACCTTCAAACAAACACTCTTGGGCTATGAGAAGTACATGTTGGATATTGACACACAAAGGGGATATGGTCTAGATGTTCCTATTAATATTATTTATAAGGTGAGAGATGCATTAGAGCTGGTTAAAAGAGAGTGGGTACCTATTAAGAGAGCCAATTGGTAAAGGCTCAAAAGTGAGATACTAGATGTGAGTGGCCTAGTTTCATCCTTAGAAGATAGGATAAAAATTCATGAGAATCAACCTCACCAAACCTATCGGCATTCATATCCACTTCCCCAAGATTGGTATCAGTTCTACATGATTCCCACTCATAAACCCAATCAAGCTTATATCAAAGTCATCCTTTTCCCAATCAATTGGAAGAGAGAGTTGAAAAGAGAAACCTTGTTTTTGAACAAAAATCTTGATAGGTAGATTGAGTTTGATAATATGCATATGTATCAATCCATGTCATCAAAAAAATAATTGGAATATAACCCCTCATTTTCCTCTTCAATAACATCTCCACCTCAAGAAGTGACCTCCAGATATGAGATTCCAAGTTAGAGACAAGGTGGAGAATCCAAGCCTAAGGAGATCCTAATTTTCTTGAACACTTCATCCACTCCTCAAAGTTCATCAATACCTCAAGAAGAGACTCCTAATTCTAAAATACTAAGTGGAATAAGATAGAAGAATCATGGGGAAAGAAAGAGGATAGAAGCCTTGATAAGGAATGTGAAGTTAAGAAAGAGCTTTATCTTATACAAGTCCATCCCACCCTTCCTCAAGAAGCTTCTTGTGTTCCACATCAAACCTCTTGAGATCATCATCCTCATGATGATTCCTATAAAATCCAAGATAAACTTTTACAAGATAACCTAGACAAGAAAATTGAAGAGTTAGAGTCAAGGATGAAATTGCTAAGTCAAGGTGTGATGGAAGGTTTAAACCCAAAAGAAGATCCTATGCCCAAACACACCCCATCTACCCTTCCTCAAGAGAGTCCTCAAGATAAATAAGATGTAAATTAACTCATTTTAAAATGGAAGGAATAAAACCAAGATATTTTATCCCAAGGTTTACCTCCCCTTCCTCAATAGCTTCCAAAAAAATCCCCTACATTTCACTCTCAATCTGATTTTGAGTTCTATGTACCACCTCCACGAACTAGATCATCTTGTCCTCACCCCATCACCATTTGCCTTGATGGACATATGGTCTAGGAACATAAAGAGGATAATTTTTTGATAAAAAATTAGAACTCTTACTTGAAGAAATCCTAGCTCCTTGATAGCCTCATTGAAGTATGTCACATGACTTTAAGATGCCTAGTCTTGGAATCACAAAAAAGGAGAAAGAAATGGAGGATCTTGTAGACTTTGATAACCAAAGTCATGTTAAGTCAGTTGAGATGAAACTTGATAACCCTCAAGATATTATAAATTATAAATAATATGTGGTCTCTTGTGGTGAATTTTTTGATTGGGTTGATATGGAAGAATGTTTTCCTTTTGCCAAAGAGGAAAAAATAGTGATTGGTTCTTCCATCACTATGAAAGATATCATGAATGGGAAAGAAAAATATCCACACAATCCTTTAGATGAATTTTTTACAATAATTTGAGTAGTATATATTAATCTTCAAGGAGGCTATGATCTATTCAAAGATGGAGAAGGTAGCCTTGGCACTCAAGTGAGTATGCAAAGAAAAAACAACCTTTCAAATCTGTCCTTTTAAGAGGCACATTCATTTCATGATGATATTTTTTAAGAAATAAAAATGGGATATAATACTCTCAGTAATTTTGGAGAAAAACATCAACTCTTAAAGGATGGAACAAGCTCTTATTGGCTTCAATCTTCTAAGGAACAAGAAACCAATCCTCTTAAAGCCATGCCTACCAAAAAGATACTAGTTGATCATGAGATGAAGAGTGAGCATCATTATGAGGTATGTGTAGAAGTTCAAGAGGAATATACCTACATTGAATACCTATTTAATGATGATCTACTTGAGATTAGATCAAGTGAAGTGCTAAGGAATAGATTTGATCTACAAAGCATCTAATCCAAGGAGAAACATGCTTGGCACTATGATTCATCTCATGAAGAAGAAGATTAAATAAATTTTCCTTTTAATCCTAAAAATGAGGTATTTTTAGTTTATATTTGTGCATAATATATATTTTTTTATTCCTCTAAGTGCCTTGAGCACATATGTGTGTGTGTGTGTCTTGTTAGTGTGTTTTTTTAACTTTGTGTATGTCTTTTATTTTATGTGGTGGAGGTAGTCAAGTGGTCTTATCTTGATCAAAGATTGTTTTCAATGGTAAAACTCCTCTTATTGTGTCTTATAATTCATATGAATCCCTAATTCCAATGGACCAATAAGGATACTAGTCTAGTTAGCAAAGCAGGCATGCTACCCCTATGAGTCACCAATTTGTTAACCAAATTTGACCCTGTAGGTCAAATTGGGACCCCTATAGGTAAAAAAATGATTTTTAGGTGTTTTAAGGGTATAATATATATGTTTTAATGTGTATTATAGGTAATTTAGTGTGATTTAATGTTACATTATCCTTGGTCATTAGTCATATTAGCCAATATATCATTTTGAGTCATTTAGGGGTCATAAATAGAGCATTAAATGAGTTATATGGCATTATAAGGAAGTATAAATATGTAATAAGGGTGATGTAACATGAATGTGTATTATTATTCCTTAATAAATTGTTCATAACTGAAAGTGATAGGTTCTTTAGAAGAAAGTGTAGTTTTCTTGGGAAAAGAGAAGAGTTTGGTACTTATACGACCCATGGGGGAAGGTGACACATGGGAGAAGATCATGTAACATACCTTAATATTACTCACACTAATATTATTGATTTAAACACTTTGGAATTTATATAAAATTCTCAAAACCATTTTGTTCCTTTCTTGCCCTTCTAGACATGCAAAAGTGATAAACAGGTTCATGTTTGGTACAGTCAGTAGAAGATGTTCCCGATCAAATGCATTTGGGAGATAGTATTACACTAAAATATATCCATTTAAATATAAATATTTTTGATAAAGGTTTCATATATTTTTTTAACCATCCTCATGAAGTTGACTATGTTTTTCTACTTGCCAATCTATGTACCCTATAGGTTTTGCTTTGGTTTTGGAATTTTTGAACAATCTAATTAGTTATGATGATTATATATGATGTTAGATTCATAATAAAATTATATATATATATTTTTTTTCATGTTTCAATTTGATTTTATAGTCCAACTAACTCACTTTACAAGAGGGTGTTGATACTGAACTTGCATGCAAATTTTACCATTTACAAAAGGCCTCTTTCTCTACAAGGGATTTTACATGATGTAGCATGGTGTTTAAATCAGTTAAATGGTCATTTTAACATAATTAATTCAAAATTTTCAATATCCAAGGTAAATAATATTGAGTTTGCAATCCATTAGTATGCACAGTCGGCTCTTTACCCACTTATACTTGCAGTCATGGTGAAGTAAGTGCATGAAACCTGTATGCCATGCTCACAAAGATGTGTTTAAGTTTTTAATTCCTTGGTGTACCCTTTTATCACCATTAATTAGTGATTAAAGCATTCATTTAATGAAAAAAAGAGGGACTATGTAGTCAAGTACAACATTTGCATTCAATCTACCATTGATACGTGCCTATAGGAGTTTTCAAGTGTTGAAATGTGATATAAAAAATTTATTATAGTTTTTTAGACCATTATATATTATTTGAGACATTTTAAAGAGCATATATGTTGGTTATAATGTCAAATTCATGATATCACTTCCATTACATCCTCATACTTACTACCTGCATAAATGAAAATGCTCATCTACAAGTGTCCTCATGAGTACCATCATGTTGTAAGGGTGTATCTAATATAAAAAATATCCTTGTTGATGAAATGAGACTATTTTAAACATTTTTAAAAGGATCAAACCTCATTTAAACCCATATATCTTCCAGACTATCTAAGTTTGCATTTACTACCTGTATATGAAATATGTACCTATAGGGGTATTGGTAGAGACATAGAAGTACCTATACAGAGAATATTAGATAGGTTTAAACTAATTTGAAGACCTAATATTTTATGAAGAGTAATTTTAGAATAATTTATAGGATGGATTGGTAAATTTAAGTTGGGAACCATGCTCAAAGGAACAATGATTGTGTTCAGGCCTTTATCCCCAAATTGAGAAAACATAGCACCTAGCTCTTTTGAAGAGGTCTCATTACAATGCTATTTTGGGTTTTGATCACTCCTAGTGACTTAAAATTTTAGCCTATATGTAGGATATTAAATATTAAATTTTTTTATGGAAGATAACTTAAGGATGATGGATGTTGAGAACCTAAAAAATGTACTTTCATGCACTAAACTTAGGTCGTGAAATCTATGAGAAACAGCTCCAAATAGACACTTCAACCAAATTTACAAACCTATATTATGACACCATGTTTGACTATTTAAAAATAGTTGAAATTAGTGTTAATGACATAAGATATATCTAAATAGGTCAGAACATTGTAGTTATGTCTCATATACACCTACAAGTGTACCTTCATAAGAAAGTGCTCACCTATATCCAACCTAAGGTATAAGCTTGGAAAAGTGTTTCCTTCTTATGGTCCTATATCATAATCACATAGATCATGATATGAACCTTTTTTGACATGAATTCCATCAAGAAATGATGGTATTTTGAGGTTTTAAAGATAAAGGTAACCTACAGGACCCCTCACAGTCAACTATAGTTGACTATGAGGGATAGAGAGCAAAAGGATTGAACTTATTGAAGTAAATATAACCCAAAAATTGAATTAATAGGTACAAAAACTTATCCAATGGTATTATAAGGTTTAATAAATAATAATACAAAGTTTACAAGGTCTAATTGATATAAATTCATCTACAAGGGGGGGCCTGTTCTGGAATAAAACACAGTCACAGTCAAATTGTACTCAGTTCTAAAGAAGCATGTGAAGGATAGGGTGATGAAATGGATTGAAAAAAATTTGATATGGTTGTTATATAATTTATACACCCTCATATAATATAAATAAAGCATAGTAAAGGAATCCATAATGAAAAATATAGTCTAATTGGGAAAAGCCTACACATAGTGTCTTTCCTCACAATCTGATTTGGTTTTTAATGCTTTTGAATGGCCTAATCATACAATAAAGGAATAAAATTTTATGGAGGGAATCTATAAGACTTGAATAATCCTATCCAATAATCACCATTTTATAAATAAATAGGGGAGTGCCCTCTTTTTTGTCTCAGACAAAGGGCACTCCCCTCATGCACAAACCTATAGTTTTGGAAAAAGAGATGATAAGGAATAATTTATAGGTTTTAGGGTGACTTGGTATGTTTAAAAACATCTAATAAAACATTAATAACCTTTTTTATGAGGATTAAACCCAATAGGATGTTCTAGGTGGCTAAGTTTGCAAGTAGGCTTGTTAAACATGGTGAGGCCTAGAAGCCAAAGAGGAGGTCATTTTCAATTTCAACCTTAGGAAATAATTAAAATGGATTGGAACATGTTTTTAGGGTATTTAAAAACATGTAAAATATCTTATAATGTATATGAGTCATAAGTAAGTCATATTTTGGATCAAAGGCAATATTAGGCTTGTGTAAATGGAAGAAAGGGCTCAAGTGGGTAACTTTGAATGATCATATCTCTTTTGATGATTTTCACGGGGTACTAACAAGATGGGTAAGTTTAAAATGGTCCTATAAATTGATCTTGTGTAATTTTTTTGTAAATTCAATGTCCCATCTTTATGAATGAATCTTAAGAGGGTAAAACAAGCCTAAACCCTCCTAAACCCTTGCTAGTGACCAGTTTAAGAAGATGTAGTAGTTAGTGAATATAAATGGAATAGTTTAATCATGAAAGTGTTTGAAAATTTCATATAACTCTCTAAATATCCTCCCCACTCTTTTGAGTTGTACGGAATTTTACAAATAGGTTATAAAATAGGGTATTTTTGACTATTTTGTGTCTTTTTATGTTACAAGAGGTTCTAAGAGATTCCAAACACATTAAATGGAATATTATGAATTAATATAACTCCCCATATAAATATCATGCCTTGAAATAACTCTTAAGTTCCTCAAATAGATGCTTCATCTTAGCTAGTCAAAACGGGCATAGTGACCAAGCTAGGGAGAAGTGTGAAAACTTCAAGTGAATGCCTTTTTAAGGTGTACCTAAGATTTCTAAGGCTATGGAGACTATTAAAAAGTGTCATACAATCCATACCAATTATTTTCATTGAAAACTAAATCCAAATTTGAATACACATGTGAGGGGTGACTACAAGAGGAGTTTTCTTGATAGCATGTAGTGATGGCTCACTTCTTGGAGATTTTAGATGACTAGGACTACAACCAATGAATAGATATGAATTTTTGAAATCCTTACCTCTCATTATAATCATAAAACCTATCCCTAGTTAGTTTTGGGATGTTTAAATATGTGTGGATAATAAAGGTAAAATTTTTAGCCAACACAAGGAGTTTCATGCCACTTTTCATGAGTTTCATGCCTTGCTTGGACACTTGTACTTACTAAAATTGTATGGTCCATTTCAAATATATTTATCATGCATATTTAACCTATTTTATTAGATTTAAAAGTGTCTATTTAACCTTTAGACTTCTCTCTTCTCCTTTCTCTCTCTCTCAAGTTCTATAAGAACTAGCCATTTTGGCCTTTATAAACTATGATTCAATTGAGTATGGTGATGCCATGATCATTTACATACCATTTTATTAATAATACTACTAATTTTTACCTCTTCTATGACTATTCAATGTGTTTTACTTCGATTATTGATTTTTCTTAATGATGACTTATTTTTTCCTTAGCATTGTTATCTCATTCTCTCACCTATTTGTAGTTGGAAAGCTTCCTCTTGCAGGGTATGTCAAGTTTTTTATGATGTTTCAAGGTTGAGTGCATTATTCTATTCAAATAGTACCATTTTATGCCTCTTGTCTAGTCTTCCTAGCCTAAACATTCATCACAACCTCATAATGTAACATTGATGTGAGAAGATGTAGATTGGAGAAGTTTATATTTGGTCAGTCCTTTGTTCTCATGGGTAACATGTAGTTGGTTGGAAGTCATCAAAAAATTTGGTGTATCACCTCTTTTAAGATAGTTTTCTTTCAATTTTCTCTCTCTATTCCCCCCTAAACATAGGTATAATAGTGTTTTACAAGTGATACATCAAGGGATCTAGCCCCATCAAGAGATTCACCTCATTCTTAGGCTCACCCAAAACCTAGAGGTGTTTCAATTATGCCACTTGAATGAGGAGAGTTGAGACATCTCCTCAAAGGGTGTAAATCCAAGTGATAATTGGTTCTTCATCAATAATCTTCTTTCATTGCATCTCTGATTCACCAAGGTTCATTTCTACCTCTTTACTTCTTTCTTTTCTATCTTTCCTTTCATAGTTTTTAGTCTTTAAAACTACCCTTGTACAATCATCTAGACCAACTCTATCGATCTAATTCTATATTTTGTGTGTTATCTAAGATAACTGGGTTAACCTTATTGGCCCAATTCATTTTTAGACCTTACTTCCACAGTACAGGTTTCACCTTATTGACCCTATTCTATATTTTGTGCATATAATGTCAACACTATACCTTATTTCAAGTTATAATTAACCTCATATCTGCCAATAATTAGCTCACACATTTATTTTCCTATTGCTTGCATGCTTAGAATAACTCACATAGTTTAATTAAGGGATTTTTCATTAATCACTTAGTTTCACTATTTCTATTTTATGTGCATGCAATAAAATCATAAAAAATCACTTTAAAATTTTATCTACCAAAGGCAAACCTAATTGGATTTCATCACCAAGGGGGAAGCCAATTTGATGCTCTAGTCAAGTATAAAGCACGGTTAATGGTATATTCTGGCTAAGCACCCAACACACTTATCATTGTAGTTTGTGAAGTGAGGGGGTAGGCCCCAATACTAATCTTGTGTCATTTCCACTACAATCCATTTCATCCCAAACTACCTAAAACCATCCTTAGATTGTTATCTAGTACCTTGCTTATAGACAACTTCCAATCACATTAAAAATCATATCTTAATAATATAATAAACATTTAAGTTGACTAATTAGTTAGTTCTTTAATTTTTAAGTTTATTTATTACTCTTTTCTCAATTGTGTGTGCAAAATCTTGCATTATCCAACATTAGTACAAGGTTTTATTTTGCATGCTTCAATTAGATTAGCCAACGCTAATCCAATTGATTGCCTATTTCCTTTCAATACTTATTACTTTTCATTACTTGAAAAATTATCTTATTTCATTTTCATAATCTATTTTTAGGATTCTTTAATTCCCTATTTGTTATACTAGATTGACCTAGTCAACCTGGTACCTTTTCTACCTTTTGTACACTATACTGGATCAACCTAGTTGACCCTGTACAGTTTTGTAGTCCCTATTTCTGTGTTAAGTCAACCCAATCAACCCTGTACTATTCCAATCACCACTTTGTCCTTTGATTTCTCATCTCTCTTCTTTTCCCTTCATCATATACTTTTTTTTGGTTGATGACACTGAGTTACAATCAGCATACATATGAAATTTACCAATCTTAATCGGGTCTCCAATAGATAGAGTAGGACTCCTCTTTTGGATGTTATTAATATCCATATTTCCACTTGCAAAATGAACAATGGGACCCCTCCTAAAACCTATTCACAATGTAATCATCCTCTTTTCTTAGAGGATTAACTTGAATTAGAGTATACTCCCAAAATTCTTTTCTTTATAACTAAATTTCCTCAACATCAAGGAAAAGACACATCTGTCATTTATAGCCGCATGATAAGTGGTCAAACCGAAGAGTCTCATTCACATATTCCTACATTCAATACTAGATTTGGGGGTACCACTTTCTTTACTTCTCAACCTCTTCCTTAAATTTTGACTCCTTCTTATGCCATGACATCTTCTTCTCTAACCTCTTCTACCTCCATGCCTAGTATCTCAACTAATATGATAGGTTTTACATCTAGTGGGCCTCTCGTCAGATCCACTATCCTTAATCCTTCCACTAGTTCATTTTTTTCTAACCAATTCAATCATGAATTTAATGCTTCTTCTTCTCAACCATTTACTAGTCCATCTTTTGCTACACAAGTGGATTTTACCACTAATGCCTCACATTCTCATAATTCATCTCAAGCTCATGTCAAAAATAATAGTGATACCCAAGACACTAATACCAACACAAATAATAATTATAATGATTCTAATGTTAATCAAACACATCAAATTTTATTGCAAACTCTCAATCAAATGAATACCTTTCAAGTGCATAACACAAATCAAATGATGAGAATGCCAAACCACCTTCTTAATATTTAATCTTATCCACAACCAATGGATTGGGGCACACATAACTATAATGTTCCCCCTCCTCTTTGATATTGTTAAGGCCATCTCATTCCTCAACCTCCTTTAGTCAATAAAACCATCAAGTATCTACAAAATAAACCTCTCACTATTCAAATTTCCAACATTGATATAGGAGGTATAACACCTAAAATTTCTTATAATGGGTCAACCGATCCTACCCTTCACCTCAAAACATTTGGAAATATTTACAAGGATTAGGTCAAATTAAACACCTTTTCCACTACCAACATCCCAGTCAAAATCCTCATGGGTGATGCCTTGGATTAGTACAATCACCTTAGACCACATTCCATTTCAAGTTTGGAGGACTTATTAAATGCTTTAGTGTAATAATTCTAAACTAATGATCTTATTGAAAACCTTTTATCCCATTTAATTAATTAAAAATAACATGAAAATGAAACTACCCAAGCCTTTGTTAAGAGATGGAAAAATTTGTTAAACAAATATGATCATAACATGGTGGATGACAATATTTTTTATCTCCTCACAAATGCTATCTTTCCTAAATTATAATATCGAGTCTACATTCTTTCTCCATGTACTTTGGAGGAAGCTATCGACCAAGCTAAAATAAAAGATTTCTTAATGCATCAATTCAAGCCACCCCAACCTCCTATAGGTCCTTATTTATTACTCAAAAAAAAACTACAATATCACTAATGAATGTTTTATTGATTCTTATGACAACATTTACAATGTTCAAGTTGTCATCCCTAACCTTCTTCAGAACCAACTTATTCTTCTCAAAAATATACCAATCCTCATTTTTCTTCACCAAATAACATCAAAATTCACAAAAATATATCCTCAACTAAATTTATTAAATGTCTACCCAAGCCTTTTCCACAAGATCTTGACCCTACTCATCCTATGAAATCCTGGTATGCTCCTAACAAGTTTTTTTGGTTTCACGCTAGTTTTAGTCATTCTCATGAAACCTGTAGACAACTTCATAATTTATCTATGGATTTTCTTATTGTCCCTAATTTTGATCATGATTCCATTATCTATAAGCATCAACAAGCCTATGAGATTGCTTTCAAGGACTATAAATCACATGACAAAAATCAAGCCTTGAATCAAGTCAATGCTCATTTATTTATCTACAAAGATCCTTTACCTAATCATCAACCTATCCAATAAAATTAAGACAAGTCTACCCCTTCCACCAATAACATATAAAGTCTTTTTGAACCAACTTTAGAAGAGAATATGGTGAGCATGACTAATATGTGAAGGGTGGTGGATTCCATTGATTCCCAACCTATCTATACTCCTCCTTCACATAAGACATATCATGTTATCCAAGATTATTCTCCAAATAATTTAAATGAGTTGGGGAAAGATGACCTTATTACCTTTGATGATATAATTTATGATTATCCCTAGGATAACACTTCCCATTCTATTTCTACCACTCTTCCATCATCTTCCAATACTAATGATAACCAAGTTTCTACTAACACTTCTTCTTCCAATTCTCAAAATCAACCTGAACTAACCACTTCATCATCTCAACATGATTTACCACCTTGTTGTAAATATTCTTATCATAATTATCAATAAAAAATTTAATACACTTCAACTCCTCCTTCTGAGGATCTCCTTAATCACTATGCACCTTTATCTAACAACAATTTTATGGGTTATGATGAATGGGATCGCACTACGGAACTCAATAATATCCCATCTCAGATTATATTTCTTGAGCTTATGAGTATTTTCCCATTTCATAGAAACTGCATCATGCAACTCTTATTTGATATGAATGTCCCTCATCCTCCTCTAGCAGGATGAGAGGCAACTTTATTTGGATCTAAAGATAGTATATTATAATAATGTGAAGAGATGTATATCAACATTTATGAAACTATAGACACTTATCTTTATCTATGATTTCTTATTATATATATGATTCCCAATGAGATTTTGCTTCATGTAGATGATCCTCCCTTATTTATTAGCATCTAAATAGGTGATATCCAAGTTAATCATGCATTGATTGATGAGTGTTCTGGAACCTGCAACACCTCTCTTGATTTACTTAAAACCCTTGGATATTTTGAAAGTAATCTCAAGTATACATGAAACACATGTCAAGGATATTATATAAGGCAAATTCCTCCTCTAGGTTGTGTATGGCTTCCCATTACCATCCCACCTGTCATCATTTATGTGAAGGTAATGATTTTAACTTCCCCCTTTCTTATAACATCTTGCTTGGTAGGCTATGGACTCACCACATAAGAGCTATTAATTCCTATGATTTCTAATGTGTTAAGTTTCCTCATAATGGATCCATTTACAAGATTTAGGGTGACACTAACCCTTAAAATTTTAAATAATTCCAAGATCATGGTGTTTCAAGATTCCTACTCTTGAGTCTTTTCCTAGTGTTCTATTTTGTGAGTCTCAAAATCTCAAATTTCTTATTAACTAAACTTGAGGTTACAGTGGGCATCCTGAGCTCATTGGTAACATTCCTCCTAACCTCTTAGATTCTGATGATGAGCCTAAGAGATTAACTTAAAGATCAAAACTTACAATCTCTCACCTCATCACATTAAATGATATAGTCATAAAATTAAAATACATTAAAACATTCAATAACATAATATGGTGTATATGGATTTACATATCTAGATACAAAAAATAATCCAAGCAATACTCTAGAGTTACATGACCAAGAAGCTAATTATGATCCTAATTACAATTTCACAAAATATTGATATGACACTCCTGATAGCACATGACCTACACAATGACATCCCATCCCCATTGGTGGTTTAAAAAAAATAATAAGTAGGTTAGATACATTATGTGGACCAAGTTATCAGTTAAGAAATAATAATTTTCATTATACATTGATTCTTAATGGTTTTTTCAATTTCTTATTCATTATTCTATTTTGTCACATGTGTTCATGTGCGCCTACATAGACCTTTCTTATAGCCTTTGGATTTACTTAATTTGTCCCTTGAATTTTTATTATCTATCATAATCCAAACATATAGGACATAATTCTAGAAAAATTTATAAAAATCACATCTCCTTATAGCATGTTCCTTGTTCATTGACTATCTACACATACTTTGACTTACATATGAGCTTATATGATTGCATGGTCCTACCTCTACATACTACATAAGCACACATTGATTCTTTCCCACTGAAGGCATGCATATTTTTATCTCCACATATAACATTAAATTTCATTTTTGCAATACACATATATAGTGGGAACATATTGCTTATTTTCATTTTCTCTACCTAGCCATGCTATCTCATATGGTACACACTACACCTTGACATGTTATAGATTGTTTGGATCACTCTCATTATAATATTTTTGAATAATTTATAGTCAACCTTGCATATTTTTCAAAAATTCAAAAAAACATACATATTAATAATACAAAAAAAATTAAAAATACAAAAACATTCAAAATATTCAAAAAATCCTAAAACAAGACTTGAATGTGGCATGAGTTGCTAGTTTAATCCTTTATATATGTATCACATATTTTTGTAGATGGAATATTATTTTTATTTAAACATGTGAATTTACTAAGGTATATGATTTGATGTATGGCATACACTTTATATGAATTTTATATGATATAGTCCCATTTACACATGGTCATGCCTATGTTAGGGGAAATTTATTCTACAAGTTTCATTATAACAAATTATATCTATATATAGGCTTCAATGTAATATTGAGATAAATATATTATAATTATCTTGATAATCAGTCATATTTTACATTTTTACATGGATGTGCTATTTTTATACAATATGACATTGACACATGTGGATGAAATACACTAGTTTTCACTTGTTCTATTCTCCTTTGATGCTTTTACTTTTATTGCATGATAGGCTAGACATTGCTTGATTATTATGTGTGACCCTTGTCACTTGTGTGCATAAATTTATTTAATACCTCTATGATAATTTTTCTTGGTATGTGAAACATTTGAACATGTCCATTGTTTGTGGCCCTTGGCCTTATGTGTGAAATATTTACTTATGTGACATTTGAATATGTCCTTTGTATGTGTCCTTTGGCCTTATTATATGACATTGTGTGACATTATTGTATGTTTTTATTGTGTATTTTATGAGATTTAATAGTGGTGTCATGATACATAACATTCATTCTTACTGCATATTCTACTTTAGAGATGGTAACTTATGACATGCCCCATTTTTATATCTATCTAGACACGATATTTGTATGCATCACATTCAATATGTTACATGAATGATTCAATGACAATTACATTTTATATGTTAATATACTCTCCACATGTTGACATAATTTCATGTGATCGTATATTCATCACATGATACAGTTAACTCTTCTTTTGACATGAGTGACTTGTAGGCTACATCCCTCATCTCAAAAGGGGTCATCACAGTGGGTTTGTATTAGAGATACAAACCTCCATGAATAGATTATATATAGAGTATAGATTAAAAGATATATATTATAGGTTTAAAGATACATAATACAAGTTTCAAAAAATATAGAGCACAAGTTGTCAAAGATTCAAATTAAAGTAAAATTAGATCCTATAAAAAAATATAGGGTTTTCAAATATTCAAAGTGATTTAAAAATAAAACATATGGTAGATTTTTATTGATTATAAGGGTGTATTACCTAAATATTCACTTCACTTTTAAAATACATAATGATACACAATTGAATGCATACGCATGGGCATATGAAAAATAGTTACAAGATCAAAGTTATAAGTTGAAAATATAAATACAATTGAGCATATGTATGCATATAATTCTATATAATTAGTACAAATTCATGGGGGTATTATACTCATTCATGATGATCCTTATTAATAATATAAAATTTAAAGTTCATAGTGGTAAAATTTCAAAGTTAAAAAGTTACAAAAATCATGATACTTATTCATGCACTTTTTCAAAATTCAAAGCCACAATTCAAAGGAAAATTATTCATTTAAAAAAAATTCTATAATCAATGCCGTAGTGATGGGGGCATGAATATTATTCATTGTGTTTTTATCATGTGAAATATAGTGTGTGTGTGTGTGTGTGTGTGTGTGTGTGTGTGTGTGTGTGTGTGTGTGTGTGTGTGTGTGTGTGTGTGTGTGTGTGTGTGTGTGTGTGTGTGTGTTTTCAATGGTGTGATTCGATTTGTGTGGGTAATGTATGTTAGGGTTCAGTGATGCTCAACGGCCTTCACATTACTTATAGTGAATCAATTGTATGGTTTCATCATTTATGTAAATTATGTACATTCAATTTTAGTGACCCTCAATTACTTTGGCATCACTTCTCCTTATTCATGAATGTTCAAATAATGCAAATTTACAACTCAATAGCTTGATTAGTTATTTAAATTAGGACTTGATAACTCTTAATTTTCCATTGGTTTAAATTCTCCAAGTGCTTCAATAAGGTGTCATAATTATCCATCATCAGTTATAGGTTACATGTAAATTAGGTTTCACCTACATACAAGTGTACTCCTCCATTTCTCTCTTTTTAAAAAATTTAATCTTAAAGTCTTTCAAATTTTAAATAAATAAAATGACTACTTCATGAGTTGTTGTAGGGATTTATAAATTTGATTACCCTACATAATTAAAGTTTATACTCAAAGGCAGCATGTGTTATAAATACTTAGGTTCAATTATTTCTCCTTTACTTTAGTAATTTCACTACTAGAGTTAAGGGGGGAAATGTAAATACATAAATATAGTCCCATGTAATTTATAATTCTAATACTTGACACATCCCAAATAAAATAATTTTAACCCAATTACATGACTCTTATTCACTTTTACTCTAAGTATTTTATCTATATGTTAGTTTGTCCCTTTATTTATCATTATTATTACACAGAACTTGCAATGTCAAATGCTCAAGTTGTCTACAATCACCATTAGACTATCTCCAATAGAAGATATTTATCCTTGATCCTTTTGAACAATTATATGCTAGGTGGATAGGATAAATTTTCACTCCTATTTATTTATGTTGGTCACGTCTTGCCTTAAATAATAAAAAGTTTCTAAAATTCTAATCATCATTTTGGGTATTCTCACAAGTTTCATAAGGTTAGCCAAATTAAATTATCAAAACTTTTTTTCTAGAGATACACATCAAAGGTCATTCACTTTTCCACTTGTCATTTAATTACCTCAATATTTCATATTATTTCACATTGAGAAAATATGTTTTATTCTCTCCAAATTCAAGATCATTCACAAAGAACAACTATAAGCCAAGTCAAGATAAATATAAAGAAAGTGAAGAGAGATTATTTTTGAGTATCAAATTCATTTTTTAGTTGCATACATATATTAAAAGGATCACAATTTCAAAATCACTCTAGGTGGGATAACTACATAGGATTTATTTCCCTCCTTTGATTATTGGATACATAGAAAATATTTAATCATTAAGGAGGTGGTTGAAGTCAACTCAACCCATTAAACTCCTCTTTTTTTTACAATTTTTCAAGCTATCAAAATGTTCTTAATGTTTTAAAGGAAAAAAATTAATACAAAAAATTATGTGAGCCAAACCCTAACTTTTGATATATTATATTGCTTAGTAGACACATACACAATAAGTGTATCAATTGATTTTTAATCATAGTCAACCGAGAAAAGTCTAAAATCAATGGAATTGAATATTCTACATTATTGTCCACTTGCAATAGTCATGTCTAGGAATTTCTTATACTTATACCCTTGATTTTTCTTTTCTAAAACTATGCTTTCTCTATATTTTCATGTATAACATCAACCGAGATAATTCCATAATCAATGGACTCAAACACACTACATTACAGCCCACTTACATCACACCTATCTAGATTTTATTTATTATTATGTTCTTGATTTTAAGTATGAACATTCACCTCTTTTTAGACACATAAATTAATTTTTAATATGAAACAATCTACTTGTGACCATCCTTTTACACACTTAGATCATGCCTCATTATATGGTATTTTGATCACTTTTACTTCATTTACTATGTGGATGACCCATTCCTAAAAAAAACTAATGATCTCAAAATTTCCCCACTCCTCATTTAAAATAACTCAAATTTATCCCCTGAATGGTCTATATTATTAGCTTAGCTATCTTTTCTCTTAATATAATATCATGCCATTTGGACTATCTCACTCCCCAATCCTACCAATTCTATCAGTTGTACCTTCCTACCAAATAATGGTTCATCTCTCAAATATAAATTCATGTAATATGTCATCCCATATGTTTAGTAATCCTTATCCAAATTAATTCCCTATAGATCATTATAAAAGCATATATTCAAGTCATTTTTCACAAGAGAGGCTCACATGCTGAAAATAATAGAATTATAATTGCACATTGAGGACAAATTACCTATTTATCCCAATTATGAATATATGTAGCCCTAGAATCATTGAGCTAAATTCTAAGTACACTTCCAAGGTCATAAGACATAATTTAATAACTTAGTCACAAAATAATTAAAAAAGAATCTAAAATTACATTAGTATTTCACACACATCACTATAGCATGGAATAACTACATGGAGTTTTATCCCTCTTTGAAGTATTGATATGTAGGCAACACTCAACACATGGGGTGTTGAGGTCTAGCAGAACTTTAAATGCTAACCATTTTTCCATTTTTTCCATTCATTCATCTTTATATATTATGTTAGGGTTTTAAGTGAATAATAAGTTACGTAGTGGATTCTAAAGTAGACATATTTGATCACATACATAGAGTCAATAGGTAAAGGTGCATAGGTTAAAACTTTCATGAATTGTTAAACCCTATAGGACATCAGTGCACCCTTAGGATAATAGTGTTCTACACCCTTAATTGATTCTAGTGGTCTTTTCTAGAGAGTGATCAAATCCCTATTCTAAATTCACAGTCATCTAACACAACCTCATAGTCATTTTATAGTTTCTATCTTAGCTTACATTTTTAAATGTATAGCTAAGTTATATTTCTTTGTCATTTTATCTTTCCAAAGATTTCCAAATTTATCAAGTTCCAAATCAATTTCTATCATTTATTACATATATGTAGCATTCTAATTTTACACAGTAGTTTATCTCATTTAGGTGATTAGTTTTCCATGTTTCCAAATTTGATACAACATATTGGTGAAACTAATTATTATTAAACATTGCCAAAAACCCTAGATTTCCATTAGGGTTTCTTTTTATTTTTATCCTTTTGATTATTATTTTAGATTCATGATATTATAATTTCCATAATCATCATGATCATCATGACTGGATCTATATATTATTTATTGGTTCAAATTTTCTTGGTGTTATTTATATGTTCCTTGCTTATAACTTGTCAAATATTTCTCATGTATGTACCCATATGGATACATAAGATAAAGATAAAGATAGCATCCCATATCAGTCAAAATCTTACTAATGATTAGTTCTATATTGATTATTTTTATATTGCTTAGTTTTAGTTGCACTTATAATTAATAGATGTCAGAGGGATCAAATGGTTGATTTTAATTGTCCTACCCCTAGACCTTATAAATATATTAACTCATATCTCACCTCTACTATTCTCCTTAGGCTTATAGTAAACCTTGTAGTCCAAACTATTATTACTAGATGATGTTAGGTTTCTAGTCAACTAAGGCATGAGAAACAAGTTAAGTATTTTCTTCCCCATCCCCAACCTAATTTGATGGGACCAATTAATTAATCTAGAGGAATTTATTCTACTTCTACCCTTGATATGTCTTTTCCAAAACTATGCTTTCTCTAACTTTTCATGTTTTACATCAACCAAATTCAACCAAGATAAGTCCATAATCAATGGATTCAAACACACTAAACTGCAGTCCACTTACATCACACCTATCTAGATTTTATTTCTAATTTTATTCTTGATTTTATGTATGCACATTCACCTCTCTTTGGACACATAAATTAACATTTAATATGAAATAATGTACTTATGACCACACTTTTACAAACTCATATCATGCCTCATTCTATGGTATTTTGATCACTTTTAATTCATTTACTATATGGATGACCCATTCTTATAAGAAACTATTGATATCAAAATGTCCCTACTCCTCATTCAAAACAACTCAAACTTATCCCCTGACTGGTCAATACTCTTAGATTATCTATCTTTTTTCTTAGGATAATAACATGATATTTGGACTATCGCATTCATCAACCTTACCAATTCTTTCAATTGCATCCACCCACCAAATAATGGCTCATTATTCGAATTTAAATTCATGTACTGTGTCATCCCACATATTGAGTAATATTTAACTGAAGTAATTCCCTATTGATCACTATAAAATCATATTTTCAAGTTATTTTTCACATAAGAGGCTCACATATTGAAAAGTACCATAATTATAATTTCACATTGAGATCAAATTCCCTATTTCTCCCAATTTTAAAAACATATATCCCTAAAAACCCTGAGCTAAATTCTAAGTACATTTCCAAGGTCATAAGTCACAATTGAATCACTTAATCACAATAAAATTACATAATAATCTAACATTACATTGGTATTTCACACACACCACTATAGCATAGGAGAACTACATGGATTTTTATCCCTTTTTAGAGTATTGGTATGTAGGCAACACTGAACACATGGGATGTTGAGATCTAAAACAACTTCAAATACTAACCCCTTTTTACATTTTCTCCATTCATTCATATTTATATATTATGTTAGGTTTTAAAGTGAATAATAAGGTACATAGTATATTCTAAATTAAATCATGCATATTTGATCGCATACAAAGAGTCAACATTTTTCAAAGCATAACCAATGATGTGTAGATTATGAAGATATAAGTTTTATAAACTTTTGATTAATGGTAAAAAATTTATAAATTTATTTGTAACAATATATGTATATACCATAATAAGGTATGTTGTCTATAAATTAAGTAATAATTAAAAAAAATAGTTTAACATTAAGAAAAATATATATTGAAAAACGACATTTTCCCCTCTACAAATCCATATATATATATATATATATATATATATATATATATATATATTAAATAATGAAATCTTCTTGATTAGATGTGTTCATGAAGATAAAAAACACATAAATTTTCTAAAAGTCATGTGGGCTGATCCATGATGGGTTTTAGGTTAGGTTTAGACCCCTCAAGCCTAAATCTAGACCATTTTTTTAGGGAAACCAAAAAATTCAAAAGAAAATTCCTTATAAAGGGCATAAGCCCTTTTTAAGACTAAAAATATTAATTAATGTAAAAGTTTGTTTGGAACTAGTTCAAAATAGGGAATGCATGATTTTGAAAAGTGTGCATTCCCTTTGTAGTCCATGAATTTTATACATTTGTCCTTAAATTTTACTCATTCATTTTGCATTTTACAAACTTAGAACTATTTTTTATCGTTGACACTCTAAAAATTCTATAAATTCTCAATTCTACTTCTAATTATTTCCATAAATATAAACCATGGGATTGTGTAGTCATCATAAAATACCAATTAAGGAGATAACAAATGAGAAAATTTAAGTTGAGAGAGAAAATAAAGAAAAATAAAAGCAAATATGATAGCTTCCATAAGAGCTTATTGACAAGGTGAAGGCTCTTCCTCCACACTATGTAATATTTAAAATGAAAATTACATGCCCATTTCCATGAAATTTAATTTTTATACATCTTCAAATGAGATAATAAAATTAAGTAATCCTTACTAAATGATGAAATTCAAAATGTAGAACATGTAACCAATGAATTTGTATTGAGTGATAAAACACATGGAGAAACATTTTTAATGAAAAGTCTATCCATAAATTTTTTAAGCATGATGACAATGAACATCACTTAATGAACCCAATTCATCTCTCTCCTGATGATGAGGAATTTACTTCATCTATAAAGTCTAATGTTAACTGACACTTGAATATCCATTATATGGTTGAAGTGCTAACACCATTTAATTTAATAAAAATTGTAGTTCCTAAACCAACACCTCCAAGGATAATGTGATGAACACCAAGATATTTTATTGAAATAGAAGAGAAAATACATGCTATGGAAGGTAAAATGTCAACAATAACAAGTCAACATCATGCTCACTGTGTATTGGATTATGAATTTAAGAATAAAAACCATACAAAATGATGTCAAATATTTATTCAAATAATGAAACTATAAAAATTACACCATGTGAGCTAAATTCTGAGTACACTTTCAAGGTCACAAGTCACAATTGAATCACTTAATCATAATAGAATTACACAAGAATATAACATTACATTGGTATTTCACACACACAACCTTAGCATGGGAGAAATATATAGATTTTTATCCCTCCTTGAAGTATTGATATGTAGGCAACACTCAATACAAAGTAATATTTATTCAAAAAAGCTACTATTTTTAAGGATATTCTATACCAAGCATTGAATTGGACACATATTCCTTGTGACACAGAACCTTCTTACTTTGTATCTATTATAAATGTTGACCAAATTTGAATTTTAGTCAAATTAGGTCAATCCAAACATATTGAAACTTTTCAAAGTTCTCCATATGTCCTATAAGGTCTCATGTGTGTCTAAACATATCACCTATCGTTGCTCTAATCTTGGTATAAGTCTATATTCCTTGTACTTACCTAGTCAACCTAAGTCAACTCTAGTAAAACATGCTCAAAGGCTCAAATTATTATATAAATGTCCTAATATGGTCATTGTAGTGTTTTAAAGTGTTCCTAAGTCATAAATTTGTCCTTTGCCATGCTTCATATTCAAAAATTACATTTTGGTCACATTTTTGGCTCTTTAAATGACTTGTAAGGATTTATCAAAGAAGTATATTTGTCACCAAGCAATTTTATAACATGGATGGGGTTATAATATGTTAGGAAGTAGTTAGAAGTAGTTAAGAATCAATTTCATGCACAAAAATAGGGAGTTTCCCTTAAAAATAGGCCTTTAATGGAACTAGTATGGATTTGGTGAGATCACTTTTAGGTGAAAACATGGTTCAAGCGTATTTTAAAATCCATAAGGTCTTACCTATGCTTGGTGTTTAGGAAAAAAGTTAGATAAATCAAATTTTCATTATGCTCCTTTCTTGCCTTCACAAGCCAAGAAGGGTCAATTTCAAATGTTTGGTACAGTCCGTATAGATGGAGTTGAAGGGAGTGATATTGGGAGTTGAAATTATTATTATTATACTTCAAATCCATGGTAATAAGTTTGATTTTATGGCTCCTCGTTTATGAACCATTGTTAATAAGCTAGGTAGTTTTTTATGCTCTTACATCCATGAGGGGTCTTTGTTTGAGCTTGTTTCAAAATATTTTGATTTGATTTAACAAGTTTGGTTATTTAATGTGTTTTTAAAGACATTTCCATAGGTTTTCCACTATTATATTTTTTTTGGAGATCTTAATAATTCAAGAAGCCTCTTCTAGGCTTATTTGTGCTTGTAAATTGATTCTTCACACCTATAGTTGTCTCAGACAGAGCTACATATATTTTTACAGAGTTATGGGTGAAAATTATTGGTATTCATGAGTTGTGAATCAATTTTATAGACTTATTAACTTGAATTATTCCTTTGGTATCCCAATATTTTTTGAGAAACCATTCAAAATAGGCAATCTAATTTTTGGAACCATTTTCCATAAAATGGTAGAACAGAGAGCTCTATGTTTTTTAGAAATATTGGATAATGATTTCTTAGTAATCCTTAATAACTCAATCTGATATCCATACCATTATGGTATATTATTATAATAAAGGTAAATTTTAGAGTTCAAGAGACATAAGTTTGGAGACCCTGAAGTCATGCTTTCATTCACTGAAATTGCTTAGTGTTATCTATAGGAATAAGCTCCAAATGACTCCAAAGGTGACAATATGTAAAGAATTGCCACCATATTAAGTGATTTATATAAAGTGATATCAAAAAAATGTTTTAAAAACCATCTAGATGACTTTTAAATCAAGTGGGAAAAGAATGGTCTAAATCTAAAGAGGCTCAAGCAACCTATACGTCTCCTTTTTCGTACAACTACAGTTGGGGACTTCACCTTGGGATAGAGCTTGATATTTATAAGTGATTGATAACATATGTGGGATAAAATATAGATTAAAAAGGTTTGAAAATAACTTTTGTAAGCTTAGGGGAGATGGGACAGATATGAGTCAGAGGTCTAGACCCATAGAGACCTATAGGTGCACTCAGGCCTATAAAATGGCCATCTATAGGTTTGTTTGGGAAAACACTTGAAGGTTACAAGAAGCCTATAACATGGATAATTCCATTAAGAACCAAACACATCATGGATTAATTAAATGACCTAATTTATACCCTAATATGCATGGTACAGGTCTCAAAATGACAAGACACTCACCTACAGGCCTCCTTCAAGCATAATTTTGACACTTATAGCCAAGCAAACTAGTGAGTCAGTTTGAAGATGCTAGAGTGATGGTAAGTGATAAGGATGAGACATATATTTTTAAAAAAATGATAATGTATATCAGGGAATTCTAAAAACCCTTTATGCATTCTGTCTAAACTCCAAATAAATGCATACAAACCCTTGTCTCAATCAAGTAATAGAGAGCTTAGTTGTGGCTAAGGGTGTATAGGAAATTATCCATGGTGAGGTAAAGTGATGTATGGTATATAAACATGGATACCATGGTGTTTTATATCTTATAGGCACTCTCAATATTTCAAATTCATATAAAAGGATCTCAAAATCAAGCAAACATAATCCTTATGCCTTGTTTATATACAAGTCTACCTTGGAAAACTCACTCTTAGTTTTTGAGGTTTTTTTAGGGTCAAATGACTGGGTTAGGAGCTAAAAATTGGTAAAAATAACCCTTGAAAGTTTTATAATCTTACATAATGGTTTTTTTTGTGATGAAAATAAGGGAATTTTGCCCTATTTTATCTCAGATAGGAGGCACTTTTCCCTTGCATGAACCCTATATTCTTGATAAATGAGGATGAAACATGAACCAAAAGCCAAGAGAACACTTTAGGAAAGTATTTGGAGTTATAAAATAGATATTATAACATGTGAAACCAAGTAGTAAGGTTTGAAACTAAATAGGGTAGTCTAAGATACAAGAATTGTAGATAGGGCAGTTAGGCAAGGTGAAAGCCTAACCCCAAATGAGAGATCACTTTTAGTTCTAGCCTTGGGAAAGCATTCCAATTATTTATATCACATTAATGGAGGTAATAATTATTTTTTTAATCTATCTCAGAGGTACAGAGGTCCAACAAAGGGTCTAAGCCCTCAATTTTATAGGTAAAGCCTACTAGACCTAATATAAGGCCTAATGCCTAAAAGTAATCATGTCACCTTTTGGGTTGAATAGACATTGAGACCTATTGGATCACATTATTGGAGTATATACAGAGGTTTTTGATCCTTAAATTTGAAAACAGGTTCACCAAGAAGCCATTTCTTGGCTTGAAGGCACCCAAAACATACAAAATGCTTAGAAATGACTTGAATGGCCAATTTGAAATGCTTATATCTACCATGATGCTTTGCATGGAGAGTTAAGGAATTTGGGGATGTTATAAAGGGTCCCTAAGAAGCCCTCAATGGATTTTTTTTAGTTTTCCAATGTGCCATTTTAATGAACAATGGCTAAGATTAGAAATGACTCTAAACCCTCATAAAACCCTCTCTAAGGACCTGACTAGGAAGCTATTGCAAATGGAGCATCAAAATGACATAAGATGGCCATGAAAATAATTGGAGGTGATAGATAACTCTTCAAGGCTCATCCCATCTAATTGAGTTGTACTACACCTATACAAATGGTGTATAATAGGGCTTATTTTGATAAATTTGTGTGTTTTACAGGTATGGAGAAGCTTCAAATGATTTAATCACCTTTAGGAGAGATATTGGAACTTATTATAAGTCTCCATGATCATTAGTTGAGGTATAAAGGCTCTCAAGTGTGTCTTCTATCTTCTTCATATCAACCAGTCTAATGAATAGATAGTGAACAATTAGTGAAAAGGATGAAATTTCTAATTAGGAAGCCTTTTAAGGCTTGATTGATGATTTTGATGACATGGACACTCTTGAAATGTGTCATTACTCCTTTTGCATAGATTATATTGGATAATTAGAAGCATTTTGTGTGATAAATGTGAGAGGTACATGAGAGGGAGTTATTTATAACTGCTAAGAGTGATTACTCATGTACAAAATAATATGAATGATTTGAGACCACTCCAATGCATGTGAAGGTTTTTTAGTAACCCCTTCCTCTTAGATCAATCATCAGACCTAACCCTATTTAGTTTTGAGGTAGTCTAATGAAGACAAATCATAAGGGCAGTTTCATATGGATGAGAGAGCATCTATACCACATTTGGAGGAGTTAGACAAATTTAAGAGACATTCATCCTTGTTTTCCTTACAAGACCTATCTAATTCCTTATTCCATGCTATTGTAAATCCTTCTCCTTTCTTGAAAAGTGTCTTACTGACTCTTGAGCTTCACCTTCTCTCACTTCTCTCACATTTATTATATATACTAGCCCTTTTGGCCATTATAGGGATCTCTCCACTTGAGTATTGGGAATCCTAGCTCAATTTTTTCCTTGAACTAATAAATAATGTTGTTTTACCTCATTTATGGCTTCATCAAGTGCATATTAGGGTTGTTTGTCTTGTGCAAGTGTATTTTTCTTACCTTGACATGTTATCCTTCCTAATGCCTTGTGTAGTTTGAAAGCTCTCTTTTTTAGGTCAACAAGAAGTGTCTAATGTGGATTATAGGTATAGTGAGTACTATATTCATTAGTATTTATAGGAGACCTAGTGTCTAACTCCTAACCTATACTCTTTTCAAGACCCCATGCTTGAAACATTGATGTAGAAGAAGAGATTTTAGTTTGATAGATGAAGTGTATGTGTAGTTTTCCTTTTGGTTCAAAGTGCATTACAAGTGGTGTGAGTAAACCATATATTTAATGCATCACCTCCTTATCTAGGTTTATTTTAGGCTTCTTAACCCTTTTCCTCATAAATAAAAGTGTGGTTCAAGTGTGTGGAAGTGGTACATCAAGGGAACTAGCCCTAATCTAGAGACTCACCTCAAATTAGGGTCACCCATAGCCCTGAGGTGTTTCCTTTGTGCCATTTGAACAAGGAGAGACTTGTCATATCTTCAAGGGATGAAATTTCAATTGAAAATATTTTTTGGCATGCCTAGTGGGATTGAAAAGTCCATTCTTTGAGGAGTTTTGGTGTTCTCCTCAAGATATCAACCTTTAGAGGCAATTCCACTAAGCACCAATGGTGACTCTAAGCACAAATCTACTAGTCAAGTAGTCTAGGTACTCTAATTAAAGTTGTTTATTCTTCTATAAACTTCTCATGAAAGATTCATGGATAATTTTGATGTTGACTTTGTCTTAACACAAGTTGATGAGACATAGCCATCTTTTCCCCTCCCCTATCAATATGAACAAGTCTTTGGTTAGTCTTTTCAGTCTTAATATGACCATATTCAACCTTGATATGATTTTCATTAGTCATATAATCAAACTTCTCAAGCTTGTGCTTTGTTGTCCCCAAAAAAATGTCACTCATTTTTGGGACAACATGTGAATATTTTGGTCCTGCACAAACCAAAATCCTCTCTCCCCTTTTCAAAAATTCTTTTTAGCATTCAAGTTCTTCATTTTTCAAAGCTTTTCTAGAAATCTACAGACTCTACAAATATGTTTCTATGGACTCAACATGATTGAAATTAGCAGGTTCAATGGGTTCAAAGGCTTTTGTAGGTGAGTTCAATCAAAAGAACAAGTTTCCAACACTTAGTTATTTTCAGGACTGGTTCAACACCTTGGTTCAACGGGTTCAACGACCAAATGGTTCAATGCATTTGGTTAAAAAGATCAAAAGGACTTAGCCAAATAAAGATATTGAACTGATTGAACCATTGAACCAAGGTTGGTTTAACTAGTTGGTTCAATCGGCAGGTTCAAGGGGTTACCCCAAGACCAAAGGAACAAATACCCTTGCAGAGGGCAGTGAACTAGAGGCAAGTGCCCTTGTAGAGGGCAGGCAACATTGGTTCAAGGGTCAAAGAGAAGACATAAAAGATATAATTCTTTTGGATTTGTTCGAAGGCTGATAGGGAACATTTCCTTCAAAATTTTTGTTTGAAAGAAATTATTAAGTGAAAGAGCTCTTAGAATTCTTTCAGAAGTATTTTCCATGAGAAAATAACCAAGGCAAAATTCCTTCAGACATTTTGTTTGAAGGAATTCACTCAAGAAGAAATATCAAATAAATTGAAGGGAATGAGTGGCTAAGGAAAGGAATGCCTGAAAGGAAAAATCCCAAGAGCAGAAGTTGCCAAGTGTCATCTGCTAGGACACTTTATAGTTTATTTCTACAAAGCCATGGAAGATGCCACATGTCCCTTGAAAAGCTTAGTGGATCATGACAAGTGTCAACATCCGCAGTCTCTCCCTTTTATTCTGTAAGGACTCTAGTGGGCCCCAAGTGAGTTGCTAAGGTTAAGTGGAGCACGATAAGTGTCATCATCTGCATGAATCCAAAATGAGTCCCAAATGTTTCTATAGTGTTTCTAAGAGCTCGATGGAAGCCACCATGTGTCATCTTCTGCAGGACTCTCAAAAGCAAAAAATGCCACATGTCACTTACTAAGATTAGTGGAAAGTGGCCAAAGCAAGTGGGAAAGACATGAAAGAATTGTAGATGATGATGGACTTGAATGCATCTAAAGACCTTCAACACCAAAGGGAAGAACCACTGATGGAAGAGTGTAAAGAGCCAGCAAAGCTGAGGATATAGCCTTGAGAGCTCAAATGCCAAGAAAAGACAAAACTAGAAAGGGAAAAGATAGCCTGAGGGCTCACATTGTAGCAAAAAGAGGGAAAGGCCAAAATATCTTCAAGGGAGTTATTTCTAGTAGGTGAAATAGTGGATCAATTAGACTTTCGAGCACTCCAAATCAAGGACGTGGCCTATTTTTATTCCATGAAGTAAAGGCAAAGGGACAACTATGTAGACACCAAGAAAATGACCATATAGTCCATATTAAGGGAGATGACATTCAAGATGAATCAACATGCCAAAGTTAAGGCATCCACCCTGTTCCAAGCATGGCCCTCCCTGACATAACCAAAAATGCATTCAAGGCATTAACGCACAGCATGGGCTGCTCCATGGGACAAAGTGTCAAGCCTTCCTTGGCCTCTATATATTATAATCTCTTGGTTTGTTTTAAGGATATCTTCCCATTACTAGAAGCAAAACTCTGCCCAAATTGAAAGGCATTACTGAGACTTTAAGCCCAAATTATTGTTCATATTATTTTATTTGAATGAGAAAGTAAGTGACTAGCAGACTTTATGCTGTTATAGCTTATATCATTTCAGGAGATTGTTCTTATGTTTATCCTCTGAATGTGTTCTTGTTTATTTGATCTAATAGGTAGAACTAGTGGAAGTGATAATGGAGATGTCCTGAAGCCATCTACTTTTAGACTTTGTGCTGTCATAGTTGTCTTCAGTGTGTGTTTATTTTCTATTTCTATGTAAAGGACCTTGAGATGACTTTGTTCCCCCATTATTCTTCATATTTCACTCTTGGGCAATCAAGGTGGAGACTTTGTGCTACATCTTAGATTGCTAGTTACTATGTACTCTGTTACCAGTCACTTATCCTACCTGAAAGAATTCCTATTGTCCCCTGCAAGAACACTTTTGAAAGAATAGAAGTGCTTTCTTTGTTTTTACCAAGATTTTCTCCTTTTTTTGTGAACATCATATTTGAAAGAAGAGATATGGATGGAATATCCTACCCCTGAGTGTTATTTTCTACTTATATGTATAGCATATAGCTCCTGCATATTCATAGGGAACCTTTGCTTGATGAGAGGAGAGATTTGTCCCCTATTGATGTAGTAAACCTTCACACCTAGCTGACCAATCTCTCTATGATGTGGTTGAAGAGACCTATTTTGCTCACCAGTTAGCTGGTTGACAAAATATTCACCCAACAGCATTTTTGGTGACTCTACTGGGGATGAATGTGCAGTCTAAAGCCTCAAGTTTCATATTGAAGCAATCCCTACCCTTATCCATTATAGATTATGGCAACTCCATTCCATGTCTTAACCATTATCATTATAGCCTTACCACCTTCCTCCATCTCCATTATATAATCTATTCTATGAACCAGAGCCACTTGGGAAGAATGCACAGTTTGAAGCCTCAAGCTTCAAGCTGAAGTAGGGCCAATTATTTCTCATTTTTGTCCTACAATCTGGTAGCTCCATGCTATACAAGAAGCCATAAATCTCAAGGTTTTGTTGACCTTATTTTTGAATTGGTGTAGCAGAGCCAATTTTATTTTTTTTCTCCACAACCTCACCTTCAATGAACTAGGAGTCTTCCTCCTACCCATACCAGGTCACCAATACAAGGCAAAGCTTCTTTTTCTACTGTTAGTAGAGCTTTGCCTATCCATACTCCACCTAGATTTATGATCCCACTTCTACATAATCAAATCATGGCTCAAGGCCCTTGGAGTAACCCTTTTGGTCCATTGAACCTTACTCCACCCTTACATGAACTTCCACGTAGCTCAAGAAAGAATTTCCCCAAATTATTTGGGGATGGGAGAGTTCACCCTGATGAACACATTATAGCTTTTAGCATAGCCTGTGGCATAATAAGAGTAGAATTTAAAGACATGGTAGTCAGGATTTTCATAGAAACACTACAAGGTGTTACTATAGAATGGTTCAACCATCTATAGACTCGGTCAGTGACTGATTGGGACACACTCAAAGCTAAATTTGAAGCAAGGTTCAAGCCTGCAGAAGATGCACATGCATTGCTAGCCTAGCTCACACAGATGAAGAAGGATCCACATGAACCTATGAGGGACATCATTGCCAAGTTCAACAAGCTAAGGAATAGGATTCCCATGATCACCCAACCGACACCTGAGAATCTCAAGTGTTTCTTCATCAACTCACAATTGCCTAAAGTGAGTTTTTTACTGAGACAAGCTAGACACATAGACCTTGTTGCAGCTCAAGTCTTGGCTACTGAGGTAGAAGATGACCTTATCTTGGTAGGAAAGATAAGGAGAGATCCTAACAGAGGTAAATCCTCTTCATCTTCTGAGTATCCATCTATAGGCACCATTAATCAAATGGTGCAAAAGCTAGCAAATGAACTGCTAGCTTTAAAAAGATAAGTGGCCCAAGGTATGTTTGCTCCTCCTTATTGGGATATGCCAAGGAGGACATTTCAGAACTAGTCATATCAAGGCAATAATGCTAGGAATTAAGGGCAGCCAAATCATCCTTGCCCTTGAAGCACCTCCAACCAACTCAGCAGTTGGATATCTAGAAACTGAACATGATTTTTCTTTCCAACCTAAGTTTGATCAAGAAAATGATGTTGATCTCTTCACGGAGGGTCAAGAAGAGTCAGCTGGTGACTCCCACATTGGTTTCCTGAATTACTAGGATGAACCCAAAAATAAAGGTGAAGCAGTCAAGGGATCATACTCAGTGTTCACCCAGTCCAAGAATCAATCAGCCTAACAAGCTGATAAAGAAAAGATAGAGGAGTGACCTCAACCAGCAATTTCAATTGCTAAATGTGGGACCACTCTGCCTTTCCAGCCAAAGGACCCGGTGATTGCTAAGAAGGTAAGTACATCAAACATCCCTAAACCTTCTACTTCAAATTCACAGATTAGTCCTCCCCCCTTAAAAACCAAAAGGATGAACTCAATTCCTCTCTTCATAGTCCATTTCAGTCATTTGACATAATTGACCATGTCAAGAAAACCAAAATTCAAATGACTAAATTTAAATTCCTACAAGCCAACCCTGAGTAATTAGACAAGTTGGTGGAGTGTGTGAAGAATACAACCATCCCTACAAGACAACAGATTAAAAAGGTAACTCATGATCCCCCAAGGAACATGCCCATCCCAAACAATCTTGTCATCACTCCTCCTACTGCCCTTGGGAAAATAGAACCTTTCTATGTTTCCTTGTCGATAAACGGTCACATGCTGAGCAACTACATCATTGAGTCCAGAGATTTAGACAATGTCATGCCTATCAAAGTGGCAGAATCTCTTGGTCTCACACTGACCAAGACATTTGGGTGATTTGTCTCCATGGAGAACAAACAAGTGCCACTTCTAGGACAAATCAAGGATGCTCAATTTGCATTTGTGGCATTCCAAGACAAGAGAATCAAGATGACAGTTCTGGTGGCTGACGTCCCATCATCCTATGGCATTTTGCTTGGATGAAATTTCTACAAGGATGTGGGAAGAGAATTAAGCATGGACCTATCTGAGGCAAGGATCCCTTTCAAAGGCATCATGACGAGATTGCTCCCTGAAAAGGAAGCAAAATATGTTGTCACTCAGACATCAGCACTTGAAGCTCAAATTTTATTTGAGTCTTCAGGTAAGGGTAATTACTTCTTATCCATAGAGGATGTTCATGTTTTAGCTGATGAAAGTCTTGTAGGTGGCAATCCAAATATTGATTTAATCAAAACATCAGAAGAATTGGTAGGGTGTAGTAGAGATGAAAAAGGATCTTCCATCTCTAATGAATAAAAATTTGATAGAAGATCAATTTTTGATGATGTTTGGATCTGGGAATTCAATGGCAGCAATTCCTCTACTAATGCTAAAGCTGATATTATGTCAATACCTCCTTAAGGAGATGTTTTTCCTCCTTCATGTAAGTCACCCAGATTGAAGGCTGCTTAAGATGAAGATGTCAAACTCCTTCATGCCAAAGGAGATGTTGAATCGATGGTTTGTCAAGTGTTTGAGGGGGACAATCAAAACATGTGTTGGACTAAACCAGTAGAATAGTGAGCTATGGCAGTGGACCATACTGCTGTGCTCCAAAGTTAAGAAGAGGAACTCTTCATTGAGAGAGCAAAGATTTATGGTTTTCAAATTGGAGATCACTTCTTGCCATGGCGCAAGAAGAGAGAACCAAAAGGAGTGCATAAGAAATGTGATTCTTGGTAGAGAGTTCCATTTGCCCATCACCAATTCTAGGTAAAAAATGGTTTCCTACTGGTTTATCAGGATGGAATGCCATTTCCATTATCTCACAATGGGCAACATCTGAATCACTTCAATTCTTGAAGTATTAGATAAGTTCACCTATACATATGTATATTTATATAGTCTTTATTTCTACTTTGTGTCATTTTTTTTCATTTTTTGGAGCCTTTCTTTTTGGTAAGCATGAATCCATAGCCCAATGCCATACTTCAAAGGCATTGGAGATTTGATTACCAAACCAAGCAACTTAATATGCAGAAATTAACCAGATTCACCAAGTAACTAGAATTCAGAATAACACAGCATATGAGAGACAATACACAACTTGTATTAACACTTTATACAGAAAAGAATACAATAAAGAAGATGCCACTTCTTCTCCACCACCTTACAGAGGTTTCCCACACCTCAAGTGAACAGTAATTCTTCTCCCCAAAGCTCTCCCTCTCACAGGTCCCAACACCCAACTCAAAATACAGAGTTGGTGTTCACCTCCCGTGCTCCACGCACACCACAAGTGCTACACGCACTCCACAAGCACTCCACGTGCTCCACAAGTACTCAAGGTACTTCAAGTAGATCTCCCATGAATCTGCAACAACCTGCAATTCAACAGACCATACTTATGGAAGGAACTCCCTTGCCTTCCTCTCTTGCTCTATCCGAGTACACACCTGTACTCCAAGTAGATCCTGCCTGATACTGCTCCCTGTTGTGTTGCTGTCTATATGACCTTGCACACCTGCAAATCAAACAATGGTTCTGCTCACCTGTGAACCTCGACCTTGCACACACATACACCTGCAGATCAACGATCTTACTTACCATGTAGATCTCCTATATAGGCCATGCAACTGTGACCAAGATCCTACACTCTTGAAGAACCCAGCTGGCTCTCCAATCCAGCACCAACACACCTGGTACTGAGGCACTAGGAGGAACGCACCATTGCTCTACCTCACACATAGAAGGAGCTTATAATTATGCTCTCTTACTCCCTAGCACACTTTTCCAATACAACCATGAGCCTATTATATAGATCTCATCCAAACAATGATTAGACATCTAATTACCATAATTAGATCCGCAGCTATGAGTCTAAAATTAGCACTCATCATGCAAACACTTGGTTCATTAGCTAACTGCCCGTAATTAGCTCGCAGTCGAACCACACAAGCGACCGACGTCGGTCCCTGTCCGCCTGGGGGTCGCCGACGCCGGCCGATATATGACCGATGTCGGTTGCCTTCCTGTCTTACCCTACCGACGCCGGTTGGCCAGACCAACGCCAAACACTTCTGACACTTCGGCAACTCATTCTGCAACCTCCTCCATGTCTGCATCAGTGAAGCTTTTAGCTCCACAATCCTAATAATCTCCCACTTGGAGATAAACAGCTGCACTGTACCTGTACCTGTACTCCGTCTAATCTATTTCCTGGTTTGTATTCCTCTTCAAGCTCCCACCTGAAGACAACCCACCACACATCCCATGGTGTACCACCTGTCATCCGAATAACCTGCCACGTCCGAACCTACAACACATGTAGTGAAGTCCTGACCCTGCATAGCAACACCTGCTGCCGGTCCCTCTCAGAAAACCTGAGAGCCCACTTCCCTGAATTGGCTCCTAACTCTCTGACAGCTCCCACTGCATGGGAATACTCAGGTCTATACCAGACCTCATGTGATTTCGGAAACTATACCTGTCCAGCCCTTAGTGTGCTCCGGCTCTGCATCCTGAACCTCACCAACACCTGATTCACATCAGCTCCCACTCGAGACAAAATCAACCTGTGATCTCCATGTCTCCCATGTCAAAGAATTCCGCTGCTCCAAACTCCCCATGACATGCCACTGAACTAATCTTACCCTTAGCTCAGCAAAACCCTATATGTACACCCCTGCTAGCTAGCATACTATCCACATACAGCAACAGAATGATGTCGCGACTCATCATCCCCCTGGTAAGCCAAACCATAGTAGTTACCCTGACATTGACTGAAGCCATGCTCCGTCCTCCACCTGTCAAAAAACCTGTACCACTGTCCTGCAGCTCCACAAGACCATATCCCTGATCTTCCGTCTCACGTATCCGTTCTCTCTATTCTTCTACTAAGGTATCCATTCGTCTCTGTGCTTTCATACCTGCTGGCAACCCTACCAAAACACACCTGTCTGGTTCTCCTCCAAGGAATCACATCCTCATCCATGCCAAGCTCACACCTGTTTCCTGGATCCTTCCTGCTCTACAATCAGCAACATGTATAAAGAAGAGGAACAACGAATTTGAGGGCCTACTTACGCCTTCAGTCCTCTATATGGGTGTTTGAGACTCCTTGACAACATGCTATCCACCCAAAATTCGTTACAGTGACCGACCTCGGTCACTCCACAGTCTGCATCTGACTGACGTCGGTTCCATGCGTCTGTACCTGACTACCAACCTGCCAGCGCTGGTGTCCCTGCTGTCGACGTTGATCCTCTGACCGACATCGGTCTTACATATTGCCGACGTCGGTCTTATGACCGACATCGGTCTTACCCTGCCCGACATCGCTGGCTTCGGTCTGCACATGACCGACATCGGCACCTGTCTGTTCGACGCCGGTTCCTCCTGACCGACATCGGTACCTGTGTTCACCTGTGAGTGATGACTTTTTACCCACGAGCTTCTTTGAATCAAAAACCCATGTCCAAACTGCCCTGCTCAGAAGTATCCAGCCACATCCACTGGGTTCTGTCCGCCATCTCCTCCATAAACACCAAGGCTTTCCAGTTCTTAAGCCTGTCAAATATATCTGTCTTCCGCTTAAGAACATGCATCTCCTTCCTGCTCATGTGACCAAGCCTACGAAGCCACGTCTCCGCAACAAAAGAAGAATCAGTAATATAAACAAGTAGATAAAGAATACCTATTTTCTTACCACCAGCTAATTCAAGTGCATCTACTGTGAGAGTTCTTGTGCATCTCTCATCACCCAATCTTTCTGAAGAAATTAGCCATATCTCCAAACCTGGGACCTGCATGACCTTCATCAACACCTGTGTGTTGGCCGCCTAAAATTTCAGCTTCACTTCTCCTTTGCCAATTCTTTGGCAAGGCTTACCAGCTCCTCTACCTGGAACTGCATGGAAAGAGGCAACCGAATCTTTTATCCAAGATTCAACTTTATCCAAGAAACCTGCAAACACAACCTGTGCAACAACACCTGCTACATCTGTATCTTCAGTTTCTTCATGCTGATCTGCTACCAACCAACAATAATCTTTTACCTGCTCTTTCTTTCCATAGGACCGTGAGTGACCATCTGTGCTTTTCAACTCCTCCATTCTTAGCTTACTTTGATCTGCTGTTGCTCTACTCCCACTCGATCAGAAACCCCTGAGAGTGCCCTGTAACCAAACACAAAACCTGCTTCCTCCAACCTTAGCTCTGATACCACTTGATGGGAGGATAAACCGGAAGCACACAATTTGATTACCAAACCAAGCAACTTAACATGCAGAAATTAACCAGATTCACCAAGTAACTAGAATTCAGAATAACACAGCATATGAGAGACAATACACAACTTGTATTAACACTTTATACAGAAAAGAATACAATAAAGAAGATGCCACTTCTTCTCCACCACCTTACAGAGGTTTCCCACACCTCAAGTGAACAGTAATTCTTCTCCCCAAAGCTCTCCCTCTCACAGGTCCCAACACCCAACTCAAAATACAGAGTTGGTGTTCACCTCCCGTGCTCCACGCACACCACAAGTGCTACACGCACTCCACAAGCACTCCACGTGCTCCACAAGTACTCAAGGTACTTCAAGTAGATCTCCCATGAATTTGCAACAACTTGCAATTCAACAGACCATACTTATGGAAGGAACTCCCTTGCCTTCCTCTCTTGCTCTATCCGAGTACACACCTGTACTCCAAGTAGATCCTGCCTGATACTGCTCCCTGTTGTGTTGCTATCTATATGACCTTGCACACCTGCAAATCAAACAATGGTTCTGCTCACCTGTGAACCTTGACCTTGCACACACATACACCTGTAGATCAACGATCTTACTTACCATGTAGATCTCCTATATAGGCCATGCAACTGTGACCAAGATCCTACACTCTTGAAGAACCCAGCTGGCTCTCCAATCCAGCACCAACACACCTGGTACTGAGGCACTAGGAGGAACGCACCATTGCTCTACCTCACACACAGAAGGAGCTTATAATTATGCTCTCTTACTCCCTAACACACTTTTCCAATACAACCATGAGCCTATTATATAGATCTCATCCAAACAATGATTAGACATCTAATTACCATAATTAGATCCGCAGCTATGAGTCTAAAATTAGCACTCATCATGCAAACACTTGGTTCGTTAGCTAACTGCCCGTAATTAGCTCGCAGTCGAACCACACAGGCGACCGACATCAGTCCCTATCCGCCTCGGGGTCGCTGACGCCGGCCGATATATGACCGACGTCGGTTGCCTTCCTGTCTTACCCTGCCGACGCTGGTTGGCCAGACCAACGCCAAACACTTCTGACACTTCGGCAACTCATTCTGCAACCTCCTCCATGTCTGCATCAGTGAAGATTTTAGCTCCATAATCCTAACACATTGGAGATTTTGGTTTCTACTCCCCTTAGCTATTTCAAGTTTTCAACTGAAAGAAGTTCCCCAAATGGAGCCAGCTATTGTCCCCAAAAAAATGTCACTCATTTTTGGGACAACATATGACTATTTTGGTCCTGCACAAACCAAAATCCTCTCTCCTCTTTTCAAAAATTCTTCTAAGCATTCAAGTTCTTCATTTTTCAAAGCTTTTTCATAAATCTACGGACTCTACAGATATGTTTCTATGGACTCATCATGCTTGAAATTAGCAGGTTCAAAGGCTTCTACAGGCGAGTTCAATAAAAAAACAAGTTTTCAACACTTAGTCATTTTCAGGACTAGTTCAACGCCTTAGTTCAATGACCAAATGGTTCAATGTGTTTAGTTCAAAAGATCAAAAAGACTTAGCCAAATAAAGAGATTGAACTGATTGAACCATTGAAATGTCGAACCAAGGTTGGTTCAACCGATCGGTTCAATCGATAGGTTCAAGGGGTTGCCCCAGGGCCAAAGGAACAAATGCCCTTGTAGAGGGTAGTGAAATAGAGGCAAGTGCACTTGCGAAGGGTAGGCAACATTGGTTCAAGGGTCAAAGAGAAGAGAAAAAATATAGAATTCCTTTGGATTTGTTTAAAGGCCGATAGGGAACATTTCCTTCAAAAATTTTGTCTGAAGGAAATTATTAAGTGAAAGAGCCATTAAAATTCTTTCAAAAGTATTTTCCATGGAAAATGACCAAGGCAAAATTCCTTTGGACATTTTGTCTGAAGGAATTCACTCGGGAAAAAATCCTAAAGAAATTGAAGGGAATGAGTGGCTAAGGAAAGGAATGCCTGAAAGGAAAAAGCCCGAGAGTGGAAGCTGCCAAGTGTCATCTATTGGGACACTTTATAGTTTATTTCTACAAAACCATGGAAGATGCCACATGTCCCTTGAAAATCTTGGTGGAGCACATCAAGTGTCAACATCTGTGGTCTCTCCCTTTTGTTTCGTAAGGACTGTGGTGGGCCCTTAGTGAGTTGCTAAGGTTAAGCAGAGCGCGATAAGTGTCATCATCCACATGAATCCAAAATGAGTCCCAAATGTTTCTATAGTGTTTCTAGGAGCTCGGTAGAAGCCACCACCTGTCATCTTCCACAGGACTCTCAAAAGCGTAAAATGCCACATGTCACTTGTTGAGATCAGTGAAAAGTGGCCAAAGTAAGCAAGAAAGACATGAAAGAATTGATAAGGAGGATGACGGACCCGAATTTATCCAAAGACCTTCAACACCAAAGGTAAGAACCATTGATGGAAGAGTGTAAAGAGCCAACAAATCTGAGGATATAGCCCTGAGAGCTCAAATGCTAGGAAAAGACAAAACTAGAAAGGGAAAAGATAGCCTGAGGGCTCACATCGTAGCAGAAAGAGGGAAAGGCTAAAATATCTTCAAGGGAGTTATTTCTAGTAGGTGAAATAGTGGATCAAGTAGAATTCTGAGCATCCCAAATCAAGGATGTGGCCTATTTTTCTTCCATGAAGTAAAGGTAAAAGGATAGTTGTGCAGACACTAGGAAAAGGACCAGATAGTCCATACTAAGGGAGATGACATTCAAGATGAATCAACATGCCACAGTTAAGGTATCTACCCTGTTCCAAGCATGGCCCTCCCTGACAGAACCAAAAATGAATTCAAGGCATTAATGCATAGCATGGGCTGCTCCATGGGACAAAGTGTCAAGCCTTCCTTGGCCTCTATATATTGTAATCTCTTGGTTTGTTTTAAGGAGATCTTCCCTTTACCAGAAGCAAAACTCTGCCCAAATTAAAAGGCATTATTGAGACTTTGAGCTCAGATTGTTGTTCATATTATTTTATTTGAATGAGAAAGTAAGTGACTAGCAAACCTTATGTTGTTATAGCTTGTATCATTTTATGAGATTTTTCTTATGTCTGTCTTTTGAATGTGTTCTTGTTTATTTGATCTAACAGGCTGAACTAGTGAAAGTGATAAGGGAGATGTCCTAAAACCAGCTACTTTCAGACTTTATGATGTCATAGTTGTCTTCAGTGTGTGTTTATTTTTTATTTCTATGTAAAGGACCTTGGGATGACTTTGTGCCCCTATTGTTCTTCGTATTTCACTCTTGGGCAGTCAAGGTGGAGACTTTATGATACATCTTAGATTGCTAGTTACTCTGTACTCTGTTACTAATCACTTATCCTACCTGAAAGAACTCTTGTTGTCCCCTACAAGAACACTTTTGAAAGAAGAGAAGTGCCTTTAGTGTTTTCACCAAGATTTTCTCCTTTGTTTGTGAACATCATCTCTGAAAGAAGAGAGATGGATGGCATATCCTACCCCTGAGTGTTATTTTCTGCCTATATGTATAGTATATAGCTCCTTCATATTCATAGGGAACCTCCCCTTGATGAGAGGAGAGATTTGTCCCCTATTGATGTAGTAAACCTATACACCTAGCTAACCAATCTCCCTATGATGTGGTTGAAGAGACTTATTTTGCTCACTAGTTAGCTAGTTTACAAAATATTCACCTAATAGTCTTTTTGGTGACTCTGCTGGGGATAAATGTGCAGTATGAAGCCTCAAGTCTTAGATTGAAGTAGTCCCTACCCTTATCCATTATAGATTCTGGTGACTCAGTTTCATGTCTTACCCATTATCATTATAGCCTTACCATCTTCCTCCATCTCCATTATATAATCTATTCTACGAACCAGAGCTGCTTGGGAAGAACGCGCAGTTTGAAGCCTCAAGCTTCAAGTTGAAGAAGGGGCAATTCTTTCTCATTTTTGTCCTACAATCTGGTAGCTCCACATTATACAAGAATCCAAAAATCTCAAGGTGTTGTTGACCTTATTTTTGAGTTGGTGCAACAGAGCAATTTTTATTTGTTTCCTCCACAACCTCACCTTCAACGAACTAGGAGTCTTCCTCTTACCCATACTAAGTCACCAATACAAAGCAAATCTTCTTTTTCTGCTATTAGCAGAGCTTTGCCTATCCATACTCCACCTAGATTTATGATCCCACTTCTACATAATCAAATCATGGCTCAAGGCCCTTGGGGTAACTCTTTTGGTCCATTGAACCTTAATCTACCCCTGAATGAACTTCCACGCAGCTCAAGAAAGAATTTCCCCAAATTCTTTGGGGATGGAAGAGTTCACCCTGATGAACACATTGCAGCCTTCAACATAGCCTATGGCATAATAAGAGTGGAATTTGAAGACGTGGCAGTCAGGATTTTTATAGAAACACTACAAGGTGCTGTTGTAAATTGGTTCTACCATCTGTAGGCTCGGTCAGTGACTAAGTAGGACACACTCAAAGCCAAATTCGAAGCAAGGTTCAAGTCTGTAGAAGATGCACATGCCTTGCTAGCCCAGCTCACATAAATGAAGAAGGATCCCCATGAACCTATGAGGGACTTCATTGCCAAGTTTGACAAGTTGAGGAACAGGATTCCCATGATTACCCAGTTGACACCTTAGAATCTCAAGTGTTTCTTCATCAACTCACAGCTGCCTGAAGTGAGTTTTTTGCTGAGACAGGCTAGACACATAGACCTTGTTGTTGCTCAAGACTTGGCTACTGAGGTAGAAGATGACCTTATCTTGGTAGGAAAGATAAGGAGAGATCCTAATAGAGGCAAATCCTCTTCATCTTCTAAGTATCCATCTATAGGAACCACTGATAAAATGGTATAAAAGCTAGCAAATGAACTCTAGCCTTGAAAAGACAAGTGGCCCAAGGTATGTCTGTTCCTCCTTATTGAGATATGCCAAGGAGGACATTTCAAAACTAGTCATATCAAGGCAATGCTGCCAGGAATTAAGGGCAGCCAAATCATCTTCCTCCCCCATAGAGGAACCTTGCCCTTGAAGCACCTCCAACTAACACAGCAGTTGGATATCTAGAAACTGAACATGATTTCTCTTTCCAACCTAAGTTTGATCAAGAAAATGATGTTGATCTCTTCACAGAGGGTCAAGAAGAGTCAGCTGGTGACTCCCACATTGGTTTCCTAAATTAGTAGAATGAACCCAGAAGTAAAGGTGAAGTAGTTGAGGGATCATACATAGTGTTCACTCGGTCCAAAAATCAATTAGCCCAACAAGATGATAAAGAAAAGATAGAGGAGAAACCTCAACCAACAATATCAATTGCTAAATGTGGGACCACTCTACCTTTCTAGCCAAAGGACTTGGTGATTGCTAAGAAGGTAAGTACATCAAACATCCCTACACCTTCTACTTCAAATTCACAGATCAGTCCTGTTGTCCCCAAAAATGAGTGACATCTTTGGGACAACCTATGAACTATTTTGGTTTGCCAAACTAAAATCATCTCTTCCCTTTTCAAAATTTGTTCTGAGCATTCAAATTCCTCATTTTTCAAGCTTCTCAAAAATTTGCGGACTCTGTAGGCTTGAATCTACAGACTCTGCAGGCTTGAATCTATGGACTCTGCAGGAAAGAAGCAAGCTCTCAAGACTTGGGTGATTTCAAAGTTGGTTCAATGACAAGGTTTAACCAAAAGAGTTCATCAGAAAGCTTCTAAGCAAGGATTTAACCATTGAACCGTTGAACCTTGAACCATTTTGGTTCAACGAGTTCAATGGGTTCAAAGATTCAACATCATCAGCAAGAGTTAAGTGCATTTGTCAAGGTTCAAAGTTTAACCGCTTCAAGGTTCAATGGCTTCAAATCACTTATCAAAGAGAAGGCTTGAACCCTTGAACCATTGAACCATTAAACCACTTTGGTTCAAAGGTTTAATGGGTTCAATGGTTTAATAAGTTCAATGACCAAATGGTTCAACGCATTTGGTTCAAAAAGATCAAAAGGACTTAGCCAAATAAAAAGAATGAACCGATTGAACCGTTGAACTTTGAACTAAAAGGTTTAACAAGTTCACAGGTTCAAAGGTTCAACCAATGTGATGAAGATCAAAGAGCTTAGAAAGAACAAGTGACGGATAAAGGATGAACCAATGAACCGATTGAACCTTGAATCGAAAGAGTTCAAAGTTCAATGGTTCATGGGTTCAAAGGTTCAAAGGCAGCCTCAGTCAAGGAAAGAAGTAACAAATAGGTAGTTCAATGGATGGTTCAATCAAGGAGCAAAAAAGTGATTAAACTAGCAAGCGATGGAACAAAAGAGGTAGAATGAACCGATGAACCAATGAACCAATGTACTTTCAGTGGGTTTAAAGGTTTAAGGTTCAACATGGTTCAAAGTAGCTAGCAACCATTGATGGCCTGTAGACGTCAAATTTAAAGTAAGGGAATATCTGTTGAAATTCAAATAAAGTGTAGAACTTAAAGGAAGAACCAAGCGACTGACTGAAAAGATAGAATTCCTTTGAATTTGTTCAAAGGCCGACAGGGAACATTTCCTTCAAACTTTTTGTCTGAAGGAAATTATTAAGTGAAAGAACTGTTATAATTCTTTTAAAAGTATTTTTCATGGGAAAATGACCAAGGCAAATCTTGAAGGAATTCCATCAAACTTTTGTCTGAAGGAAATAAGCCCAACCAAAGGAATGCCTGAAAAGAAAAAGCCTGAGAGCAGAGCGCTCCAAGTGTCATCATTCGTGTGATTGTTAGATTATGTGAAACACGCCACGTGTCACTTGTTGAGATTAGGGGAAAGTGGCCAAAGCAAGTGAGAAAGACACGAAGGAATTAATAAGGAGGATGATGGACTCAAATGCATTTAAAGGCCAAAATGCCAAAGGGAAGAACCAAGTGACTGGCTGAAAAGAGAGCTTGAAGACTCAAATTGCTATAGGAGAGAGAGGAACGAGACCAAAGGACAAGAAATATCTTCAAAAGAGTTATTTATAGTAGGTGAAATAGTGGATCAAGTAGACTTCTGAGTGCACCAAATCAAGGATGCAAGCCTATGTTTCTTCCATAAAGTAATGACAAATTAGACAGCTATGCAAATATCAGAAAAAGGACTAGACATTCCATACTAAGAAGAGACATATTAGAGGAATAAACATATGGCAATACACTATTCCTAACATGGTCCCTCCATACAAAATTAAAGGTGCATTGAAGATGTTGACTTCAGCATGGGCCATCCCGTGGGAAGGAATGCCAAGCCTTGTGTAGTTTGCTATAAGATTGTAATTTCTCTCATTAGTAAAAGAGATCTTCCCATTAACAGAAGCAAAAATCTGCCCAAATTGAAAGGCATTACTGAGACTTTGATCTCAGATTGTTGTTCATATTATTTTATCTGAATGAGAAAGCAAGTGATTTGTAGACTTTGTGTTGTATAGCTTGTATCATTTTAGTAGATTGTTCTTATGTTTGTCTTCTGAATGTGTTCTTGTTTATTTGATCTAACAAGAAAAACTAGTGAAATTAATTAGGAAGATTTCCTAAAGTCAATTACTTTCAGACTTTGTGCTATTATAGTTGTCTTCAGTGTGTGTTTATTTTCTATTTTTGTGTTGAGGATTCTGGGATGACTTTGTGCCCCCATTATCCTTTGTATCTCACTCTTTGGGTAGCTGAAGTGGAGACTTTGTGCTACACTTCATTTTGCTAGTTATTACACCCTTGGTTACCAGTTACTTGTTACTACCTGAAAGAACTCCTGATGTTACCCGCAAAATTATTTCTGAAAGAAGAGAAGTGCCTTCAGTGTCTTCACTAGGATTTTCTCCTCTGTTTTTGAACATCATCTCTAAAAAAAGAGAGATGGATGGTGTATCCTAGCCTTGTGTGTTATTTTCAACTTATATATATAGTATATAGCCCCCTCATATTTATAGGGAACCTTCCCTTGATGAGAGGAGAGATTAGTCCCCTTTTGATGTGGTAAAACTACACATTTGGCTGACCAATCTTCCTGTTGTGGTTGATCAGACCTATTTTTTTTATCAGTACGTTGATTGACAAAATATTCACCCAAAAAAATTTGGTGATTTTTCTAGGGATGAACGTGCAGTCTAAAGGCTCAAGTTTCATATTGAAGCAGTTCCTTCCCTTATCCATTATATAGACTCTAGCGACTCCGTTCTGTGTCTTACCCATTATCATTATAACCTTACCATTTTCCTCCATCTCCATTAATTTATCTAGTCTACAAAACTAGAGCTACTGGAAAAGAGTGCATAGTCTGAAGCCTCAAGCCTCAAGCTGAAGTAGGGCCAGTTATTTTCCATTTTTATTCTGCAATCTAGCCACTCCATCTAGATTTGTTATCCCTATTTTTCATAATTAAATCATGGTAGTTCGAGGCCCCTGGGGTAACTCTTTTGGCCCACTCAACTTGACTCCACCTTTGCATGAACTCCCATGCAGCTCAAGAAAGAACTTCCCTAAATTATTTAGAGATGGGAGAGTTCACCCTGATGAACACATTGTAGCCTTTAGCATAGCCTGTGGCATGATAGGGGTGGAATTTCAAGATGTGGCAGTTAGGATTTTTGTGGAGACACTACAAGGTGCTGATGCAAACTGGTTCTACCATCTGCAAGCTGGATCAGTGACTAACTGTGACACACTTAAAGCTAAGTTTGAAGTAAGTTTCTAGCCTGTAAAAGATGCACATGCCTTGCTTGCCTAGCTCACACAGATGAAGAAGGAGCCCCATGAACCTCTGAGGGACTTCATTTCTAGGTTTGACAAGCTGAGGCACAGGATTCCTATGATCACCCAGCTGACACCTCAGAATCTCAAGTGTTTCTTCATCAACTCACAACTGCCTAAAGTGAGTTTCTTACTGAAACAAGCTAGACACATAGACCTTATTGCTGCTCAAGACTTGGTTACTGAGCTATAAAATGACCTTATCTTGGTAGGAAAGATAAGGAGAGATCCTAACAGAGGTAAATCCTCTTCATCTTCTGAGAATCCACCTTTAGTGACCATTGATCAAATGGTACAAAAGCTGGCAAATGAATTGCTAGCCTTGAAAAGGCAAAAGGCCCAAAGTATGTCTGCTCCTAATTGGGATATGCCAAGGAGGGCATTTCATAATCAACCATATCAAGGCAATGCCACCAAGAATCAAGGGTAGCCAAATCATCTTACTCTCCCATAGAGGAACTTTGCCCTTGAAGCACCTCCAACCAACTCAGCAGTTGGATATCTAAAAACAAAACATGATTTCTCTTTCCAACCTGAGTTTGAACAAGAAAATGGCATTGACCGCTTCATGGAGGATCAAGAAGAATCAGCTGATGATTCCCACATTGGTTTTCTGAATTACCAAGATGAACCCAAAGTGAAAGTGAAGCAGTCAAAGGATCATATGTAGTATTCACTCAATCTAAGAATTTGTCAACCCAACCAGTTGATAAGGAAAAAGTAGAGGAGTGACCTCAACCAAAAATTTCAATTGCTAAGTGAGGAACCGCTCTACCTTTCTAGCCAAAGGACCTGGTGATTGCCAAAAAATTAAGTACCCCAAACATTTTTGTACCTTCAAATTCAAATTCTCAGTCTAGTCCTTCCCCTTCCAAAAATCAAAAAGATGAATTTCCATCCTCTGCTCCTAGCTCATTCTAGACATTTGACATAATTGACCACATAAAAAAAACCAAAATTCAAATGTCTGAATTTGAGTTCTCGCAATCCAATCCTGAGCAATTAGACAAGTTGGTTTAATGTGTCAAGAACCAAACCATCCCTACAAGACAAGAGGTTAATAAAGTAACTCATGATCCCTTAAGGAACATGTCCATCCCAAACAATCTTGTCATTACTCCTCTTCCTACCCCTGGGAAAATAGAGCTTTTCTATGCTTCCCTATTGATAAATGGTCACTAGCTCAATAATTGCATCATTGATTTTGGGGCTTCAGATAATTTCATGCCTACTAAAGTGGCAGAATCTCTGGGTCTCACACTGACTAAGACATTTGAGAGATGTTTCTCCATGGAGAAAAAACAAATGCCAATGCTAAGGCAAATTAAAAATGCCCAATTTGCATTTATTGCCTTTCTAGACAAGCGAATCAAGATGACTGTCCTAGTGGCCTATGTCCCAGCATCATATGGCATCCTTCTTGGGTAGAACTTCTGCAAGGATGTTGGAGGGGAATTAAGCATGGACTTGTCTCAAGCAAGAATCCATGTGAAAGGTGTAATGTAGAGGTTACTTCCTGAGAAGGAGGTAAAATATGTTGTCACTCAAACATCAAGGCCTGAAGCTCAAATTCTATATGAGTCTTCAGGCATGGGTAATTATTTTCTATCTACTGAAGATATTCATTTTCTAGCAGATGAAAATCTTGTAGGTGATGATATAGGAAATGGTTAGATGGAACAACACCAAGTATGCCTGATAGTGCCAATCATTGGCAGGTGTTGAATGAGAACAATCAAATCATGTGCTGGGCTGAAACAAAAGAGCAACCAATTATGGTAATAGACTATGCTACTACGCATCAAAATTAGGAAAAAGAACTCTTTGCCAAGAGAGCAAAGATTCATGGTTTTTGGATTAAAAGTCAAGTCTTACTGTGGGGTAAGGGGAGAAAACCAAAGGGAGGACACATAAAATTGGTTTCCTAGTGGAGAGTTCCATTCACCCATCACCGATTTTGGGGAGAAAAACTTCTTGCTAGTTTATTAGGACATAGCACCATTTTCACTACCTCTCAGGGGGCAGCATCTAAAATACTTCAATTCTTGAAGTACCAGAGAAGTTCACTTGTACATATGTATATCTGTATAGTCTTTAGTTCTATTTTGTGCTTTTCATTTTCATTTTTTGGAGCCTTTCTTTTTGGATAGCATGACTCCATAGCCCAATGGCATACTTCAAGGCATTGGAGATTCTGGTTTCTACTCCCCTCAGATGTTTTAAAGTTTTCAACTGAAAGAAGTTCCCCAACTTGAGCTAGTTGTTGTCCCCAAAAATGAGTGACATCTTTGGGACAACCTATGAACTATTTTGGTTCACTAGACCAAAATCATCTCTTCCCTTTTCAAAATTTGTTCTAAGCATTCAAATTCCTTATTGTTCAAGCTTCTTAGAAATCTATAGACTCTACAAGCTTGAATCTATGGACTTTGTAGGCTTGAATCTACGGACTCTACAGGAAGAAAATCTACAAACTCTACAGAAAAGAAGCAAGCTCTCAACAATTGGGCAATTTCAAAGTTGGTTCAATGACAAGGTTCAACCAAAAGAGTTCATCGGCATGCTTCTAATCAAGGATTGAACCATTGAACCTTAAACCATTTTGGTTCAATGGGTTCAAAGGTTCAACATCATCAGCAAGAGTTAAGCACATTTGTCAAGGTTCAAAGTTCAACCGCTTCAAGGTTTAACGGCTTCAAATCACTTATCAAAGATAAGGCTTAAACCATTGAACTATTGAACCATTGAACCACTTTGGTTTAAAGGTTCAATAGGTTCAATGGTTCAATGACTAAATGGTTCAATGCATTTGGTTCAAAAATATTAAAAGGAGTTAGCCAAATAAAAAGAATGAACTGATTGAACCATTGAACTTTAAACCAAAAGGTTCAATGAGTTCACTGGTTCAAAGGTTCAACTAGTGCGATGAAGATCAAAGAGCTTAGAAAGAACAAGTGATAGACAAAGGATGAACCAATGAATTGATTAAACCTTGAACTAAAAGATTTCAAAGTTCAATGGTTCATGGGTTCAAAGGTTCAAAGGCGGCAGCCTCAGTTAAGGAAAGAAGCAACAAATAGGTGGTTCAATGATGGCTCAACCAAGGAGCGAGAAAGTGATTGAACCAGGAAGCAATGGAACAAAAGAGGTAAAATGAACTGATGAACCAATGAACCAATGTCCTTTCAGTGGGTTCAAAGGTTTAAGGTTCAACATGGTTCAAAGTGGCTAGCGACCATTGACAGCTCACAGATGTCAAATTTAAAGTAAGGGAATATCCATTGAAATTCAAATAAAGTGCAGAATTTAAAGGAAGAACCAAGCAACTGACCGAAAAGATAGAATTCTTTTAGATTTGTTCAAAGGCTGATAGGGAAATTTGCCTTTAAACTTTTTGTCTGAAGGAAATTATTAAGTGAAAGAGCCGTTAGAATTCTTTTGGAAGTATTTTCCATGGGAAAATGACCAAGGCAAATCCTGAAGGAATTCCTTTAGACTTTTGTCCAAAGGAAATAAGTCTGACCAAAGGTATGCCCAAAAGGAAAAAGCCTAAGAGTGGAGTGCTCCAAGAGTCATCCTCCATGTGATTTCTAGATTATGTGGAACACGCCATGTGTCACTTGTTGAGATCAGCGGAAAGTGGCCAAATCAAGCGGGAAAGACACGAAGGAATTACTGAGGATGACAAAATCGAATGCATTTAAAGGCCAAAATGCCAAAGGGAAGAACCAAGTGACTGGCTGAAAAAAGAGATCGAAGACTTAAATTGCTATAGGAGAGAGAGGAATGAGACCAAAGGACTAGAAATATCTTTAAAAGAGTTATTTCTAGTAGGTGAAATAGTGGATCAAGTAGACTTCTGAGTGCACCAAATCAAGGATGCAAGCCTATTTTTCTTCCATAAAGTAATGATGAATTGGACAGCTGCATAGATATCAGGAAAATGACCAGATAGTCCATACTAAGAAGAGACATATTAGAGGAATAGACATATGGAAATACACTATTCCCAGCATGGTCCCTCTAGACAAAACTGAAGGCACATTGAAGATGTTGACTACAACATGGGTCATCCCATGGGAAGGAATGCCAAGCCTTGCATAGTTTTCTATAAGATTGCAATTTCTCTCATTAGTAAAGGAGATCTTCCCATTAATAGAAGTGAAACTCTACCCAAATTGAAAGGCATTACTGAGACTTTGAGCTCAGATTGTTGTTCATATTATTTTATCTAAATGAGAAAGCAAGTGATTTGTAGACTTTGTGTTGTATAGCTTGTATCATTTTAGGAGATTATTTTTATGTCTATCTTTTGAATGTGTTCTTGTTTATTTGATCTAACAAGTAGAACTAGTGAAAGTAATCAGGAAGATGTCCTGAAGTCAGTTACTTTCAGACTTTGTGCTATTATAGTTGTCTTCAGTGTGTTTTTATTTTTTGTTTCTGTGTTGAGGATTTTGGGATGACTTTGTGCCCCCATTATCCTTTGTATCTCACTCTTTGGGTAGCTAAAGTGGAGACTTTGTGCTACACTTCATTTTGTCAGTTATTGTACCCTTGGTTACTAGTACTTGTCACTACCTGAAATAACTCCTGCTATTACCTACAAGATCACTTCTGAAAGAAGAGAAGTGCCTTTAGTGTCTTCACCAAGATTTTCTACTCTATTTGTGAACATCATCTCTAAAAAAAGAGAGATGGATGGTGTATCCTACCCCTGTGTGTTATTTTCAGCTTATATATGTAGTATATAGCCCCCTCATATTTATAGGGAATCTCTTGTTGATGAGAGGAGAGATTTGTCCCCTGGTGATGTAGTAAACATGCACATTTGGTTGACCAATCTCCCTATGCTGTGGTTGAAGAGACCTATTTTGTTTATCAGTATGTTGATTGACAAAATATTCACCCAACAAGTCCTCCCCCTTGAAAAACAAAAGGATGAACTCACATCCTCTGTTCATAGTCCATTTCAGTCATTTGACATAATTGACCATGTCAAGAAAACCAAAATTCAAATGATTGAATTTGAATTCCTACAAGCCAACCCTGAGCAGTTGGACAAGTTAGTGGAGTGTGTGAAGAATACAACCATCCTTGCAAGACAAGAGATTAAAAAGGTAACTCATGATCCCCCAAGGAACATGCCCATCCCAAATGATCTTGTCATCACTCCTCCTATTGCCCCTGGGAAAATAGAACCTTTCTATGTTTCCTTGTTGATAAACGGTCACAAGTTGAGTAACTACATCATTGATTCTAGAGCTTCAAACAATGTCATACCTATCAAAGTGGTATAATCTCTTGGTCTCACACTAACCAAGACATTTGGGATATGTTTCTCCATGGATAAAAAATAAGTGCCACTACTGGGACAAATCAACGATACCCAATTTGCATTTGCGGCATTCTAAGACAAGAGAATCAAGATGATAGTTTTGGTGGCCGACGTCCCAGCATCCTATGGCATTTTGCTTGGACAAAAATTTTGCAAGGATGTGGGAGGATAATTAAGCATGGGCATGTCTGAGGCAAGGATCCCTATCAAAGGCATCATGAAGAGATTGCTCCCTAAAAAGGAAGCAAAATATGTTGTCACTCAGACATCAACACCTAAAGCTCAGATTCTATTTGAGTCTTCAAGTAGGGGTAATTACTTCTTATCCATAGAGGATGTTCATGTTTCAACTGATGAAAGCCTTGTAGGTGGTGATCCAAAGATTGATTCAATCAAAACATCAGAAGAATCAGTGGGGTGTAATACAGATGAAAAAGTATCTTCCGTCTCTAATGAAGAAAAATCTAATAGAAGATCAGTTTTTTATGATGTTTAAATCTGGGAATTTGATGGCAGTAATTCCTCTACCAATGTTGAAACCAAGATTGTGTCAATACCTCCTCAAGGAGATGTTTTTCCTTCTTCATGTAAGTCATCTAGATTGAAGGCTGCTCAGGATGAAGATGTCAAACTCCTTCATGCCAAAGGAGATGTTGAACCGATGGTTTGTCAAGTGTTTGAGGGGGAAAATCAAAACATGTGTTGGACTGAACCAACAGAATAGTGAGCTATGGTAGTGGACCATACTGATATGCTCCAAAGTTAAGAAGAGGAACTTTTCATTGAGAGAGCAAAGATTTATGGTTTTTGAATTGGAGACCACTTCTTGCCATGGCGCAAGAAGAGAGAACTAAAAGGAGTGCACAAGAAATGTGATTCTTGGTGGAGAGTTTCATTTGCCCATCACTGATTCTAGGGACAAAATAGTTTTCTACTAGTTTATCAGGACATAATGCCATTTCCATTGTCTCATGATGGGTAACATCTAAATCACTTCAATTCTTAAAGTATTAGATAAGTTCACCTATACATATGTATATTTGTATAGTCTTTGTTTTTGCTTTGTGTCATTTGTTTTCATTTTTTGGAGCCTTTCTTTTTGGTAAGCATGACTCCATATCCCAATGGCATACTTCAAAGGCACTGGAGATTCTGGTTTCTACTCCCCTCAGCTGTTTCATGTTTTCAACTGAAGGAAGTTCCTCAAATGGAGCCAGTTATTGTCCCCAAAAAAATGTCACTCATTTTTGGGACAACATATGACTATTTTGGTCTTTCACAGACCAAAATCCTCTCTTCCCTTTTCAAAAATTCTTCTAAGCATTCAAGTTCTTCATTTTTCAAAGATTTTTTAGAAATCTATGGACTCTACAGATATATTTCTACGGACTCAACATGCTTGAAATTAACAGGTTCAAAGGCTTCTACAAGAGAGTTTAATCAAAAGAACAAGTTTCCAACACTTATTCATTTTTAGGACTGGTTCAAAACCTTGGTTCAATGACCAAATGGTTCAACGCGTTTGGTTCAAAAGATCAAAAGGACTTAGCCAAATAAAGAGATTGACCTGATTGAACCATTAAACCATTGAACCAAGGTTGGTTCAACTGATTGGTTTAATCGGTAGGTTCAAGGGGCTGCCCCAGGGCCAAAGGAACAATGCCCTTACAGAGGGCAGTGAACTAGAGGCAAGTGCCCTTGTGGAGGGTAGGTAACATTGGTTCAAGGGTCAAAGAGAAGACAAAAAAGATACAATTCCTTTGGATTTGTTTAAAGGCTAATAGGGAACATTTCCTTCAAACTTTTTGTCCGAAGGAAATTATTAAGTGAAAGAGCCATTAGAATTCTTTCAGAAGTATTTTCCATAGGAAAATGACCAAGGCAAAATTCCTTCAGAGATTTGTCTGAAGGAATTCACTTTGGAAGAAATCTTGAAGAAATTGAAGGGAATGAGTAGCTAAGGAAAGGAATGCCTGAAATGAAAAAGCCTGAGAGTGAAAGTTGCCAAGTGTCATCTACTGGGACACTTTATAGTTTATTTCTATAAACTTGCAGAAGATGCCACGTGTCCCTTGAAAAGCTTGGTGGAGCATGACAAGTTTCAACATCCGCAGTCTCTCCCTTTTGTTCCATAAGGACTGTGATGGGCCTTGAGTGAGTTGCTAAGGTTAAGCAAAGTGCGACAAGGGCCATCATCTGCATGAATCCAAAATGAGTCCCAAATGTTTTTACAGTGTTTCTAGGAGCTCAATGGAGCCACCACATGTCATCTTCCACAAGACTCTCAAAAGAAGAAAATGCCACGTGTCACTTATTGAGATTAGTAGAAAGTGGCCAAAGCAAGTGGGAAAGACATGAAAGAATTGATAAGGAGGATGACAGACCTAAATGCATCCAAAGACCTTCAATGCCAATGGGAAGAACCGTTGATGGAAGAGCGTAAATAACCAATAAAGCTGAGGATATAGCCCTGAGAGCTCAAATGCCAGGAAAAGACAAAACCAAAAAGGGAAAAGATAGCCTGAGGGCTCACATCATAACAGAAAGAGGGAAAGGCCAAAATATCTTTAAGGGAGTTATTTCCAATAGGTGAAAGAGTGGATCAAGCAGACTTTCGAGCATGCCAAATCAAGGATGCGGCCTATTTTACTTCCATGAAGTAAAGGCAAAGTGACAGCTATGCAAACACCAAGAAAAGGACCAAACAGTCCATACTAAGGGAGATGACATTCGAGATGAATCAACATGCCATAGTTAAGGCAGCCACCCTGTTCCAAGCATGGCCCTCCCTGACAAAACCAAAAATGCATTCAAGGCATTAATGCACATCATGGGTCGCTCCATGGGACAAAGTTCCATGCCTTCCTTGGCCTCTATATATTGTAATCTCTTGGTTTGTTTTAAGGAGATCTTCCCATTACCAGAAGTAAAACTCTACCCAAATTGAAAGGCATTACTGAGACTTTGAGCTCAGATTGTTGTTTATATTATTTTATTTGAATGAGAAAGCAAGTGACTAGTAGACTTTGTGCTATTATAACTTGTATCATTTTAGGAGATTGTTCTTATGTCTATCTTCTGAATGTGTTCTTGTTTATTTGATCTAACAGGTAGAACTAGTGGAAGTGATAAGGGAGATGTCTTGAAGCTAACTACTTTCAGAATTTATGCTATCATAGTTGTCTTCAGTGTGTGTTTATTTTCTATTTCTATGTAAAGGACCTTGGGATGACTTTGTGCCCCCATTGTTATTTGTATTTCACTCTTGAGCAATCAAGGTGGAGACTTTGTGTTACTTATTAGATTGCTAGTTACTTTGCACTCTATTACTAGTCACTTATCATACCTGAAACAACTCCTGTTGTCCCCTATAAGAACACTTCTAAAAGAAGAGAAGTGCCTTCAGTGTTTTCATCAAGATTTTCTCTTTTGTTTGTGAACATCATCTCTAAAAGAAGAAAGATGGATGGCATATCCTACCCTCAGTGTTATTTTATGCTTATATGTATAGTATATAGCACCTGCATATTCATAGGGAACCTCCCCTTAATGAGAGGAGAGATTTATCCCCTGTTGATGTAGTAAACCTGCACACCTGGCTAACCAATCTCTCTATGCTGTGGTTAAAGAGACCTATTTTTCTCACCAGTTAGCTAGTTGACAAAATATTCACCCAACATGCTTCACTTAGTTCCTCTCCAAGTTATTCAATTCCAAGTTTCAAGAAGACTCTCATTATTTATAAAGATTATATACTAGATCTTGATACTAGAAAAGGTTGTGGTCAAGTCATCCCTAGTGTTTATATCAAGAGTGTGAAGGATGTTTTAGAGCAAGTCAAGGGAGAATTGATGCCCATTGAGAGAGATAATTGGAAAGGCCTTATGGGTGAAATGCTTGATGTTTTTGGTTTGATTTTACACATAGAGAGAGGTTGAAATCTCATGAACTAGATGAGTCTTGGTAGCTCCAATACACCTCACATCAGCCTTCAAGTGTGTCAACTATACCTATTCAAAATACTAATCCAATCATGCTTAATTATGGCCCAAGTCCTTCATGCATTCCCTAAAGTTTCCCTTTTTGGAAGTCCATCCAAGAGAGCAGCCAAAGGAAGAGGGATACCATTATTGGAGAAGATTTTGAGATGATAAGGTTGATATTAGAGACTCATCTTGACAAGGAGATTGAGTTGGCAAACAAACATTTGACACAATCCATCATGGCAATAGAAAATGAAGTTTCTAGGTATGACATTCCTCCATTTGCATTTCAACCTCATGGATAAATCTTTAAGCTTAGCTTCCCAAGATGGAAAGTCGTGACAACTTGTGGAAAGAAGGAAAAAGAATGTCTAAGTAGAGAAGTTGGAAGTGGAGATAAATTTGAACCTACTCAATTTTCTCCTACCCCTCCTCAATAATCCTTTTTCCCTTCATCTCAACTCTCTTTTACTTCCTTTCCTAATGAAGAACCTATTTTCCCCCAAGAGAAGCTATTTCAAGAGAATCTTTCCAAATGAATTGAGGAGTTAGAACTCAAAATGCAGGAGTTCTCATCTATCCAAGAGAAGCTCGAAGCCAATGAAGCCATTGAACCCAAATTTATATCTCCTCTAGCTGATCCATTTTGCCCTTCTAATGGTGAGGAATACATTACCACTTAGAAGTCTTCTTGGGCTAAAGTTCATAGTTTTGAGATACCTAGTACTGGCACCACTAAGAGGGAGAAGGAGATGGAAATTTTAGATTGGGTTGAAGATGAAAAGGAGATGACTTCTTGTGAGGAAACATCAGATTGTGATGATGATGAAGATGACCTTCTTTGTGGTGAAGAATAAGTCTTGAAATAAGTTATTTTGGATTCCAAATAAGAAGAGGAAGAAGTTTCTCTTGTTTTTCCCCTTCATGATGATGATCTAAAAGAGGATGATGACTTGTGGTAGAGATTTGAAGATATTTTTAGTGAAGTTGAAAGCCTCAAGGGGCCTAAAATTCCTTTGGAGCTGACTACAGGAAATGGTAAGTAAGATGGCATGTTTCAATAAGAATACATGTGGCATAAGTATATGAAAATGTTCAAAGAATATGAAAATAGTGAGAAGGCAAGTCTTCTAAGAAAACAAGCCCAAGATGTTAAGGAGTTGTAGGTGTTGAGAGGTATCACCATCAAGAGAGTCTAAATCATGATGGAGTAGTCCATGATGACTATGAATTTTTTGAAAATGGTTTGAAGATTCATTCTAGAACCACATGTGAAGTTGCTCCTACAAACATCAAGAAGGAGTTTGTACAAGAAACACTCCTAGAATGCCATGATACAAGACTTTGTGAAGGGTTTGAAGAGGTTGTAATAAAAGAAAAGAGCAATGAAACCTTTCAAGAGGACAAAGACATGCAAGAATCTATTCCATTCATGGGATTGAAAATCAACCATGATGAGACAAAGGAGAATTAGTATGAGGTATCTTACCAAGGTCAAGAAGAGTTCATTTGCCTTGGAGACTTGTTTGAGATGACTCCATTACAAGACATGCCAAGCCAAGAAGCAAGAAAGGAGCATGAGTTATCTAGTACTACATCCAAAAGGAAGCATGCTTGGAACCCTCATTCATATCATGAAGAAGGAGATTAAATATACTTTCTTTTTGATCCAAAAAGAGAGTAATGTTTGGTTAGATGTACATAATTAGTTTTCTTTCTATTGTGTCTTGTGTTACCTAAGTTCTTAATAGCACAAGTGTGCCTTTACTTTGTGGGTTTGCTTGGTCTTGGTGTGTGTCATATTTATTTTGTGTGTTTTGAGGTCAATCAACTATATTTTTAGTCAAGTCAAGGTCTGATCCTATTATTTTTAGAGTGTTTTTTACTCTCTTGCCCAATGGATAGGATAAGGTTATTGGTCCTTAACATAGGCAAGTATGTTACTCCTAGGAATTGCCAAAAATGTTGACCAAATTTGAATTTTAGTCAAATTAGGTAAACCCCTACATATTAAAAAAATTCAAAATTTTCCATATGTCCTATAAGGTCTCATGTGTGTCTAAACATATCACCTATCCTTGCTCTAATCTTGGTGCAAGGCTCTCTTCCTTGTACTTACCTAGTCAACCCAAGTCAACTTAGGTAAAACATGGTAAAAGGATCAAATTATTTTATAAATGTCCTAATATGGTCAGTTTAGTGTTTTAAAGTGTTCTTTAGTCATAAGTTTGTCCTTTACCATGCTTCATATGCAAAAAATGCCTTTTGGTCACATTTTTAGCTCATTAAATGACTTATACGAATTTGAAAAAGAAGAATATTTGTCACCAAGAAATTTTATAATGTGTTTGGGGTTATAAGATGTCAATAAGCTATCAGAGGTAGTTAAGAAGTAGTTTCATGCATAAAAATAGAGAGTTTCACTTAAAAATAGGCCCTTAATGGCACTTGTATGGATTTGGTGAGCTCACTTTTCAGTGAAAACATGGGAAAAGTGTCTTTTGATTTCCATAAGGTCTTACTTATGATTGATGTGTATAAAAAAATTTACAAAATTAAAATTTTGCTTTTGCTCCTTCTTTCTTGCCTTCATAAGCTAAGAAGGGTCAACTTCAAATGCTTGGTATAGTCCATAAAAATAGAGTTTGAGGGAGTGATATTGGGAGTTGAAAGGGGTCTTAGTATTATTCAAATCCATGGCAAGAATATTTAGTTTCATGGTTCCTCCTTTATGAACCATTGTTAAGAAGTTAGAGAGTTTTTAATGCTTTTACATCCATGAAGGGTCTCTATTTGAGCTTATTTCAAAATATTTTGATTTGATTTGATAGGTTTGTTTATTTCATGTGTTTCTTAGGACCTTTCCCTAGGTTTTCCAATATTTTCTTGGTTTTTATATCTCAATAATTCAATAAGCCTCATATAGGCTTATTTGTGCTTGTAAACTAATTCTTCACACCTACAGTTATCTTATATAGAGCTATAAAGATTTATGGGTGGAAAGTACTAGTATCCATGGCTTGTGAAGAAATTTGATATCTTTATGAACTTGATTTAATCCTTTGATAGACCACTGTGTGTTGAGAAACCATTCAAAATAGGTAATCTGGTTTTTGAAACCATTTTCCTTAAAATGGTAGAATAGAGGGCTCTATGTTTTTTAGCAATATTGGATAGGTATGAAAGATGATTTATCGTTAAACCTTAAGAAATCCATATAATATCCATACCATGAGGGTATATTATTTCTAGAAATGGAAATTGGAGAGTTGAAGAGACATAAGTTTGGAGACCCTGAAGTCATGCTTTCACTCACTGAAATTACTCGGTGTTATCTGTAGGAATAAGCTCCAAATGAGTCTCAAGGTGATAATATGTAAAGAATTGCCACCATATTAAATAATTTATATAAATTGATATCACACAAATGTTTTAAAGACCATCTAGAGGAAGTTTAAGGCAAGTGGGAAAAGAATGGTCTAAATCTAAAGAGGCTCAGGCAACCTATAGGTCTCCTTTTCCATACAATAGAGCACCTATAGTTAGGGACTTCACCTTAGGATAAAGCTTGATAGTTATAGGTGATTGATAACATATATGGAATAAAAAATGGATTAAAAATGTTTCAATATCACTTTGGTAATATTAGGGGAGATGGGATAGAGATGAGTCAGAGGTCTAGACCCATAAAGACCTATAGGTGCACTCAGGCCTAGAAAATGGCCATCTACAGGTTTGTTTACAAAAACACTTGCATGTTGTAAGAAAACTATAACATGGAGACTTCCAATAAGACTCAAACAAATAATGGATTCATTAAATGACCTAATTGAGACCCTAATATTCATGTTACAAGTCTTAGAAGGATAAGACACTCGCCTATAGGCCTCTTTCAAGCATAATTTTAGCACTTACAGCCAGGCAGACCAGTGAGTCAGTTTGAAGATGTTAGAGTGATGGTAAGTGCTAAGGATGAGATAAGGAGTTTAAAACTAATGATAATGGATATTATGTGATTTTATATACCCTCTAGGCATTGTGTCCAAACTCCAAATATAAGCATACAAACCCGTGTCTTGGTTAAGCAATAAAGAGCTTAGTTTGTGGCTGAGGGTGTATGGGAAATGATCCATGGTGAGGTAAAGTGATGGACGGTATATAAAAATGGATACCATGTTTTTTTCCATATTAGAGGCCTCTCAATATTTCAATTTCACCTAAAAATATCTCAAAATCAAGCAAACACAATCCTTATGCCATGCCTACATACATGTTTATCTTAGAAAACTCAGTCTTGATTTTTGAGGTTATTTTTGGGTCAAATGACTGAGTTAAGAGCTTAAAATTGGTAAGCATCACCCTTTCCACTTTTATAATCCTATACAATGGTTTTTTTTGGTGAAGAAAATAGGTAAAGTTTCCCCTATTTTATCTCAGATAGGGGGCACTTTTCCTTTGCATGAACCTTGCATTCTTGATAAATGAGGATGAAATATGAAATAAAAGCCAAGAAAAAACTTCAAGAGAGTTTTTGGAGTTGTAACACACATATTAAAAAATTGGAAACCAAGTAACAAGGTTTGAAACTAAATAGGGTAGTCTGAGTTATAAGAGTTGTAGATAGGGTAGTTAGGCAAGGTGTAAGCCTAACCCCAAATGAGAGATCACTTTCAGTTCTATCCTTGGGAAATAATTAAATGATTTAGATCACATTAATGGAGGTAAGAATGATTTTTTTAAGCTATCTTAGAGGTATGGAGGGTCAACAAAGGGTCTAAGCTATAAAGTTTATAGGTAAAGCCTACTAGACCTAATATAAGGCCTAATGCCTAGAAGTAATCTTGTCACCTTTTTGATTCAATAGACATTGAGACATATTAGATAACATTATTAGAGTATAAATATAGGTTTTTTATCCATCACTTTTTAGATAGGTTCACCAATAAGCCATTTCTTGGCTTGAAGGCACCCAGACCATACAAAATGCTTAGAATTGACTTGAATGGCCAATTTGAAATGCTTGTATCTCCCATGATGATTTACATGGAGAGTTAAGGAATTTGGGGGTGTTATAGATGGTCTATAATAATATTCTAGTGGCATTGGTTCAATTTTACAATGTGACTTTTTTATGAACAATGGCTAAGACCAAAAATGACTCTAAACCCTCATAAGACCCTCTCTAAGGACTCAACTAGGAAGATATTGAAAATTGAGTATCCAAATGACACAATTTGGCCATGAAACTAATTAGAGGTGACAAATAAATATTTAAGGCTCCTCCCATCCAACTAATCTATACTACACCTATATAGATGGTGTATAATAGGGATTATTTTGACAAATTTATGTGTTTTTAGGTATAAAAAAGCTTCAAATGATTCAATAAAATTTAGGAGAGAGATTGTAACTTTTAATAAGTCTCCATGATCATTAAATAAGGTATAAATTCTCCTAAGTGTGTCTAATATCTTCTTCATCTCAGCCAATCTAGTGAGAAAATAGTGAACACTTAGTGAAAAAGATGGAAGTCCCAATTGGGAAGCCTTTTAAGGCTTGATTGATGAACATGATAACATGGACACTCTTTACATGTGTAATTCCTCCTTTTTCATGGATTATATTGAATAATTGGATGTAATTTGTGTGCCAAGTGTGAAAGGTGCATGAGAGGGAGTTATTTGTAACTACTAGGAGTGATTGCTCATGGATAAAATAATATGAATGATTCAAGACCACTAGAATGAATGTAAATGATTTTCAATAATCCCTTCCTCTTATATCAATGATCAGACTTGACCCTATTCAGTGGTGAGGTATTCTAATGAAGACAAATTATAAGGGTAGTTTCATATGCATGAGAGAGCATTTATACCACATTTGGAGGAGTTAGACAAGTTTAAGAGACATTTGTTTTCATTTTCCTTATAAGACCTATATAATTCCTTATTTTATGATATTTTAACTCATCCTTTCTTGACAAGTGTCTTAGTGACTCTTGAGCTTCACCTTCTCTCTCTTCTCTCACATTTGTTATATATACTAGCCTTTTTGGCTATTGTAGGGATATATCCACTTGAGTATGGGTAATCCTAGCTCAATTTTTTCCTTGAAATAATAAATAATGTTGTTTTACCTCATTCATGGCTTCATCAAGTGCATATTAGGGTTGTTGGTCTTGTGTAAGTGTATTTTGCTTACCTTGACATGTTATCCTTCCTAGTGCCTTGTGTAGTTTGAAAGCTCTCTTTTGTAGGTCAACAAGAAGTGTCTAATGGATTGTAGGTATAGTGAGTAATCTATTCATTCATTTTTCTAGGAGACCTAGTGTCTAAGTCCTCTTAACCTAGACTCTCTTCAAGACCCCATGCTTGAAACATTGATGTAGAAGAAGAGATTTTAGTTTGATGGATGAAGTGTATGCGTAATTTTCCTTTTGGTTCTAATTACATTACAAGTGGTGTGAGTATACCATCTATTTGGTGCATCACCTCCTTAGCTAGGTTTATTTTAGGCTTCTTAACCCTTTTCTTCATAATTGAAAGTGTGGTTGTGGTGTGTGGAAGTGGTACATCAAGGGAACTAGCCATAATCTAAAGACTCACCTCAAATTTGGGTCACCCATAACCCTAAGGTGTTTCCATTGTGCCACTTTAGTGATGAGATACTTTTCATCTCCTCAAGAGGTGCAAGTTTAATTGACAACAATAAGCACTTTGAAGGATATTGAGGATATTCTCTTTTGACAATGAGGATTTGCCTTCATAATCAACTATTGATCAAAATTTACCTGTGTTAATACAAGTTCAAATACAAAGTATAGAAGTAATAAGAGTTTTCATTGGAAATGGTTCAGGCTTAAATATTTACAATCTTACATTCTTTCAAGCAATGGTTATTAACATGGATACTCTTCAAAATACACGTAAGAATATCAAAGGATTTGATGATGTACCTTGCCAAGCTTTTGGTTCTATCACTTCAGATATTACAGTAGGGCCCAAAAATATATCTACTCAATCCAATTAATGCCTAATTAATTACATTAAAATTTAATGTTAGGTAAGCCATGGATAAATGTCATGGAATCTATACCTCCTACTTTACACAGATGTGTCAAGTTTCTACATGATGGATATTTATATACATGCCAAGTTGATAATCATCCATTCAAATATTGTAAGGTTACATATCCTACTACTAAGAGTCCATCATAGTTATGGGAACCTCAATCTATTATAGTTCCACCACCATAGATCATTTCTATAGATAAAATATACATATGAGATTGGTGAGACTAGTACAAATGATCCAAAGGTATAATCTACAAATAGCTCAAAATCGAAACTTTCATCTCTAAAAAGGAGACCATAAGGAACCTATACAAGAATTATCTTTATTATTCAATTCAGAAGATCCAAATTTCATATCTATCAAGGACATTGATGATGATTTTAATGTTAGTTTTGATGATGATACTAATGCAATATAAATAAACATTGGTGATTATTTATGGTTTGAATTTTACTCCAATTGATCAAGGTTAATATAGAGATGATCCAAAAGCAATCATTCCAATACATGTAGATATAAGAAAAAATAATCACTTCATATGTAATAAATGAAATAATATTTGTTGTCATATATCTACTACACAACATACAATTATATCATGTCTCATGGACAATAAATTTTGTCAAATCTATCATTTTTAGATAAGAAGAGGATCAATACATTGATCACTACATTACAAGTACCAACAAGTCACCATTCACGTATTCAATAAATAATGTGAAATTCATGGATCTAGTGCCAATTATTTATATACAAGTTAATAATGAATAGGATAGACCAAAATGTGATGATGTTAATTGATATGGAATTTATTTCCTTGCCAATAATAAAACACATATCTACTAACAAGTTCCCAAATTAAGAGAGAAAACCCTTTTATCACTTTCATAGAATAACAGGGCATGCCACAGATACTTGTTCATCATTATAGCAGGAAATTCAAAAAAATAAGGCTAAATGCATTATTTAGATATACATCCCATACCATAAACTATTAAGGCTCAAAAACAAGGTCACATACTCAAAAATTAAAAACATTCTAGAGTTAATCCTTTTACTATTTAGGTTTTCATTAAGAATGAATACAGTCAACATGTGGAAATAGATAAGGACATAGAGCCAAATGTATACAAACTTGTATTTATTTATCACATAGGGCATGATCATGATGAATTACAAAAATTATTATACTAACAATACTAAATATGACATATTAAAACACCAATTTCATGTGGTCCCAAAGTTGTGGACACACTAATTTTTGTTATACACACAGGAAATCAAAAACATGCTACATTGGATGATAATGGTTACATGAAATGGAAGCTATATTTGATAAGCTAAATAAATAACTTACATTCAAATTTTAGTACAATTCACATTATTCATGATGGTATCAAAAAAAATTGTAGATTTAGAAATGAGAGACAAAGCTAAAAAATGGTTTATCCAAAACTTGCACATAAGGCTTCTTACATAATAGATAAACATGCCATACAAATGCATAAGATTCAAAACAATGCCAAAGACAAGGCTATAATTATATATCATTAATAGTATGATGACCAAAATGAAGATGATCTATGAGAGTTTGAAAAGATTCAATATACAACACTCGATTATCTTCCACCATATCCACCTTTCAATTATTCACACCCCTTGGATGTGTTGTTTGATTATTAGATTATCATATTGTTCACATGTGTAAAAATTAAAATTAAAAATAAAATATTATATAAAATTCAAAAACCAAGACCTATGCATGATTTATGTAGTTTATTTGCATCAGCTAATTTATGCTTAGTATACTTAGTATTTCTCTCTATATATAGTTTTCATTAAAAATGCTTCACAAATTATACATAAATGATTTATGAACATACATGTTACCATAGATAGACACATTTGTAGGTTATTTCACTATCTCATACTTAGATTGTAAATAGACAAAATCACTCTACCCAAACAATAGTTGATTATGCTATTGTTTGATTTTGTCAGTATCATCCCAATGAACATAGGTTAACAATTCTCATATTCAAATAGGTCACAACACACCTACATCTTCCTATAGTTTGTTTATACTTCATAAAGTTCATGGGAGGCATCCTTTAACATAGGTTATATCATTATTTGTTTATCCCTTATTTTTCATACTTAAATGCTTTACATTGCACACAATATATCGATATTTCTCACTTACATTCACATTTTTATCTTATAATATACTTAGGTTACTAAATATATTAATGTTTCTAATTACCTATGTTGATCAATTACATGTATTCATGCATGATTTTCATGTTTTATTTCTCACTTGGTGTCTTGTGTGTATTCTCTATTTTATCTTATGTACATTGAATTAGCAAGAGTATATTATTATACAACTAAAAAAATAAATATTACAAGGGATATTAAATATCCAATACAATAGACAAACCATATCCTATAAAATAGGATGGTGCATAAATAAGAAACCTAGAATAGAGTGCATGGGTATAACAAATTAACCAATAAATAATAATATGCTTATGGTGAATTAATATTATTCTAACATTCTCCCCCTTAATTTAGCATAGCTTAAAGTGAATAGGAGATAAATTCTCTAAATGCCTCAAATTTTTCATGTGCAAGTGACTTGGGGAAGACATCTGCATGTTGTTCTTCTATCAGGCAATACTGGAGCTAGATGTTATGTTACTATACATGTTCATGAATTAAATGAACTTGCACCTTAATGTGTTTTGTGTGTTCATGAAATATTGAATTGTGAACAAGTTTGAGAATACCCTCATTATCATTATATAAGATGGTAGGTGTCTTTTGTGGTACTCCCAATCCTTCTAGTATATGATGTAACCATATCACTTCATAGATAGCTCCTCTTGTATCATGATATTATACTTCAATGGAAGACTAATAAATAAAGTTTTATTTCTTACTCCCCCAGGATATAGGACCAGATCTTATAGATAACACATATCCAAAAGTCAATTTTCTATCATCAATATTTCCTGCATGATCTAAGTCAGAATATCCTATCAAGAAGAAATTATCATTATTTTTATATTATAGGTCAAAATACATTATAGCATTGATATATCTTAGTATTCTCTTTATTTCTTTCTAGTGAGACATCTTTGGCTCCTGCATGAACCTTGAAATGTAGTTAACTGCATAGTTGATGTCTGGCCTAGTATATGTTAAGTAAATAAGAATCCCAATAAACTACATATAGATTTATATTTATTTGTGGTGATGGATCTATAAAATACAACTAAAGCCTTATCTCTATAGGTGTAGTAATTGGATTACTATCTACCATCCTAAATTTCTTGAGCATTTGTCTTGGCATATTTCATCTGGGACACAAAGATGTGGTTTTTCTTTTTACATACTTCTAATCCAAGACAATAGTGTAGAATCTTAAGATCTATCATGTTGAATGATCGATTAAAATATTTCTTGGTTGTATCTATCATCTTCACTAAACTACCAGTGATGACTAGATCATTGACATATACTACAGTAATTACAATCTCTCCCCCTTGTTGTTTTAGGTAGAGATTTGGATCATAGATACATCTCTATAATCCATGTTAGATGAAATATTCATCGATCTTTATGTACCAGTCTTGGGGATATTGTTTGAGACCATATAGAGATTTTATGAGTTTACATAATTTTCCTTCATTACCAAGTGAGACAAAACCTTCTGGTTGTGTCATGTAAACTTCTTCATGTAGATCTCCATTGAGAAAGGCACTTTTTACAACCACTTGGTGGATTCTCCATCCAAGTTGTGCAGCTAGAGAAAATATCATTTTGATTGTTTTGATTTTAGTCGTATGAGCAAATGTCTCCTCATAATCTATCCCTTTCTTTTGTGCATATCCTTTAGCCACAAGTTGAGCCTTATGCTTGTCTATACTACCATATGTTTTGTATTTCATTTTAAAAAACCATTTATAGCTAATTAGATTTTTCCCTGGTGGAATATATTCAAGCTACCATGTTTTGTGTTTTATTAGTGATTGATATTCTACATATATGGCATCCTTAAAAAAATTAGACTCTAGGGCTTTTTGAACTATCAAGGGCTCTACTAATTCTATAACTATGCTCATTAGGGCCAAATTGACCTCATATTAAGTCATGTTATGAGTCCTTGGTCCAGTATTAGATGTGTTTGGAGCTCTATCCAATTTAGAATCTCTTAATGTACTTATATAACATTTAGGAATACATTGTATTGTTCTTGTGGGTTGATATTCATTAATTGATGGATCAACCTCATCATCATTGTCACCTTCAGTGTGGTTATGACCTTTTGAATTGTCTAGAGGTCTGATTATTAAATCATGTGAGTTTGTGAAAGGAAAAATAGTTTTAATTTTCTCATCAAACTCTACATCCTTGTTGATGGAGATCTTCTTTATTTTAGGGTCCATTAGTCTATAGGTTAATGACTCTTCATTGTACCTTAAGAAGATATAAGGCATGGATCTGTTATCTAGTTACTTTCTTTTCTTTTTAGGAACATGCATATAAGCCTTACATCCAAAAAATCAAAGATTAGAAATGGAAGGTTTATGCCCTATCAAAGCTTCATGTGGAGTCATATTAAGAAAAGATACAGTGGGTGACTTGCTCAATAAATAAAATATTATTTTCACTACTTATGCCCAATATGTGCATGCCAAACCTAAATCTTCAATCATGCTACACACCATTTCCATGATAGTATAGTGTTGTCATTCTAAAACACCATTCTATTATAGAGTGTATGGTGGAGTCATTTGTCAACAAATGTCATGTTCTTTAAAATAAGCAAAAAATATTTATTGGTGAATTCTCCTCATTGATCTGAGCATAAAACCTTGATTTTACAACCAATTTTAGTTTCAACTACTAATTTCAACTCTTTTAAAGTAGTGTAGGCTTGGTCTTTGATCTTTATACAATAGACCCACATCTTGCATGAGTAGTAATTAACAAAGAGCATGAAATATAGAAACCCATAGTGACTAGATCTCATGGGTCTACATAGATTGGTATGCATCAAATCAAACTTATTAGATGCTCTTGAGGAACATTGACCAAAGGATGTTTGATTTTGTTTCCCTACTAGACAACCAGTGTAGATATCCATATTTTTCTTCAATTGAGGAAGTCCACGGACCATGTTCTAATTGTTGAGTGTTTTTAGGTATCCAAAATTGACATGACCATATCTGCAATGCCATAAATTGGTTGAGTCTAAATCCCTAGCTATAAGTGCTTGATTGTTGGACTAAACAAAGTCAAGTTGGAAAATTTTCCCAATTCCTAAGGCTCATGAAATAATTTTTGATATTTTTGAATTAGCTTTGATCAAACACATATTTTTTTCACTTTTGAAATCAAATTAAACCTTGAGTTTTTGGTCAAGTAACTAACTAATATAAGATTCTTTATGAATCCTAGGACATACAGGACATCTAAGATTTTTCAATCATGTCATCCAAGTGGTAAGGAGATATTACCAATGACTTAAACATGGTAAGATGAATCATCACCCAAAGAGACATAATTTTTTGGGGAAGTCTCATTCATTATATAAAACCAATCTTGTCTTCTAGTCATATGTCAAATTACACCTGAGTCAACATAACATATAGAACTTTGTGATGTTAATTCATCATGAGACTATGTAGCATATATGAAGTCCTCATCAGAGTAGGTGTCTTCTTATTTAGTAGTGTTGCCTTGCTAATGGATTTCTTCTTTCAATTCCATTTCTTTTATCCTTGTTCCTTATGTGGATGAGATGATTGTTGGTGACTGGGCTTCTTATTTCTTGAAGAGCCCTGTGAAAAGGAGTTATACTAATAATTATTTAGCTCGTGACCTATTTTTCCATATATAAGGCAAAAAAAATTTTGTTTATCCCCCTATGAATGATTTTGATGACCTTGATTTGTTTTAGAATACTTGATCTACTTCTTACCTTTCTATTGATTTTTCTTCTTCTGTATGCATATACTCTTCATGTTACAACATGTTTACCAACTTGTTAAAAGATTGTTTCTATTATGTGACTATCAAATTAGTCATAAATATCATGTAGGAGGGTGGTAGAGATCTTAGGAAAATAGGTAAAATAGATGCATCTGACACTGTTTCACCCAATGCTTGGAACAAAGCCTTTAGGATTGCAACATAGTGTAGAAAAGCTTCCACTTTTTCATTAGACTATAATTTGAGGGAATGAAGTTGACTTTGCAAATGAAGAACAGTTCTTCATTTTTGGCCTCATAGAATGTCTAGAACTTATCCCAAGAATCTTTTACTATTGTGGCCTAACAGATATGAGGTTGTACCTCATCTAATACTCCAAACATGACTCTAATAGATGGAGTGGTAATTCATGTCATTATCCATGCTTATACACTAGACTCAAATCATACAATTCTTTGCACCAATTTTTCACCAATTTTACACTAGTTTTGCACTTAAAATTAAACTTATTTCATCAACAATGATTGGTTCACCTATCATACCAGAATAATCTATTATAATTCCTTCAAGGATTCTAAATTAATTCACCACTTTAGGTATCCAATTATGGAGTCAAGCACACATTGATTTCTTAAGAACATTTACCTATCAATGAGGATTGGGGCATGCATCATCCAATCCAAGTTATTTAAATGAAGAATAAATATCCAAGGGTCATATTCTATCCAGTCACCAATATGTTGCACCAAAAAACATAATGGTTCATGTTCCCAATCAATTATATTTGTTCCTTTCCTTATTATTAGATATATAAATTTTCTTATCAAAATGATTCTTTATTTTTATCTTAAATAAGGATTTATTTTACACATATTTCATTATAGGTTCTATGTGAAGCATAGTTCAACATTGTGGCTGACATTTGAGACTATTATTCATAAGTTCAAGTACCCACTTTTATTTTTACTCTACTACTCTTAATTTTGTTGTATTACTAAATTAAAATGAGGGAAAATGTAGACACATAAATTAACATTTAAGCTAATGTAGACTTAGAATTTGACTCAAGAGAGGATGGTTGGTATTGTTTTAGTTCTAAAATGAAAACAAAATGAAAGAAACACACTAACTAGCATAACATCTCTACGCCTAGTCACTAGGGGGAACTTAGTGAGGAAAAACCATTTGAAAACACAACTAAAAAATGAAAATAAATGAGATATATGAACACAAAACACAAATTTCTTATCAAATCCTTGATTTCTCCAAAAGGCTCCTTCTTTGGCTTACTCAGCTTGTGCTTCAAGATATCTTCTTCAATGGAGTGTGTCTACCTTCATCTCCTCTTAGCACCTTTGGATTTTTCTTGGCTTGATTCAACAATTTGGAATTATCACTCTAAAATGCAATAATTTTGGAATGGTTTAAGCATTATAACCTTGCATTATCCAAACTTAAAATTATGGCTTTGAAACCTTCTATTTATAGATTTTCAAAATGGATTGGATCAACCATGATCGACTATCTCAAGATGAAGATGTGTGGCCATGAATTAATTTAATTATACAAATAAAATATATAAATACCCTCATCATGATTTGGGAAGAAGGGGCATTTATGAGGCATGGGAGGCATTAATGAGGCATGTGAGAGCTTAATCCTGATATTTTATGTATTTATGACTTGTAGATGCCACCCCATAGAAATGATGTCATTTGATGATGAAATCATTCAATATCAATTTTCAAAAAGAAATATTCAACAAGTTTCAAGGAAAATTAACTTAATCTCATGATTTGAATTAATTAACCTTAAGCATGATTAGTCAACTTTGATGCAATTTTTGGTAATTGGTGTGCAAATTAATCAAACTGGTCAAAATCTCATATTATTATCTCAAAATTTAATTCAATTAGAATTAGGATGTGATGTTAGATGTGTTAGATCTATTATTACATTTAAGATGTTTCCCACACAAAATAACAAAAGCACATGTCTCATACAAGAAAATTGGTAAAAAAAGATCAATCCAAAACACCTAAGTACAAAAATATCATTTTGAATCAAAATGATCTGATCAAAGTTAGCTACTTTGTAAATTACATTGCTTCATTTAATGATACTCTAGCCAAAATGGGCACTTGAATATGACAAGTTCACAACATTTAGTGTGTTTTAGTATTTTTAGGCTAACTTATGCATTTTTGATAGAAATTAGTTAAATTCATGATTGGAGGTAATTGGTGGCAAGTTTTAGGTGTCTATAATTTTCCCCTATTTGGAAAGGAATTACAATCTGTAAGCATAATAACGTCTTCTCAAATAATGATAAATGGCATGTATACCAAAAGGAAAATAATGATTGAATAAAAGAAGCTCCCAAGTGGTGTTTGAAAATACTATGATGATACCCTCTCAAGTGAGTGGCCATCACATTTATTGATGAATGATCCCTCAAAAACAAAACAAGATGAAAGGTGGAATTAACCCATGATTGAGATTAATCCAAATGATAAAATACTTGCATGCATTGATTTAAAAAAGATACACATTTACCCAGAGGTGGTTATAATTAAGAATAAAAGTCAAATAATGATTTGCCCATAGGTGGTTATAATCATTAAGAGGACCTGGATTGGCTAAAGATGATGTTTGATATGGTTGTGCCCCAGTTAGGGTAGATTAATAAGCATAACTCAAGGATATAACCTAGAATTAACCCATTGGCCATACAGATAATGGATCTAATGCATATTTTGTATTAGAAACATCCTAAATAGGAAAATGGATCCAACACATCTAACATCACATCCTAATTCTAATCCAGTCAAATTTTGAGCTAATAATATGACATTTTGACTTTTTTGATTAATTTGTGCACTAATTACCAAAATTTACATCAAAGTTGACTAATCATGCTTAAGGCTAATTAATTAAAATCATGAGATTAAGTTAATTTTCCATTAAAATTGTTGAATATTTCTTTATGGAATTTGATATTAAATAACTGCATCATTAAATGACATCATTTCTATGGGGTGGCATCCACAAGCCATAAATGCATAAAATATCAGGATTAAGCCCTCCCATGCCTCATCAATGGCTCCCATGCATAATAAATGCCCCTTCTTCCTAAATCATGATGAGGGAATTATGGATTTTATTTTCATAATTAGAATAATTCATGGCCACATATCTTTCTCTTGAGATGGATGGTCATGGTTGATCCAATCCATTTTGAAAATCTATAAATAGAAGGTTTAAAAGCCATAATTTTAAGTTTGGATAGTGAAAATATATAATGCTTAAAGCATTCCAAAATCATTTTATTTTAGTGTTATAATTCCAAATTATTGATCCAAGCCAAGCCAAAGCTAAAGGTGCCAAGAGAAGATGAAGGTAACCACACTCCATTGAAGACGATCTCTTGAAGCACAAGCTAAGCAAGCCAAAGAAGGAGCCTTTTAGAGAAATAAAGGATTTGATAAGAAATTTGTGTTTTATGCTCATATATCTCATTTATTTCTATTTTTTAGTTGTGTTTTCAAATGGTTTTTTCTCACTAAGTTCCCCCTAGTGACTAGGCTTAGAGATGTTATGCTAGTAAGTGTGTTTCTTTCATTTTGTTTTTATTTTGGAACTAGCATGATACTAACCATCCTCTCTTGAGTCAAATTCTAAATATATATAATGGCACTCCCAATAGGAATTTACCCCATGAATTTTATCAAAAAACACCTAAAAATAACCTACTAACCACTTCCTTGTAGGATTTTGGAGTGTGGAAGCAAAGAAGGCAAAAATTTGAGCAAAAATACATTTTTTTGTAAGTCACAATTTTGTTCTTAGGATTGTGTAACCTGACTCAACTGTTTAACCCAATTTGGCTACCAACCCAACTCAACTGCTAACTTGACTCAACTTCTAATCTGAATCGACTCCTAACTTGACTCGATTATGTAACCCAACCTAACCCAAGAGTTCAATTTGTAAAGTTAGCTACTTCATAAATTACATTACCTCATTTAATGATACTATGGCCAAAATTGGCACTTGAATATGACATGTTCACATCATTTAGTGTGTTTTAGTGTTTTTAAGCCAAATTTTGCATTTTTTATATAAATTAATCAAAAGCCTGGTTGGAGGTCATTGGTGGTCAGTTTTAGGTGTCTATAGTTTGCCCCTATTTGGAAAGGCATTGTAATCTATAAGCATAGTAACATCTTCTCAAATAATAAGTAAAGGCCTATATTCCAAAAAGAAGATGATGAATAAATAAAAAGCTCCAAATGGTGTTTAGGAAGCCTAGGATGATGCCCCCTTAAGGGAGTGGCCATCTCATTTGTTGATGGATGGTCCCTAAAAAAGAAAACAAGAAGAAAGGTGGAATTAACCCATGGTTGAGATTAATCCAAATGAGAAAATACTTTCATGCATTGATTTAAAAAGGATAGTGATTTTCCCAAAGGCAATTATAATCAGGAATAAAAGTCAAAATAATGATTTTCCCATAGGTGGTTATATCATTAAGAGGACCTAGATTGGCTAAAGATGATGTTTGATATGGTTTTGCCCTAGTTAGGGTATATTAGCAAGCATAACTCAAGGATATAACCTTTAATTATAGATTAAAGATGAGTGGGGGTAAATGCAAATGTGATGGTTTAATGACTAAAGAAGCCATAAAAAACCAAGCATACGAGGATGCAAAGTGATGAAAGAGATGGATAAAAGAATGAGATTTATCAATAGAAAAGATTTATTTGTACTTGAAAATAAATAGATGCTCATCCAAATTAGCAATGATACAAATAGAATGACCAATGGGTTAATTTGATCAAGATGGGTGAAAGTATTCTCCAAGGTACTAAGGATAAACTTCGATAGCTCTATTGATTTTATACCTTTTTGAAGATGATTTTTGATATAGAATGTGATGGTAGGAATCATGATATAACAACATGAGAAACTGGCCGCAAGATGCATAAGGACTAATTCTCGATCTAATAAATAACTCAAAAAAAATGCATCAATGATAAAAACCATGATGCTAATATCGACATATGAATATGGATAGAATCAAGAATAATGTACTTAAAGAATCACCCAATGAACATATATAGACTAAGTCGAGGAAATAGTGATAAAAGAAAATAAATAGGCAAGCAAAAAAATAAACAAACATAAAGTATAAAAATAAACAAACAACTTGAGATAAACAAATAAATAGAAAGCTTGAAAACAAAAATAAAAGAAAGCATCCTAACAATGACTTTATCCCAGTAGGGCAGATTAAGGATAACTAACTAGGATTAAACAAGACAATTGTTTTTGGATTTTGAAATATTGGAATGTTTTTGGAATTTTGAGGTATCTTAACTCACTAGATAATGACAAGATAGTGAGAGAATTTGGCTTAGATTGCTCACAAAATAGTGAGAGCACATGGAAAGGGGGACTAAGGTGACCTCAAAATGAATTTATCATGTCCCACATAGTCCCAAGATGACCTCAAGTCATAGTAAATCTATCCACAAAAAAGGCAAGGATAAACTTGACTAGGTCCCAAAAATTTCTCAATTTTGACAAATAGCCAGTCAAATGAAAACAATAATGGCAAGGTGATGTGACAATGCATGATAAAAAAAATGTTTCCCCTAGTTTACCCATAGGTGGTTATAATTAGGATACAATGATTAGATAAATGATATTAATTTAACCATAGATGGCTATAATTAGCAGCAAGATTGGAGAGACACTAATTTGCCAATAGGTAGTTATAATTAGGCTCAAATAAATAAACATGATACAAGATGGAAAATGAAATATATCTCACCAAGTCAACTATCACACTACTTTCTTAGACTATCATTTAAACATGGATTTTTATTGGTTATTGAAACTTGATTGGAATACCATCACAAAAAGTGTGGGAAGAACCAAAGTAACCAAGATCAAAACAAGATTGGATAGGATGATTAAAATTAAGTTTTGGTCTAGATAGGAATAGTATGGTAGAATGAAATGGTCTTGATCTAGGATAATGATGGTTTTATAGATTGGATAAAATGGTAGTAGGGTTTCCTCTAAGTGATAGCATGATTGGTTGGGATACGCAATAATGAAAAAAAAAATATGGCAATTTGAAATGATATAGTACATGTTTTTGGCCTAGGTGTTTGTTGGTTTTTGATGTGTTTAGCCTAGGTAATGGTAAAAAGTATATGATTCTGTTGTTCTTGTTGAAGTAGAGATGAACATCCTAATCATTAAATGATATAAATAGAATAACCAATCATGTTAATTGATAGTCCACATCTCATTTGAATAGATGTTTTGTTAAGAATGGTCTACAGATTTGGATGCAAAGAATGTTGTTGTGATCTTCATTGGTCATTGATTTTGATTTCTTTAAACATCAAGACAAGGCATATTTATAGCCTCTACAAAGGAAAGTGTAGCCATGGATGGTAAATAGGGATAAATTTTGGATGATAGGTTTGATTTGGAAATGGAATGATGGAAGATAATTGAATGTGTAATGGTAGGGAAATAAGTGAAGATCAAGACTTTTAGTCACACGTAATGTTATTGATGCTAGATTCAACATAAATTTAGATGTGATAGAGCCAAAGACCTCTAAATATTTTCTTGATATGACCACCAATTTTTTCTATTATTTTATCTTGAGAGTAGCTACCATCTGATTAGGCTGTAGATTGGAAGCTATTTTGATTTGATCTTGAATAATGTCTTCATTAAATAGTGAAGAAATTTTGTGCTCAATTATCAGTGCCTTGTTGAGTTTTTCACCAATGAATTCTTAATTATCCCATAGTGCCTCTGAGAAGGTTTCACTAATGAAAATTGGCTTTTGACTTTGATTGTCTTCTAGTGCTTCCAAAATAGTTTCATTAGAAGATGTTGAGTTTGAACTTTGATTATCCCCTAGTACCTCTAAAAAGGTTTAACTATGAGAGTGTTCTTTTGATACATGAATGTGGTATTGGCCTCCTTTATCTTCCTTAATTACTATGTCTCCATAGATATAGTTTAACAAAGTGTGATTATGTCGATCCCAATTGACACTTGTGAGAGGTGGTATGTCAGTGATATGGATATGTTGGTTGGTGGTAATAGCATATGGAATGGTAATGGAATCAGGGGTGGAAGCACAATCCTCATAGAAAATACTAGGATAGCTTATGTCAATACTAAATTAATCATCCTCAAAAACCATAGAAGTATCATAAATGTATTCATACTAATCTACTAGGCATGCATAACCAATATTGTAATAGTCATGAATGTATTTTGTTTTTGGATTTGATTCTAACTCAAGGGACTCTAAATTCAATAGCGAGACTGATGTTGATTCTACTTCTAGTGTTAAATCTAATGTCAGATCAAGAATAGAACCTGACTCTAATCCTAATTTTTCATTTGATAGGTACTATGTTATAATGATGTCCTATTGAATATTTAGTATTTGATAAGTAACAGCCTCTGATGGCATAATGGGATCCATAGAGACTAGTTTGTCAAAGTGAGACTCTTTAGTGATAGGAAAAAGGTCAACAGACACTCTACAGAGACTATCTTGTTAAGGGGAGACTCTTGAAAAATAGTCATATGGTCAAGGTAATGATTTACCCAAAGATGGTTGTAATCATAAAGAAGTGACTTAGTAAAGACTATCACATCAGAGTGAGACTCCTTGACAACTGGTATAAGATCAATAGGTGATTCATCATAGATTGACTTATCACAAGTGGTTGGTTCAACATTAACATCTTAGATTGGTTAGTTCTCTTGGCCTTCATTTCTAATGAGTTGTAAAATATTAGTTTGGAACACAACTTGGTTTTCTAATGATTGGCTCTATTGAGGTTTGGATGGGATTGGTATCAGATGAGGAATAGCCTATGATTAGATAATGGTAGGGTATTGGGGAACATGATTGCTTGCATAAGCCAAAGGATAAAGTCCTAAAATGGTATGGATAGGGTATTGTGTAGCTTGATTTCTTTCACAAGACAAAGGACTAGGTCCTGGTATGGAAATAGTATGACATTTTGGTCTTGGAATAAAAATGGTATGATTTGTGGAGCTTGATTGCTCACATAAGCCAAAGCATCCACGTCCTCCTCATAAACCATATCATCCCAATCAGGGTTTTGAGTTGGATTGTAAGTTGGTTTTTGACCTTTTTCCCCATATGGAGTATTGTAGGGAGAATAATAAAACTCCTTAGAAATATATCACTGTAGGGGTTTCTAGTCATATTTTATGCAAACATTCTATCATAACTTGGATTGTACTCCACTATAAGTGTAGCTAGACATATATGTATAAGTGATAAAATCTCTAAAATAAAAGTCTTAGAGTTCTATAAACTCTATAAAACTATGTCCAAAGGACAAATGGTTCAAAATTGGTCTAACTTGGTCAATAGGGTGGAGTTCCATCTTCAAACAATGATCTGAATGTGGAGTTGTATCTCCAAAATGGTTTGTCCTAAGACTTAACATAAAATAGTCTAACATAAAATGTCTAATGTAAAATATAATACACACAAAAGGTCAAGCAATGAATAAAAATCAATATGTTAAAGGTTTAGTCCAAAGTGTTCCAAACAAGGTCTAAACTAGGAAAGGAAAAAGAGTCGTTAAGTCTTTTGTCCAAATGTGGAGTCAAAATCTAGGCTCAAACAGGATGTGCTAGGAATGTTAACCAAATGATGTCAAAATTTAGACTTGAAATAAAGGCATTGATGTGGATTTGATTTATTCTATCAAGTTTTAAAACAAATTTGACATAACCTTGACACACAAAATCAAACATAAACATGATCAGTTGGTATAAGGGAACAAGACAAAAGGATTTTAGAGAAAGAATATGTTATCCCAAATAAAAGCACAAATAATAATGAGGATAAGCTTTAAAAATAAACAAACAATCAATAGTCTTCAAATTTGGGTAATCAATTAACCAAAGTTATGCAACCTAAAATAGAAATATCTATGTATCAGCCGCATGAATTGAGGCCTACCCAAAAATCAATCAATGTTTGGACCAAATTTGATAAAGTTAATTGAAAACTCAATGTTGAAGACTAGGTTTTGACCAAACAAGCTAGATAAGATTGGATAGCATGATAGTGCATAAACAAGGTTAAAATGACATGTATGAATGGTTTTAAACAATGGTTTTGATATAATGGTAACAAGTTTTGAAATAATTTAAGAAATGTAATGATGTAATCATGCTCTAATTATATGATCAATGTTATGTTTTAAAGACTCAAAGGCACAAACTTGATATCTAATTTGGGAAGAATAATAGTACCCATCTCAAACAAGTGACACACACACAAACATGTTTAATAAAAATTGCAAGGCACAAGTGTGGTATAAAATAACTAGCATAATGTCTCTTTAAATAAAAGAGTGGCATATAAAAAAATTGGTTTTTACATGATTTATAAATAAACACATTGGTTTTAGTCTCAAAACATACCAAGGAATAAATAAAAAAGTGACAAAAATACATTAAGTATAATGACCCTAAATCTTAATAAGGGTATGGCAAAGTGGGGTTGACTAAAACTAATTGGTTTTCAAACATTCTAGATGGATCAATTACATAAGACTTTCATATCCAATGTATGAAAATGAGCTCACATCATTTGATTCTACAACACTTGGCTTGTTGTAAAAAGGTCTTGCCCTTTTTACAACCACTACATCCATCGCTCGCTCAATGTAGTGTAATTTCTAATTTTCTCAATGTCTTGAGCTTAGCCTCAATACTAGGAGGTAGTTTATTAGCACAAACCTCCTATCCCAATGGGGTGATCTGAATTTATATACCCCCCATGGAAAGGGGTTGAATACAATGTTGAAAGATGAATTCCCAGGTCAAGGCTTCCCTGAAAAACTCATGGGAGGTAATGAAGTCCCCCTCAAAAGCCAAGACGCATGAAATAAATGACATAATAGAAAGACTTTATGGTCACCTAAAGATCACCCAATACTATTGTGATGTTTTTAGGAGGGATTTAAATGACATTCTTTTTATGCCTTGGACTAGGCTCAAAGTATGATGAGATGGTAATTTTGATCCCAAAAGTTCCCTAAAGGAGATAGATGGGAGAGCATACACGCACGTCTCTTTTCACTAAAACACACAATCAACAAATAAGTTTGCAAATAATTGAAGTGAGGCTAATTTAGTTGCACCAAATTGAAAGTGTTTGATTAAATTCATTACTATCCCCTTGGCTTTAAGATGCACAAATGGAAATAATTGCAAATCACCCAAAAATAAGTTATCGCTTTTGATTCCAAAAGTTCCCTAAAGGAGACGGATGAGAGAGCATACATGCACAACTCCCTATTTACTTAAACAAGTTTAGACTAAATAAATAATCTGCTAAAAACTTTTAATTGTATTCTATTTTATAGCACTAAATGAAATATGTGGTGGTGTTATTTTAGCCCCTTGGCTTTAAGTTATAAACTTTGAAATAATAATCAAAAAATTCAACACAAACATGGAAATTTGCCTAAACCCAAAGCGAAAATGCCTAATTCTATTTAGAACACCCCAAAAAAAGTGTGAAAGTACTAATTAAGCTTTTTTATCACTTGTTCAAGTAAATCCTATGATAAAATGGTTAGCACTTTTTTTAGCTGTGAAGTATTTTTTCAAGTGAAACAAATAACTTTGAAAATTGAGCTCTTGGCTTGGGTTGGTTTACATAGTTGAGTCAGGTTAGGAGCCAAGTCAGGTTGTCAACCAAGTTAGGTTGACAGTCGAGTCAGGTCAGTAGATGAATCAGTTAGGAACTGAGTCAGGTTAGGAGCTAAGTCAGGTTGGTAGTAAAGTTAGGTTGGGATCTAAGTCAAGTTAGGATCTAAGTTGGGTTGGTAATTGAGTTGATTTGGTAGTTGACTCAAGTTACACAGCTGAGTTGGGTTACACAGTTCTGAGAACAAAACTATGACTTACAAAAAAATAAATTTTTACTCAATTTTTTGCCTTCTTTGATTCCACACTCCAAGATCCTATAAAGAAGTGGTTAGTAGGTTGTTTGTAGGTAATTTTTGATCAAATTTATGAGGTTCAATCCCATTGAGTGTGCCATTATGTAGACTTGGAATTTGACTCAAGAGAGGATGGTTAGTATCGTGTTAGTTCCAAAATGAAAACAAAATGAAAGAAACACACTAACTAGCATAACATCTCTAAGCCTAGTCACTAGGGGAGATTAATGAGTAAAAACCATTTGAAAACATAATTAAAAAATGGAAATAAATGAGAGATATGAACACAGTACACAAAAAATTTATCAAATCCTTGATTTCTCCAAAAGGCTCCTTCTTTGGCTTGCTCGACTTGTGCTTCAAGAGATCTTCTTCAATTGAGTGTGGTTACCTTCATCTTCTCTTGGCACATTTAGATTTGGCTTGGCTTCGCTTAATAATTTGACATTATAACACTAAAATTAAATGATTTTGGAATGATTAAAGCATTATAACTTTTCACTATCCAAGCTTAAAATTATGGCTTTGAAACCTTCTATTTATAAATTTTCAAAATGGATTGGATCTACCATGACCATCCATCTCAAGATAAAGATATGTGGCCATGAATTAATCTAATTATGCAAATAAAATCCATAAATACCCTCATCATGATTTGGGAAGAAGGGGAATTTATTAGGCATGGGAGTCATTGATGAGGCATGGGAGGGCTTAATCATGATATTTTATGCATTTATGACTTATGGATGCCACCTCATAGAAATGATGTCATTTGATGATGTAGTTATTCAATATAAATTTTAAAAAATAAAATATTCAATAAGTTTCATGGAAAATTAACTTAATCTCATGATTTTAATTAATTATCCTTAAGCATGATTATTCAACTTTGATGCAAATTTTGGCAATTGCTGCACAAATTAATCAAACTAGTCAAAATGTCATATTATTAGCTCAACATTTGACTAGATTGGAGTTGGGATGTGATGTAAGATGCATTAGATCCTTTATCCCATTTAGGATGTTTCCAACACAAAATATCAAAGGCACATGTCTCATCTAATAAAATTGGTAGAGAAGAGCAATCCAGAGCACCTAGGTGCGAAAATGTCATTTTGACTCGAAATGATCTGATCAAAGTTAGATAATTTATAAATTGCATTGCCTCATTTAATGATACTTTGGTCAAAATTGGCACTTGAATATTATAGGTTCACATCATTTAACATGTTTTAGTGTTTTAAGGCCAAATTATGCATTTTTTATAGAAATTAGTCAAAAGCCTAGTTGAAGGTCATTGGTGGCTAGTTTTAGGTGTCTATAGCTAATACAACATACTTATGACCACCCATTTATGTACTTATATCATACCTCATTCCATAGTCTTTTGAATATTTTTCTTTCATTTTCCATGTAGATGACTCATTTATACAAGTAACTAGTGATCTCAAAATGCCCCTATTACTTATTCAAAATAGATCAAGCTTATCCCCTGAGTGATCCATACTCTCAAATTAACTATATTTTATCCTAGGATAATAATGTGCCATTTAGACTATCCCACTCCTCGATCCTATCTAGTTTTGTCAGTAGCTTCCCCCCACTAAATAATATCTAATTGTTCAAATTTGAATTCATGTAATAGGTCATCCCACATGTTTAGTAAGTCCTATCCAAATTAATTCCCTATTTATCACTATAAAATCACATTTTCAATTCATTTTACACATAATAAACTCACATATTTAAAATCACCAAAATTATCATTGCACATTGAGAGAAAATTCTCTATTTCTCCTAATTCATTATACATACGACCATAGTAACCCTGAGCTAAAGTCTGAGTACACTTCTAAGGTCACAATTTATAGTTGAAGCATGATCACACTAGAATTACACCAGCATATAAAATTACACCAATATTTCATACACACCAATATAACATGAGAGAAATACATTAAATTTGATCCCTCTTCAAAGTATTAGTAAGTAGATAGCACTGAACACAGGGGGTGTTGAGGTCTAACACAACATTAACTGTTAACCCCTTTTTCCATTTTTCCATTCATTCATCATTGCATATAGAGCTAAGGTTCTAGTAAGTAATAAGGTACACACTATATTACAAATCAAATCACATGGATATAATCACATACACATAGTCAATAGGCAAAGGTACATAGATCAAAACATTCACAGATTGCTAATTCCCTATAGGACAATGGTACACTTGAGGAAAAAAACACTTTGCACCCTTATCTAATTCCAACGTTCTTGTCTATAGAGTGATAAAATCCATGATCTTGATTCATAGTTAGCCAACACAACCACATAGTCACTTTATGTTTATGTCTCAATCTTGCATTGTCAAAATTTTAGCTAAGTTATATTTATTTGTCATTTCATCTTTTAGCATATTTCTAAATTTAACAAGTTTCAAATCAATTTGTGTCATTTTGCATATTTGTAGCATTTTAATTTTACATAGTATTTTATCTCATTACAGTAATTAGTTTTTATACTTTTCCAAATTTGATAAAACACTCTCTTACTAGTTTTCACTTTCAGACAATTGTAATAGTCAGCAAAAATCTATGTGCAAGCTAAGTATATCTCTTCTTAGTATTTTAAAAAATAGTAGTTTTCCCTATTTAGAAATTTTTAAAAATCATAATTGTTAAATATGGTACATCTTTAGCATTCAAATATTCTCTAATTTTACACCTATATAATCAAATATAATTTATTGTGTTTTATCAAAAATAAGGTAAAACAGTAACTAGCCAAGGTGTGTTTTATATGTAGGCTCTCATATATACATATTCCAATCATAAATAGTGAACATGGCCCACAATGAACTAACTATGAAGGATTACATCATATCATAACTACATTGTCCTATATCTAGGGTATATTGAGTGTAACTTATGAAGGATAATTATTTACTAGTACACAACAAGATCAAAATTTTGAAGGATTCCTATGGTTAAAAATCAAAACCCTAGACACTTCTGATATACTGTGAGGTACATGGAAAATAAAATATGCATATAGTGTTGTCTAATGGCTTGATTATATGAGAATTTACCTTCACACCAAGACTTTGGTAAAAATTGAAGACTATTTTACCAAAAATGATAGGTCCTATAAGTTTTAAAACTATTGGAATACTATTTCTAAGAAAGCGAGAAAAGAAAAAAAATTGAAATTAAAATTGAAAATTAAATTATAAAACAATATTTTTGTGTATAGAAATCAAAAATTAATTTGAAACCTTTGGAAAAAAATAAAAAATCAATACTAAAAAACATACACATTCACCAATATATTTTACCTTATTTTTGATTTAACAATAAATATGTTGTACTAATATGTGCAAAACTTGGTGGATATCATAATGATAAAGGTGTACCATAATTAACAATTATGACATTGGAAATTGGTAAATATAGAAAACTATTGTTTATTAAAACACTAAGAATAAATGTACTTAGCTTAAATCAAGATTTTTATTGATTATTTCAAATATCTGAAAGTAAAAATCAATAAAACATATGATTGTGCATGCTTGATATTAGGGATAAAATATAAAATTGTTTATGGATAGGTTTGCATTATTTGCCCATGTTGTTTGTGTCTGTTGACCACATAATTATCTTGGTTGATCGTGACTGATGATTCATAGAGAAAGATAGAGCAAATATAATTTTGAGAGTGATAGATAATTAAAAATATATATGATATTAATCCTAGATAGGACCATTATTTTTGGATAATAGTACAGGGCATTTGAGTCTATTAATGATGAAATTATTTATGTTGATTATGATGCACATCTAATTGTTGCACCTTTTATATTTATATTAATTAGGGTTATTTTATGCATTTTAAAATCCATAATAACATGTGGAGGTCCCTGAAATTCCAAACCCTAGTTCCATAAACACAAACCAAATATATATCAAATTGGGGAGGGGGTTCAGGTGAAAGGGATTGAGTTGGACTGACCTTGGTCAAACCCCATTGAATGACCAAGTGTTTCACTACAATTCAAAAAATATTAAGAGGCCTCAAACTTGAATTTAGCTCTCCCACTTACATTTATGTTTGAAATTATGAGTACAAGTCTAGATGCTCTTTCTCCTATTTTACCTTTGGCACAAGCATGCCAATGTGAATTCAGCCTTTGAAAACCTTGAATATAGCTTTAAAAAATCTATATATAAAACTTTTAGGACCAAACATAGATCAATGTAAGAATAATTTAACTTGAAAAATATTATTGAAGAGGTAAAATCACATATATTTTATTTTACATCACTCCACGATTATATAATCATGGGGTAGTTCTATTATGGGACCCAACTAACTTTGAATTTGTAAAAAAAATAACTTACTAACATTTATTAATTTACCTAATAATAACTTAAACTACCAAAGGGGTGTATATGCCCCAATAAACTAGCATTAATAAATAAATACAACACAAACTTAAATACAATAAATTTGGATCATATGACCTAATAAACCCCCTTAATCCAAAGGCTATAGAATAAGATGATCTAGAGCTATGACTATGAACTCATCCAAGATCTCTACTACATATGAAAATTAGTACACTATACATCATGGTACTGATCAATTGATGTTACTTCTAAGAATCACACTGCACCATGAGTTGTGGCATTAATGATGAATATTATATTAGTATTTCCATCACTTCTAACTATTTTGTGTTGTATTTTAGTAGAAAACAATCAAGGTATGCTCAACTACATCAATCCACATAAGGTCTCACATAGAAACCCATCAATACAACCACTGATAACTAATTGAAGGTTTTAATATAACCATTGATTAGTTATCAAAGGACATATAGTATCTTACCCCATTAGGAGAGAGGTGAGAAGTATGCAGTAAAAAGCTCTATCCAAACAACTTTGTCTGATCCTCATAAAAAATATCAAATAACTGAAGAAAACCAAAATTGAAATTAAATAAAAAAAATCCAAGTCAATTTTTATACTAAATATTAACCCTATCCTTGAGTTAGCAACTCACTCAAGATGGTTGAATCTCTATGTACTCAAAATAAGTCATCAAGTCCATTAGGACCATAGACTTAGACCATGTAGGATATCTCATAGTTAGATGAAGTGTTAGAATAGCCATAGTAGTTAGATTAACCTAAATAATATCCACTAGAATGGAAAAAATAATTTTATTTAACCTTCTTTGTGTTTGGATGGTGGTTTTCTAGGACATACATTAGCAAAGTGACCAATACCACCACAATTATAACATCTTGGCTCTTCATGTGACTACTAGAATTGGAAGATGTGGAATAATAACCATAAGACCATGATGAATATTTATGTCAATGTTTATGTTTTAAGGATTATTAACAGTGCTGATGAGAATGATTTAGATAATGTCTCAGAGAGTGATTCATAGAATGTTTCTAAAAATGTCTTTGTTCATGACTTTTTTAATTTAGCATTTCCATATTTTCATAAAGTGTGCATATTTTTTAGGCTAAATTCTCTTCTTTATGAATTTTCACTCATGCTAAGTGATCAATTCACAAATGAAATCAAATGTTGCATTATTGAGCTTGCCACTAGGCTATAACATTTATAAAAAATTAGTATAGTTAGAACTAAATCAATTCAAAATGATTGAAATGAGCATATCATCATCTATTTTTCCACATTTAGTAAAATAATATTGCTTCAAATTTTTCATTCTTAAGATGTATTTATAGACATCTTATTCAGTGTTAAGCTTGTTATTTAACAACTACATTAGAAGATCAATATTTTTACATGCAAGTTTTTTATCATACAAGTCTTTTAATGCTTTCCAAGTTCTCTAGGCATCACACTTAATTGATTCAATGTGAATAACTAATTCAATATAACATTACAACTTTATCAATATAAGTGCACACTTATCACATTTTTAAATTCAATAATTTTGGTAGTTTATGTGGGTGGAGTAATTTATTTTTTGAAGATTTCCCATAAGTCATTGAATACCAGGGTGTTTTTCATATTTAGGCACCATTATTTATAACTTTTAGGATATAGTCTCCTATTTTAATAAATAATTCTTACAATTTTATCCATAATTACACACATAATATTGTGACAAAAAATGAGAATGCTACAAGGGGATTTACCTTTACCATATAGTAGATTCTTAATATAATAATTTAGATCTTAGGACCTATTGAACTTTATATGTAAAATTCACAAAAACATCTCACCCTTATATCTCCAAAATCACATTTTATCACTTATTTTCCTTTTATAAACTTAAAAAATAGAATATTTTGGCTACGATTATTTTTACATATCAATTTGGGTCAAAATTCAAGTTTGACTAAAAAATAAACTTGGTGAGTTTTTAACTTTGAACCTCTTCCTTCAACTCTTCTTCAAGCCTTCATGAAATATAATATGAATATTTGCCTTCAAAATAATATTTTATGAGTAAATAAAAATAAATTTTATTGCATGTAAAAAAAATTTACCCAAATATTCACTCGTGAGTTAAAAATTGCATTTCTTTTTTATGGGACCCACCTTAACTTAATAATATGTAAATACATTATTTAATATTTTATGCCATCTCTGGGTTGTATTACTACATTCCAAATTAGGTTTTTGTAGATGATATTTATAGAATATATAGCACCTCAATCTTGTACACGTAGAGAACTTAGACCTTGGTTGTTCCTTTTAGTTCTGGACCTTTTCTACTTTTAGAATCCTTTCATCTACTCTATATTCTACCCCTTATTCTATATCTTAGTCCAAATAATCTTATGTTGATGAACCATACCTTCTATCTTATCCAAAATTATTAAAACTTGCTTATCTTCCATCTTTGTAAGTTTTGATTATATAGCTACTTTCATGTTCCCTAGACACTAACATCCTAGATAGACACCCATGTTAACACAAGTGTCAAGTTCCTTAAAATAATCTAATTTTAAAATGAAACATATTATAATGGTTGGCCTAAGTGATTTAATGTGAGTTAATTCTATTAATGAATTTATATAAAGATCAACCCTCATTCATTCCTCACCTACAACACTTAGAAAAGACCTAAGGTAGCTTATCAAAGCATTAAATCAAGCACTTGATAAATAAAAGCTTCCATATTTTCTCATATTCTCATATTGATCATAGGAGCAACACTTACACAGGTTTGAAGTAATGAAGGAGCATCCCAAGGGATATGTTTTCCAAGTTATAATCTAGGTTAATTTTGTACTTGTTTTCCACATTTTGTATGATTAACACACAAGCCAACACATAGGGGAAAACTACATCATTATAATTCCCTCTTTAGAGTATTAGCTATGTAGGTAGTACTCATTGATATAAGCATCTTTGTGTTTAAATTAGAAATGTGTACCCACTAACCCATTTTTACCAAGGCATTATTCAAGGGCAAAGAAGAGTTAACCTAGGTTTTGATCAATAAAATGAGATAAATATTATATGCTCAATAATTAAATACATCAAGTAAAAGGTGATAAAACCCCCATAAAAACTCAATTGATGAATTCAAAAATGGAGCTATATTGTATTTTAAACAATAAAGTTAACATCAAGATACTAGCATTGATGTAAGTGTCCAACTTAACCATAAGTGTCCAGTGATAAAATGCAATCATAACTTAGAATGAATGAAACCCATATATATGTTACAATACTATGATTATTTATAATCAAATAATATATACACTCAATCAAGGCATTCAATCAAGTACTTGATAAATCAAATCTTCCTTATTTTCTCATATTCTCATATTAATCATAGGAATAACACATACACAGGTTTGAAGTAATGAAGGAGCATCCCAAGGGATATGTTTTCCAAGTTATAATCTAGGTCAATGTTGTACTTATTTTCCACATTTTTTATGATTAACACACAAGCCAAAATATAGGGTAAAACTACATCATTATAATTCCCTCTTTATAGCATTAGCTATGTAGGTAGTTCTCATTGATAGAGGCATCTTTGTGTTCAGATCGGCACTGTGTACCCACTAACCCATTTTTACCAGGGCATTATTCAAGTTCAAAGAAGACTTAACCTAGGTTTTGATCAATAAAATGAGATAAATATTCTATTCTCAATAACTAGATACATCAATTAAAAGGTGACAAAACCCCCATAAAAACTCAAATGATGAATTCAAAAATGGAGCTATATTGTAGTTTGAACACTACAGTTAACATTAAGACACTAGCATCAACGTAGGGGTCCAAATTAGACATAAGTGTCCAATAATAAAATGCAATCATAACTTAGAATGAATGGAACCCATATATATGTTAAAATATTATGATTATTTCTAATCATTTTTATATTCTATAATAGAACATCAAATAATATATGCACTCTTCTATCCCTTAGCTACTTTGTACTTGTATTTATTGTGCATGATAAATTAATAAAATATGTATTATTGAATTTACTTTAGTGTAAATAAAAATGTTTTCATTCCTTTCAAAAAAATTATTATTTTATGTGTTTTATATGAAAAAACCCCAAAAACCTTAAAACATTTGGTGAACCTGTCCTCTATTATTGAGCCAAAACCCTAGTTTTCATGTAGGGTTTTCTCCTTCATAAAAATTAATTTCATTTCAAATTTATGTACACTATTTTCATATCTAATTTTTTTTCTCTCCTAATTGTATGTGCATAATTTAATAATTATTAGCTACATTATTATTTTGGCCCTAGCAGTTGTGTGCTTCATAATTTTCTTAAAAGTTAAATATTTTTATGGAGTCGCTAATAGAAGGCCATACAAGGAAGCTTCATTATTATGATCATTTATTTAATGTACTTGATGATCAATGTATTGCATATGAAGATCTTATATAGAATAAAAAATAGGATAAATCCTCTTTTGCTTATAACTATGATAATGAAAGAACCAATGATGTAAATGAAAATATAAATGACTAAGCTAGTGACATTTCTACTTTTGGTTATTAGTGTGATTATATCCCTTTTGGATATGACACTTCTCCCATTCCTATAATTTCTAATGATGGTGGGTTTCTAGAGTTACTAAAGATGCATTTTAAGCCTTTGCCAAAGAAAAATTCAATAGATATGTAAAGTGGTAGCATTCATAATATTGAAAATCAAAATGTTTCATGCATACAATCTTTAGTTACTTCAAAAAGTGAGTGTGCTTCTTCCCTTTCCAATGATGAAAATGTCAAATAAGTTTAATTTTACTCCTTTATCTATCATGATGTGAATTTTGATGAAAACAAGTGTGTACCTTCTCCTCCAAGTAATACTAATGTTGAAAATTATATTCCTTATTTGGGTGATTAAAGTTAAAATAATAAAATTTGTTCTCCTCCTCTAATTTTTCCTATGTCTCTCATCATATTGATTGAAGAAAAAAATGAGAGTGCATATGAAAATCATAAGGAAATGATTACAAAACATGCATTGTTTGGGGACACAAGTAAATTCCCAAGCATATTTCATGTATCTTTTTCAAAGATCAAGTCATGTAAGTCAAAGAAAATCAAAACTAGCATTGCATCTTCTCTCCCTCCTTTACAAATTAAAACAAAAATTGAAAGTTGTATTCTTCCCTCTCATGATTTTGTGAGTAAAATAATAAATGATTATTTTCTTCCCTCTACATTTTTTGATACAAAATAGAATTTTTTTACAATTGAAATTTTTTCATCTACTCTTGTTGAATGTCATGAGATTTTAAATAACATAGAACCTTGTAAGGAAAATATTACCAACCTTCATGTTATCCAACATGATATACTCACCTCTTTAAAAATGGATACCCCTTTATAAAATTTTGTAAAACCATGTGATCAGGAAAGGATTTAATTGTCCCTATGTTCTATGTGTGTGGTAATTTACATCTACTAGAAAAATATTCAACCTCTTCTTGTTATATTTTATCTATTTTGGCTACCATGGGATATTTTTAATAATAATTCAACACTCTTAAGCTTAAAATTTATTATCATGAGGCTACTTTTTAGGATAATATATTAGTAGAGCAACCTATTGCTAAGAATGTATTTAAGAATATTTACCCTTCAAACTTTAGTATGTCTAAATTCTCATTCTTTTATGGTCAATGTGATCTTTATATTCCTTTATAAAAATATATACACTCCTTTTAACATTGGAACCAAAATGTAAGATTTATCTTAAAGGCTTTTCATTATAGTTTAACCTAGGGGACTCTTGATTAGTTTTATGGCCTTTCAAATGGTTCCTTATCAACTTTAAAAAACCTTGAAAATGTATTTCTATCACATTTTCATCATTATGCCTAACTTAAGTTACCATTGGAACATTTTCAAGCATTGACACAAATATAAAATGATTCTATGCAAGACTATGTTATTCCATTTAAGGATGCTTTGTATTCCTTAAAGTATACAGCCTCATATTTGGAAGTATAATTTATATTTAGTAGACATCTTATTTATCATTCAAATAAAGAGAATTGAATAATCCCTATACCTTATATTGGGATGTGTGAAAATATTAATGTGCTCTAATGAATACTTAAACCAAGTTGTCTATATCTTCATCAAAAACTATGCATGACAAGAATCATGTTTCCAAGAAAAATAAACAAGTTACAAAAGATCATAAACCAATTAAAAAACCTTATAGTGTATCTCCCAACAATATATGTCAAAGAACAAATGATAAATTTATTGAATAAATGAAAAGAACAAGCTTATAGAGTATCTCCCAAAATTAGACCATATACCTCTATAAAATGACAACCTCTTTCATTTGACTAATACCGTGATAGACCACATGATATATTGTGCACATTATTGGATAAATTAATGATAAAACTTCCTCATAATTATAATTACACCCCACATATATTTAAAAAGGTAAAAGGACAACACTTTTACACTTACCATGATATAAATAGGCACCGAGATAATGATTATTTTGCTCTTGAGTAAAATCTTAGACAGTTAGTCGATCAAGAAATTATTACATTTTAAAAAGACATATCTAGAACTATTTCACATAATTATTCTAGAATATATTATAATAATGTCAAAACATCCCATGTTTCTCCTTTTGAGGATCACATGGTCCATCAACCTTTATAAAAGGTGACCACTAGTAGAAGTCTTCCTCATGCACCATCTCCTAGGACTGATCTCTCCCACACTGATCCCACCAAGGAAACATTGATCAATCAGGTCAATAATAAAGAAACACATGGATAATATGAACCTACACAATATATATGGGTTCATAAACAAATATATACATATTCCTAAGATATATCTATAGACACTTAAGGATGCTTTGTATTCCTTAAAGTATACAGCCTCATATTTGGAAGTATAATTTATATTTAGTAGACATCTTATTTATCATTAAAATAAAGAGAATTGAATAATAACTTTACCTCATTTGAGACCTTATATTGGGATGTGTGAAAATATTAATGTGATCTAATGAATACTTAAACCAAGTTGTCTATATCTTCATCAAAAACTATGCATGACAAGAATCATGTTTCCAAGAAAAATAAACAAGTTACAAAAGATCATAAACAAATTAAAAAACCTTATAGTGTATCTCCCAACAATATATGTCAAAGAACAAATGATAAATTTATTGAATAAATGAAAAGAAAAAGCTTATAGAGTATCTCCCAAAATTAGACCATATACCTCTATAAAATGACAACCTCTTTCGTTTGACTAATACCGTGATAGACCACATGATATATTATGCAAATTATTGGATAAATTAATGATAACACTTCCTCATAATTATAATTACACCCCAAATATATTTAAAAATGTAAAAGGATAACACTTTTACACTTACCATGATATAAATAGGCACCGAGATAATGATTATTTTGCTCTTGAGTAAAATCTTAGACAGTTAGTCGATCAAGAAATTATTACATTTTAAAAAGACATATCTAGACCTATTTCACATACTTATTCTATAATATATTCTAATAAGGTCAAAACATCCCATGTTTCTCCTTTTGAGGATCACATGGTCCATCAACCTTTATAGAAGGTGACTACTAGTAGAAGTCTTCCTCATGCACCATCTCCTAGGATTGATCTCTCCCACACTGATCCCACCAAGGAAACATTGATCAATCAGGTCAATAATAAAGAGACACATGGATAATATGAACCTACACAATATATATGGGTTCATAAACAAATATATACATATTCCTAAGATATATCTATAGACACTTCAGAGTTAGTGATAGAAACCAAACCAATATTTTCTTTACTAGATGATCATTATAGTCAAGCTTTATTGTTTCCAATCAATTTTCATTCCATACAGTGATTGCCTCATTATAAAAAAATTTAAAATTTCATTAAATTTAAATATCTCATACCATTATGAAAATAAATTCAAGTAATGTATACATAATGAATAAAGAACTAAAAGTACATTTTCATGTAAATCAAGAATACCAAATACTAACCTACCAAAGGACCATGATACAAATTCATAATTATAATATGCACCATATGGAGATATAAAGCACACCTAAACATGTTCCTATTATTTATAATTCAAATAAACCACAAAGCATGATAGATTATATAGTGATAGATATTGCACATATACATTCTCCTTGACAGTACCACCAGTTTATTACACCAGGTTACCAAAGGGGATATTCCTATGATCATCCACTGGATGTGATCATAGAATAATTATTTATTTTCACATATTCTAAAAATAACAAAAAAATAAAATATTCAAAAATCCAATAATATGTTCAGTATTTACGTGTTATATTAGCTCATTGGCATATATGTTGTTGGTTCCCTGTTGGTAGATGGCATATCAATATTATATATATGCATGTGTTTAATGCATATTTTGAGTATGATACATGCATACACATATACATGATGTGTGAAATTTTTAATTTTGGTATTTCCCTCTACTCACATCACTAGGATGTTGGGGGTATCCACCTTATTTGATCATGATACTCATAGGTTATATCACTCTATGTTCATTTTAAATTATCATGTTTTGTACTCATATATGTACTTACACATGCCTTCATTTGTGATTATATCTCTCACAGGGTACTTGATATGCTATACATTTGAATTTTTTTAGTAACACATTTGATCCATAAGATAATATGATATGTTTATTATGGTTACTTATGATTTCCTATATGCACTTCCTTGAGTGCCTTTCCTTTATTTTATCTTACATGTTCAAGCATTTGAATATTCTCTTTTTTTACAGCCCACATGCCTATGTGTGTTTTCTTTGACATTTGAATATTTCATTTACTATTATATGGACATTTTAATATGTCATCCTTTATTTTATGTACATTTTACTATGTCATGTCCCTTCGATTGTGTGATATTTGAATATGTCCCTTGTTTGCAGTCTCCTAGGACCATTCTATGTTGGCTTGATTTTGAGTGAATTTATGTTTGTGCTTGATTTTATTGTTGATATTTTACTATTAATATCCTAACATTTCCATGATCTTTATCATGCATCTTAGGCCTTCATGTGATCACATAGTCCTCTATGCTTTAATGATACATTTACCTAGACATGTTATTATATATGCTACATGGTTCTAGTCACATATTACATAGTTATCTTATCCTTTAGAGGTGAGTTAACTACCAATTTATATTATTCCATCACCTCAAAAGTGGGGTATATAAGTGGGGTCAAGTCATAGAGGCATGTTCTACACATTTGGCATAGTTTTTAAGATTCAATGGGGGCATGCTTTGGAAGCATGTTCTCCACACTTAATCAATATTTGGAAATTATATAAGTTTTCATATTTAGTGAGGACATATCATATAGGAATGGCTTACACACATTCATAGTTTACAAATTCATTAAGGGAATTCTTTGGAAGCATGTTCTCCACACTTATTCAATATCCAACACACCTAGATTATAGTGGAGGCATGTTTTGGAAACATGTCCACATTGGCACTTATTTTAGTTTTTGTATTTTTCCATATATATAGTGGGGGCATAATTTGAAAGCATGTTATTTACACTTACATAGTTTTTAGATTGGCTAAATCACATAGTTTTATAATTTAGATTCATAATTATGATAGAATTCTATACATTGGTACCATTGTTATACACAATTTTAACATGAGACATATATAAAGTGCATATGTTATGCAATGTGCACCTAATATTTCAAAATAATTTCAAAACACTCTCAACTATCATCACCCACTAGGATGGACTTTTATAGACTATATTGAGCTAATCTATTACATTAGTTGGTTCACTTTTGGTATGGTTGAGGTTATTAAATCACTTAATCTTGCCAATTTTTCAAGTTGGACTTAATTTTATCATCCAGTATAGACACCAAAAAATTTCACATGGTGATTTCAAATGTCACAATTCCTTTAGACCACCTTAGGACCCTTTTAGGGCCCACCTTGACCTTCTTGACCCCTAACTGAACCTAACCAGGCCTAAACTAAGTTAGTTGACCTTTTGGCTACAACCTACCTTTTAACCAACCCTACCTTCAACCCTTGACCATAGATGGTCAGGGTGACCATCGATGATCACCTTAATCATCAGTGGTCAAGTTACACCATCTAAATCAACTTAACTCACCCTTAACTCTGCCTTATTTTTTTATAATTATCTGATATAAATTCATGTGTGAGTCATTACATACATGATTTATAATTATAAATCTAATTTAACATATTTTTGTACCTCTCCTTCCTTGCTTATAAGAAGAGAGGTGCAGGAGGTGAGAAAAAGATCTACAACTATCAAGAACTTTTTGTATCTAGAGCTTCTTTTGTAGGTATCCTTCCAACAATCTAGCAATCCATGCATCATGATATAGAGTCAACTTGTTGCTTCCCCTATAATGATAACCAAGTACCTTTACTTTACCAAAATCATTTCAAACCCTATCAACGAGCCAACCACATGAACCATTCATCTAACCAACCTTTTACAAGCTAAGTATTTATTTTCCATTATTCAATTACTTTACTTATATTTCACAACCAGCCTAACACAAACCAATCTCTTAGAATTACCTTCTATAATCTTCTCAATCTAACTTTCATCAATCTAGACCCAACATATAGTAATCATCGATAGTCACCCTAACCATCAATAGTCACCTCAATCACCGATGGTCACACCAACCACCAATAGTCACTATGGTAGAAAATAATAGTAAGTTATTTTCACCCACTTACCCTCAATCAAACCTAATTTTCTATGTCCTTGATTATTCACAAACCCCTATCCTATTTTTTGAAGCACACTTGACCTATTTATCATTAGTATTTACTTGCTTATTGCTATATTAGTCATTTTAACTCATTTCTTTATCAAGCATTTCTTGTGTTCAATTTCATTAGCTTTTGATTATTAATGGAAGTACTTTATCTTCTTTTTCTAAACTTAATTATTTAAAATGTGTGGATTGATATCCCCTAAGGAAGCTCTTGCTTCCAAGATCTAGCTAGCACTAGGAAATCCACCCAACTATCTATCTAACCAAGAATTTGCTTTAGTGTTGTCTTATTTTTAGGTCATCCTCCCAAGCCAAAGAGGAGTTCTTCATAATCATTGATTCAACATGTGCACAACCAAATAGTTTTTTAACCAACCCTATTTAGTTTATTCTTCTTCCTTTCTTAAAATATACGTTGAAATTCACTAAAACATTATGGCATGCTTGATGGGACCCTTGAGTCTCTACTTGGGTTTCCTTTGTTTGCATTTGTATGCTCTTCTCCCTATTTTATGCTCATAAATGAAATCAAAGTTTCTTTTGAGATTAAAATTAAGTGCATCCATCACTTTTTTTTAAGTTTAGCTCACATAGTTTAAATTAAAGCAAATTAATTCAAGCATAGCATCACTTGTATCACACACTAAACCAAGCCACCTACATCAATCAAACAACTTGAGACAAGGACCAAATAGGATTTCATCACCTAATGGTCACTTAATTTACCTAGTAATCTTACTTAGATTTCATTACCAAGGGGAGAACAAACTCAGCTCTCTAGTTGAGTATAAACTCTGGAATATATTGGATAAGCACCCAACAACCTTATTGTTTTAGTGTGTGAAGTGAGGGGGTAGGCCCCAATACCAAGCCATGTATTGATTTTTTAATACAAATCCTTTTGAGAACCTAAACATAAATTAAAACCAACCATAGACTTCTTTTCTAGTACCTATTCTATCAACCCAAAGTGGAGTCACACAATTTTTGAAAGCTTAAGGCATAAGCCAAAAGAGAGACTAAAAATAACTTTAGGACTTAATGTACTTTCTAGTGTGTGATTTATTTCCTTTATTATTTATTATCTTCTCTTTGTTTGAGTGGTGAGATTGTTTTTGTATTCTCTCTCCCTTACCTTGGATGTTTCTAACTCACTAATAATGAAAGAACCTAGTAGAACAGAACCCATCACCAAAATAATCAACCTCTTCTACCTCCTCATCCATGGAGTATGTCTCTAAACTAAAGGATTATCCTCACCCTTTAAGAAGTCATTATTTCCCTTTGTAAGTTTCTCAAGGAGATATGAACTTTGTCACCTTCTTAGATAACAATCCTATGGCTCTTGAACTTATCTTAACACTATGTCCCACCGTACCCCTAGCTCAGTTCCACCTACCTACCTTATGACATGCCTTCCCACCTTCTAGGAAATAATTCCATTGCTAGTCACCACCCAAACATTGACTACCTAAGCTTCTTCATCCACCAATAATCCCTTTGATACTAGTGTGGAAAACCAACCTACCCATCCTACAAACACCCTTATACCTTCCACCCCCACTAATAACTCCTCTACCTTAGGAATAACCTAGCCACTAGCCACCTATACTCCCCTCACCATGGGAGTACCTACCACTAGCATTTCCAACCTTTATTTGGCTACCTCCAACTCGTTGACCACTAGCCCACTTTAAAATCTTATGGTGCCTATACCTTCTACCTTACCCCCAATCAACACAAAGGTCACTACTCTTCCTTTGATCACCAGCCTAACCACCATTCCTACCCAATAGGTACCCATTACACTAAACTTGGGTTACATCCCTAACCCACAAGGGCATGTACCTCTACCTAATACCTAACCACCTACACCCACCTACCCCTACATAACTTCAACCTAACCACTAGTGTCCATGTACCAATATGTGGTAGCTCCTCAACCCCCTACCAATTATCAATATGTCACCCAAACCACAAAAAATACTATGCACCTTACAACCATTTGGGTACACAACCCCAAGTAGATCTAATGAAAATGCTCATGGATAAATTGACTACCTTAAATTTATCTATCTCTGGTGCTCACAATATCTTATCATATGACCAGATCTATAACCAGATCATGCATCCATCTATCCCTATCAGAACATATCCTCCTCAATGGGATCTTACCAATTTTTCCAAATTTCAAAGGAAGGAGGATCCCTAATAGCACCTCAAATCATTTAGGCATGCATGTTATTTAATTTCCTATGATGATGTCATCCTTTTTAATACCTTCCCTATGTCCCTATTTGGTCCAGTGTTAGATTGGTATAGTGCCATAACCAAGCAATATTTTTTCTCCTTCACCTAGCTAGCCCAAAATTTATTGGAACACTTTTCAATAAACATCTCATAGAAAGTTTCCATTACTAATCTTTACTCTATCTAGAAATTTGATTATGAATCTATTGTTGATTTTATGGCCCATTGGAGAATCCTAATCAATCAACTTTCCTTCTCTTTATCCCAACCCAGAATAGTATAAATTTTTTCTTGGGCACGTGCCAAGCGCATTTCTGCACATTGTGTGTTCAAAGCTTCATAACCTTTGACAAAGATTTTACCCTGGCGTGTAAAGTAGAAAAAAGAAACATCGATGAAGGGAAGTTAAAATTTAAAAATAAAAATATACCTACAAAACCAATGAGACCTCTTCCTCTAAACCAAGTAAATAGACCAATACCAATGCCAAAAGCAAGGGAACTACAAATATGGTTGTCCTTAAAACCACTCCTCTACCATCTATCAATCAACTAAACTCATCTAACTCCTCAAAATAAAACATGAGGAACCAAAACCAAAATAATCAGAAGCAATTTAATCCACTTGGGGAATCTTATTCTTTAATCCTAGAAAATTTACTGAAGGCTAATATCATACAACTTCCTCCTATCAAACCCCCTCAATAATTTGATTTTTCTCATCTTGCACCTAGTTGGTACAACAAGAATGGCCTATGTGCTTTCCATAAAGTAGTTGGGCATCATGTTAGTAGGTGTAATACCTTCAAAAGAATTGTTAAAACCCTCATTTACAATGGGGAAATTGTGTTAGACAACCCCAATGTACCTCTGAACCAAGCCCTTGACATTTTTAGAGAACCTTTTCCCAATCATGCACCTACCAAAAATGAGAGAAATAAAGTTGAGTGTTCTCATGACACCCACACTGTCAATATTTTTCTTTCCACACTCACTATTTAAGAACCTACTACCCAATCTATTTTTCTTTTCCCTCTCCACTTATTGAGGTAATGGAGTTACTTTTTCCTCTTTTAGAGACCCAAATTGAGGAAGTAACCTTTTATTCTCCTCCACTTATTGAGGTAGTGGACTCACTTTATCTTCCTTTAGAGACCCAAATCAATGAATCATCCCTTTCTCCTCCTCCACTTCTTGAGGTAGTGGAGTCATTGACCCATCCTTCAACTAACATACCAGAGCAAGCAACCATCACCACTTTACCTTCTCCCTCAACTACTGAGCAATTTACTACCCCTTTGGAGACCATTCCTAAAGAGGAAACCACCACATCTATACCTCACATAGAGGATTTACCCATCTAAAGCTTGCATCATTTTATTGAAGAAAAGGATGAGGCCACCATTCTCCCTTCTCAACCTATGGGCTTATCCTTCAAGTCCACTACCCAGGGAATAAAACTAGTCTACAAACCATTCTCTAGGCTAGTTAAAAGATTGAAATTTGCCTCCAAACCTAATGTGGATCAATCCACCTTTGGGTAGTAATTGGATCTCCCTTATATCACCAAATAGGAACCCCTAACTACCACTTTGATGAACCAACCCACTAATTCTATTGTAAAACCCTCTATCTTATCAACCAAACCAATACAAACATTTACCAACCTTCAAGGATTAAAAAAAATCTTATATCCACCCTGATGACCCAGATCCTCCTCTCTTTTTTACTTCCTATATCAACTAAACCCATGTCAAATGGGTCCTGATTGATGGGGCATCTAGTATTAATATCATCTCCTCTCATTCCTAAGACCAACTCAACCTACCTAGCAATGTCATGTCCAAAACCTTGACCATCATTTGATCCTTCAATGACACCATGGCCACTACTTTTGGAACTATTGTCCTTCATATTTGTTTAGGACCCCACATGCTCCCAAAGCTCTTATATGTAATGGAAGGTGAATTTTAGTATAATGTTTTATTGTGATGACCTTAGATCCACTCTATGGATTGCATACCCTCTACCCTTAATCATTGCATCAAATTTGAACACAAAGGTTAGGGTGTCACTATAGAAGTTGACCCAAGCCCCTTTTAATCATGCAACATGACTTATCGACACAATGACATCCTCCTACCTCTATTTAGCACACCCTCATCAGCTAAAGACAAGCCCTCAACAATGAAGGATGACACCATATCTTCATCAACCAATGAGGCATCTACTAGCTCATTCATCCCTTTAGATCAAATTCCCACCATAGACCACTTAAAATCTACATTATAACACCTTTCACTAGGGGAATATCACCTCCTTGCCTTTGACACTTTCCCTACCCCCCAAAAATATGGGAAACTTGAACACCAACTTGAGTATGACCCCAATATTAGATCCATTATTCCATTTGTACCTTTACATTGTCAAACCCATTTCATCTATAGGGGACTTCATAAACTACTTGTTGCTTCTACCCCTCCTCTTCACCTTGACCATTCACCTCTAACTTCTTCTATTTAGACAACCCAAGCTTCACCAAGACATACCTCCATAGGTGTGCTTGGAATGGATTTGGTCTCAGATGATATGAGCATGGCCCACATGAGTTGATTTCCATTGAAACTAGAAAGCCTCATGAGAAACATAGCCTCAGTTTCATTCTACCCAATAAGAGGAAAACTAAACCACCTACCACCACTATTATTGAGGAAGGCATCCCTTCTTCACCAACCTATTCTCCACTTGAGTGTGAGAAGGATAACATCATCCCACCTAACTTTTTTCATCAACATGATCAGCCTCAGACCCTTGACTTATCAAAAGGATGGGAAACCCTAACCATCCCTTTGATCCATCATAAGATAATATGAGATGACTCTCCTACCATTAACATTTTTTAGTGTTAGGATGATGATTCCATTCTCACCTATCTTGGCATACTAGATTATTTCATCCAAAAATACCTTCCTCTTGAGACTTCAACCATGTTAAATGAATCCACCACGGATATCAACTTGGGCACTCTGGATAACCCTTGCATTGTCAAAATTGGCCAATCATTAAATTTTGAGGAACTTCATAACTTCCCCTCATTCCTCCAAGACCAAAACTTAGCATTTATTTGGTCTTATAGAAACTTTCTTGGAATTTACCCCACCATTTCCACCCATAACATAGTCACCAACCATGATGATAAGCCTATCAAGCAAAAACTTCAATGAATGCACCCTTGCATATCCCTTCTCATCAAAAAAGAGCTTTAGCATCTCCTATTTGTCAATTTCATTTAACCCATTGACTATCCCTAATGGGTCTAAAATGTCATACTTATCACCAAATCCATAGGGGGACTAAAAATTTGTGTGGACTTTCATGACCTCAACCTCACTTATCCCAAAGATGAATTTCCTTTACCAAGCATCGACTAGCTAGTTGATCTTACAGTCAGCCATGAGATGCAATCTCTCATAGATGGATTATCATGTTATAATTAGATCCTAATTTCCCCTAAAGATCAACATAAAACCACATTTATCACCCCATGGGGAACCTTTTATTATAAGGTCATGCCTTTCAAACTAAAAAATGCTAGTGTAACCTACCGACGTGCCATGACTTACAACTTCCATGACCTTATCCACAAAATCATCGAGGACTATATGGATGATCTTCTTAGGAAATCCAAATATCATAAGGATCATTTGGTTGTTCTCAAAATTATCTTTGAGTGACTCATCCATTACCATGTATGCCTTAACCCTAAGAAGTGCATTTTTGGGTTCTTGTTAGGAAAGCTCCTTGGATTTATTGTCTCTCTTCAGGGAATTAAATTTTATCTATCCAAAATCAAAGCCATCCTTGACATGCTTCTTCTAATAAACCTTAAGCAACTCCATACTTTGCAGGAGAAGCTCCAATCCATTCATCATTTTATCTCCTAGTTTTTGGACTGATGCCAAACCTTCCACCACCTTTTGAAGAAGGATGTGTCTTTAAAGTAGATTAGTGAGTGTTAAAAGGCCTTTGATTCACTCAAAAGGTACCTTTTGTCTCCACCTATCCTCACCCCTCCTAAGGATGGCCAACCTTTCTACCTTTATATCTCTACCATTGACCACTCCTTAGGGAAAATGCCTTCTCATTAGTATGAACAATACAAAGAGCAAGCCGTCTACTACATCAAATACATGCTTGTAAAATACAAGAATCGATACACCCATACTAAGAAACTTTGCTTAGATTTAGTCTTCTTTGCCACCAAACTTCACCACTACCTTATTAACCACAAAACCTATGTCATAATCAATACCGACCCACTCAAGTATATTCACTCTAAGCCATACAAAACAAATGTATGGCCAAGTGGTTCATGTTTTTAGCAAATTTTGACCTTGATTTCCTTCAACAAAATTCAATTAAAGGGAAAGTCATTATCAACCAATTGGCCTAAGGACCATTAGCAGACAAGAAACCTCCTCCTTTTGATTTTCTTGATGAGTCCATCATGACCCTCTCTCAAGCAGACTTCACCTATTAAGTCACCATGTTATTTGATGGATCAAAGTGTCAACATGGTGGGGGAGTTGGCATCATCCTTGTTCCTTTTGATGGTGAAACTCTTCCTTTATCTTTCAAGATTGACTTTGAATGTACCAAAAATATGGTTGAGTATGAAGCCCTAGTCATAGGCCTTCAAATTGCGTTAACCTTGGGAGTCAAAATAATAAATATCTTTGGTGACTCCAAACTTGTGGTAAATCAAATAAATGGCTCTTACCAGTGTAATAATGATGTTTGAAATAGTATAAAAAACTAGTTGATTAACTCTTAACATCATTTGAACACTATTGTATCCATTCAACCCCATGATCTACTAACAAGTTTATCAAAACCATGGCTTCCCTTGCCTCTTAGATCCTATTTGCACCCTTTGAATCTAATATATTTTTTGTTATCCATAGACTTACCTAGCCTTCCTATGTCAAACTAGATTCTCCTGCCATCTTCAATGTGGAGGAGATCCAATCTGACCTTTGGTCTCAACAGACCTTTGACTATCTCAACCTCATCATCATTATTTTTGGCCTTTCTAGGAATGCTTGAAGAGAATTTATCTAGAGTACCTCACATTACACCATTATGTGAGGAATTATTCATAAACATAGTTTTGATGGTCTCTTCTTCCATTACCTACACAGACATGAATCCTTTCATGTTATCAAGGAAACATATGAGATCTATAGGGGACACAGACTCATTGTAGCTAAACACATCCTTATCCTTGGATATTACTAGCCTACCCTTAAAAAATACTATTGTGATTATGTGAAAAAATGTGTTAAGTGTCAAAAACATGCCAATTTTCATCATGCACCTAGAAAGTCTTCACATATCCACTAATTATTGACCCTTCTCACAATAGGGTCTAGACCTTACTGGTGAAATTATCCCTCACTTTTTATAGTGACACCATTATATCATTAACATGATTGAATATTTCACCAAATGGGTAGAGGTTATTCCTCTAGTCTTGACCAAAATGGAAAATATTATCGACTTTATCAACCATCACATCATCTACCATTTTAGCATTCCTCAAAAAATCATCACTAATAATGGTAAATATTTTAAAAACAAGTAAGTCTAGAGTCTTTGTGATGAATTTGGTATTAATTTAAGTTTCTCCTTTCCTTATTTACCTCAAGCAAATGGACAAACTAAGGCCTCTAAAAAAACTCTCAACAACATGCTCACTAAATGGTCAATGCATCTAGCTAGAATTGGCATTTACACATCCCTTTCACTTTATGGGCATATCATACTAGTATTCAAACCCTTACGGGTGTTAATCCATCCTCTCTTATGTTTAGAGTAGAGGTTATCTTGCCTCTCAAAATCCAAATCCCATCTCTTTGCATATCTTTGCAAGATCTCATTTTTGAAGATGATTATCATCAACACCATTTAGCCTAGCTTGAGCTACCCGATGAGTGTCACTTATCCACCATTATCCATCTTCATGTCTATGAATAATGCATCAAATGTGCCTATAAAAATCAAATTAGAGTGAAATAATTCAATGTTAGAGACCTCATCCTAAAAAAGAATCAACATTTCACCAATATGGAGAAAAGCAAGTGGGGCAAGTTTGCTTTCAATTGGCTTAGACATTATATCATAACCTGTAAGTATAGATTAGGATATTATTGGTTATCATCTCTTGAGGGAAACCCACAACCTGAGCCCCTCAATGCTTCACATCTATATCCTTTATTTTGTTAAAAAGGATCAAGCTCATCTTTTGTTTGACTTAAGCTCATCCCTTACTTAAAAACCACATTTAGTTTCCTCATTTTATAAGCAATTGATTAAAATTAAATCATGTGATTATTTGTCACAATCATGGCCTCATCTTGAATAATGGGTACCATGACTCTACTCATGACATTATTCTCATGGTACTTTCCACCCCTTTTTTAGGATGGATTACCATGATCGTTGTCACCTAAACCTTTTTACACCTCATCAACCTTCTTATGCTTTTTTTTTCCTTCATAAAGGTGAACCCTTGATCCTATATAAGCCAATCTATATCAAGCAAAAAGAAACATCCAAACCAATAGAAATCATGGGTCATTCCTAGCATTTGTAGACTGCTCCCTTGAAAGACAGTTGTTGAAAACATATTTGAAATTTCTCAAAGTAAGGTGAACTATGCCCTTGAAGGACAACTATCATAAGCACTAAATAAAGCACATAAACTAAGAACACTCCCTCAAATCATGGTTGACTAAATTATATGTCAAAATAAGTAATTTTTTGGAATTTTCCCACATCAATTAGCTTCCCCAACCCCTAGGCAACAAAAAATAAAAGCAAAAGACCCATTATCAAGCAATAGTAAAATCAAAATAATTTTGAAAGCTGAAATCGACTCTCATAAGCAAAATAATTTATAAATCCATAATTATCTTTCATAAGTAGACTTCTTACATCGATCAGTCTACACTTTGTATGATATAGAATTATTTATATTGACTCTTTGGTAACCTTCAAAAGAGGCATCCTAGTCTCACAAGAAGGTCCCATATTCATCCATCTCCCCTTTATACACTATAAGCAAGGGATTTTGAGCTTACTTGACATTATGTGATCAAGATACCTTTTTAACCAACTAACGAATGCTAATACAAAAAAATTGAATGGTTTATGTTCTTTAAGCCAATCCAAATTTTAGTTTTGTTTTAGTCCTAGTCAAAGAAGAAGCATCATGCCCTCTTCTTATCCTCTTTTAACTGGTTTATATATTCACCAAGATGTTTGACTCTTTATTGTTTTATTTTTATCACATCTAGTGTTGTTATTCAAACTTGATTTATATGTTTTACCTTAAGCAAAAATAACCATGATCATAACCATAACATATCAACATGTATCATGAACTAAAGAAACATCATTAGCATATCCATCATCATGTCAAAGTCAAGCATCTATGAACAATAAAGCAATCAATCATTTTCACCACATGTCTAAATCCAAATAAGGAAGCATATAATTATTAAAATTTATCATAAGTATCATCATAACCATGAATATAAATAATATACATCTCATCACATGCCTAGCTAGGAGAGTCTACATCAATATCTAATATCCATAACATTAACATAATCAATATAAAATCATCATTGATCAATATAACATCATAAACCATGAGCAATATATAAGGATCATATATATAAATTATGAGTCTAACATCATAATGTATACAATAAATATACATCTCTCTCTCTCTCTCTCTCTCTCTCTCTCTCTCTCTCTCTCTCTCTCTCTCTCTCTCTCTCTCTCTCTCTCTCTCTCTCTCTCTCTCTCTCTCTCTCTCTCTCTCTCTCTCTCACAAAATGTACATCTCACCACATTGGCTCGTAGGTCAGTATCAAAATGATATGCAACAATATATAATATATCTAAACTATATCATGGCTATACCCTTAGGGAACTAATGTATCCTAGAGCACCACTAGGTCTTAGTGTTTGCCCCCTTGAAGTACCTATTTATCCACCTACATATGCATCCTACTGACCTAGTGTTGCCACATTGGCACCACCTACCAAACTTGCTCTATACTCACCCCATTGGGGCTCATTAGGACACTGCTTCAAGACTATAGATTCATAGTACCATATCTCCTCTACTATGGCTAGGTATTATGCCATGGGGATGGTTCTCAATGGTCTTATAGGTGATATGAATCCTCCTCCTCTCTATCTCAAAGAGTCTATATCCTAGGTAACCAAGGCTAGTAAAGCTCTAGCCTAGTCTCTATCACTTATGAGTGTAGCAACTTGACCCTATAAGGTGGTCAATGACCTTGTAGTGTTGTGATATATACCTATGCAATGGTTAGTACCACTCCTACCTATGCATCTATGGAACCTCCATGCACGTTTGCCCTCTAGCGTCCTATCCTAGCTGGGTCTACATCCATAGGTTACCTATTGCCTTCATCTCTACCAAAGTTTGTTGCCATGTATAGAGCTTGGTACCATGCTAGGTAACAATATTCAAAGCCTACATCATCAATCACTAGCATCACTAGTATCTCTTCATGATCAAGTAAAGTTTTTACTAGATGTGGCTCAAGTAATAGGATCTCTACATCCTCACACTTGTATCTAGGGAATGCACCTGAGATACCCTAAACTGGACCGAATTACCTACACACCTTTTTAAATGGGATGATCTCTACCTCTCCCTATGTCTGATCGAATATCCACCTGTAGCTTTTTAAGGATAGATTCTACCTCCTATACCCAACCCACTCTAGAAACTAAACATATGGTCTCCAAATAACATCACTTATCACCAATGAACCTAGTGTACCCCTGAACCAATCTACGTCATGATCCCTTCCACCCATTCTTGAAGTGGAAAAGTTATATTTTCATCTCATATAACCCATCAAGAAATATATTTGAGTATATCTCATCCACAGTAGCCCCACTAGCCTTAGCAATCAGATGTCCTCATAAGCCCAATAGTGTAGAACAAGATTGATAATGATGTCATACCTCCTATGAGATCTAAAACCCCACAACTCTTTGTATATCTATATCAAAAGCATAGGTACCCATCCAAACACTATCTACCCTAGAAACATCTCAACCCACACCCCTAGTAGCAAGTATGGGAACCTCCCATTGCTTGAGTCAGGAAGGGCAAAGCATGATATTATGATGATGATGATCTTCATCATCATCATCAATTTCCTCTCACCTATCACCCTCTAATACAATGTTGAGTAGTTAAAACCCCTATCATTCATCTAAAATGATCATGGTCATCTCCATAGAGTAACTTCATATGCTTCACATGCTCTTCCTACTCAATCTGATATATTAGATCACCTAATAGGGGCAACTGAGTGATCCTGTACATATCCTCTAGAAAGATAGTCATCTCACCAGTTGGTAGAAGGAAGGTGTTTATGGTTAGATCCCATCTCTCAATGAGGGCCATGATCATAGAGGTATTACACGACACATATTTAGAGTGTCACATCACTCCTAGACTAATTTCCTCTATATGGGCCCAATCTATTGAGGCCATCCCATGGTAGATTTATAAAAATATATATAACACCTGATCATGTATCTAAATCTTCTTTCATGCCTACAAACAATCAATAGCAATAAGCTTAGTCACCTATACTATTATTACCTATGAGCTAATAACCTTTATTTCGGAAACCCTACCTACCCTTTTATAGGAGACCCTGAGACAACTACAAGCCAATGTCCGTGACTCATTTTTTTTTTTTTTTTGGCACAGACTGATCAATGCGGGAAGCCTGCATAAATATGTCATTTGATGTATGGTCATGTTGCGAAGCTGATCGATGCGGGAAGCTTCTAAGAAAAGTTGTTGTTTATTGCCAGAGTAGTCATAGCCATCCTTCGAGGGAGTGGTCTATATTTTTGCTTAATAATGTTTGATAAGTTGGCCTAGCTGTCCTTCAAGGGATCAGTCTAGTAATACAGCAATGATAGTACAGCTGTCCTTCGAGGGATCAGTCTGTCTTTTTGATGTGACTTGATTTAGTGACCATGGATATGTTTTGACATCTTGATTTGTATTTTTTGATAGGAATTTGAGTCACGGACAAGACTGTAGAAGCTCAAGGATGCCCCTTTTATTAGGACAAAGCATCCATGCATCATAAAAGGGTCGTAGAGGACTTGTTAAAGGGGAATAGGGTTGAAAGGGATGAGGATTAAGAGGACGAGGATTGCTCAAGGGACGAGCTCAAGTAAAACATCAAGTGATCGAACACTCGACTAACAGTAGAAATGGTCGAAGATGCAAGACATAAAAAGGGGTTTAAGGTCTAATAAGACCCTGGGCCATGCTTCCTTTTTGGTCCTTGTCAATGAAAGAGCGATTTGCCTTTCATCTTTTCTCCACACTTTGATCACATCAATTGTCGACTCATCCTTAAACCAAACTAACTTCAACATTTTCCAACCCAACCTCGACACTTTCGCCATGACATCAGGCATCATCCTTGTCCATTTCACATAGTTTCTATGGATACCAATACGCATGGAAACTACCGACCAGACCCAATTTATGTTAAGCATAAACCAATACTTGCTGAAGCATAAATAGACCTTCCATTCATTTTTAGCATACATCCATCACGACTATGGAAACTTGCGAGGGATGAAAGACTCTCGACCAATTCTACAGAATACACCATCTGTAGCATCATTTTATCCTCATCTTGGCCTCATCATTTCGACACTCAACCAAACTCATCATCGACCATTTTGACCCTCGCAGTCCGAACTACATTGGTCTGAGGCCCTATGACCAGGGCTATGTAGGCATCACTCAGATACCGCATCTTCTGAGGTTAGCTCGACCACCCCCTTTTGTTCGTCTCTATGATGGACAAACCTTCTCTTCTTTGACTCTTATCACGCCCAACTTCGTAACCTTTGACCAAGACCTTTGACCAAGACCAATCATCCCTCTGACCCTTCCTCCCTTTTAGGGAGAACTACATCGGCCTGAGGCCCCTTCACACAGGGGCTATGTAGGCAGCACTCAGTTGACATGGGGTCTTCTGGGGTTAGCTCGGCCGCATCCTTTCGTCCATCCATCCTCTTAACCAATGACCATTGGAGATCATGCATATCTCCTTCGACCTTCGACCTTCTTCCAAGCCAATGTTGCCTTGGTTGTTTTTGCGTGTATGCTATTCCACGGCTGGTTAGTAGAATTGTCCGTAGACTATTTTTGACCCTTTGCAAGTATAGGATCGCAAGCTAGTTGATCCCTACTACTTGTGGCATTTTCGTGTTTCTAGGAGCACTTCCTGAGCCTGGGATACCTGGAACACGACGACCATTTGGAGCTTCAGCTTAGATTGAGTGACCCGATCAGCAGACGACTAAATGCTGGGGCCCGGTTACTTCAATTTTGGCACTCCTTGACCCTCGACATGCGACAATTTGACCTGACCCTCTCGTGAAGTGGACTACGTGCAATCACGACTTTTGCAGCGTTTTCACTCGCTTATCTCTTTCTCATCCACCTTTTGTCAAATCATCACCCGATATCAGGTTCCCTTCCCTCGACTCCTGCTTTGAGGGGGAATACCTCATCCACTTCGGGGCAATCCACATCATCCTTCACTTGGGGCAACCACTCCCTATTTTTGTCTTGCAGTTCGTCTAGAACAACCAACAAGACAAAAAGGGGCAAATGTAGACACCTAAAAAGTGTCTAACCCTTGGTCCTTTCTCCTTCCTAGTCCTCCTTGGTCCCACCGGGCGTGCCAGAGATGTTTCTACCTCAAATTTCGCTTTTCAGATCATAAAGAAAGAAGAAACTAAAAAGTAATGGACAAGGCTTGGGAAGTACCTGGACTAAAGATTGCGCACTGTAAATCTAGACGCTTGTGAGCACTCCTCTTTGGCTGTGGAGGAATGACACCTGCAAGAAAAAAGAAACTTGGACAAGAAAATGTTAGATGGATGGGCAGTGGGTTGCCAAGCAAAAGCTTGTTCCCGGAAGTGTAAAAACTTCCTTAAGGGAGGTCAACCCACTGTTTTGATAAGATAAGTGACTGATAAAAAGATAGAATGCCAGAATACAGAAGTGACCAAGAAATTAGAAAGGAAAGAAAAGACCAAAATGATTACCTGAAGGAGCTGTCAAACTGGTTGCAGTCGCCGACGCCGGCAGGATAGCCGACGCCGGCAGATAAGCCAACCGACGCCAGTAAGACCACCGACGCCGGCGACTGCAACCAGTTTGACAGCTCCTTCAGGTAATCATTTTGGTCTTTTCTTTCCTTTCTAATTTCTTGGTCACTTCTGTATTCTGGCATTCTGTCTTTTTATCAGTCACTTATCTTATCAAAACAGTGGGTTGACCTCCCTTAAGGAAGTTTTTACACTTCTGGGAACAAGCTTTTGCTTGGCAACCCACTGCCCATCCATCTAACATTTTCTTGTCCAAGTTTCTTTTTTCTTGCAGGTGTCATTCCTCCACAGCCAAAGAGGAGTGCTCACAAGTGTCTGGATTTACGGTGCGCAATCTTTAGTCCAGGTACTTCCCAAGCCTTGTCCATTACTTTTTAGTTTCTTCTTTCTTTATGATCTGAAAAGCGAAATTTGAGGTAGAAATTTTAGGTGTAGACACCTAAAAAGTGTCTAACCCTTGGTCCTTTCTCCTTCCTAGTCCTCCTTGGTCCCTAACCCACCTAAGTCTTATTAATTGGAAATAAACATCTATTTTTAATTAAATAAGGCCCCTTTTCCTTCTCCTTGCCACCTTGCCACCCTAGGATACCCTCCTTGGATCCCCTTTATTCCCCACATGGCCATTTAATGCCTTAGACTCCCATTCCAACCTCTCTTCTCGCCCATTTAACCCCCCCATCGACCATTTCATCTTGGCATTCATTTGACCCGGCCGTTGGGAAACGGATGAAAGGCTATTTTTAGCCTTTCTCCGGCCTTTCAGCCGCCGACGTCGGTCAGCCTTCGGCCGACGTCGGCGATATTGCCGGCGTCGGCACCCTTCATAACAGTTTCTTCACCGTTTTCTCTGCCCTCTGGTTCCTCTTCGCTTCTCTTCGCATCTCTGCGTTTTCTCTTTGGCATCCCGACTCTTGAACCTTCGTATCAGACCCTTGTATCAGTCCTTCACTTGACCTCTCTGCCAATTAATCTCTCTCTCCCTCAGGTACACAGCAATCTTCTGCAGGTGAACAACAGGGAATCTTCATCAGCAACAGGTTTCACATCTGGCAACATCAACAACAAGATCAACACCTTCTTCAGCAGGGCACAGGTAAGTACTCTCTTTATTTGCTTTATGCTTTCTAGTTATCATTTTTTAAGCTAGATTCAGCTCTTCTACCCCCCCCACACTGTTAACCAAACCAGACAGACCCGGATTCCTATCTCCCTGATTGGTCTCCTTTATCTCTTTGTCCCTTTCTGTTCATTTGACTCCCCTGCACAGACCCCCTGACTACCTTAAACCAGACCTCAGACCAAGCCCAGACCATCCACAGACCATTGCCCTGACCGACGCCGGTCATAACCCCCACCGACGTCGGCAGACTAACCGACGTCGGCAGACCAGACAACCGACGCTGGTAGGACCACCGACGCCGGTGACTGTGACCAGTTTGACAGCTTCTTCCAGGTAAGCCTTTGCTTCCTTTTCTCTTTCAGTTGGCTATTTATTTCAGTCCTTTTCAGCATTCTGTCTTTTTATTAGACTTATCTTTATCAAAATAGTGGGTTGACCTCCCTTAAGGAAGTTCTCATACTTCTGGGAACAGGCTTTTGCCTGGCAACCCACCATCTATCTGTCTAACATTTTCTTGTCCAAGTTTTCTTCTTTGCAGGTGTCATTCCTCCACAGCCAAAGAGGAGTGCTCACAAGCGTCTGGATTTACGGTGCGCGATCTTTAGTCCAGGTACTTCCCATGCCTTGTCCATTATTCTTTTTAGTTTCTTCTTTATCTTAAATCTAAAAAGCGCAAATTTGAGGTAGAAACATCTCTGGCACGCCCGGTGGGACCCTAGGTTCCTCCTGGGTTCTTTTTTCTTTTTCATTCATTTAGGAGCATTAGGTTCTTACCTTTTCTCCTCCTTTTCTTCTCAATGACACTATAAGTAGGACTAAAACGAATCTTTCTTCCTTGCATTTCTAGACTAGTCTAAACATCATACTCTCAACCCTTTCTCAAACTTGTCTTCATAACAAACATCACATTTCGACTTGGGCATTAAAACGTATTGCACTTTCATTTCTGCTTGTGCTTGCATTAGTCCACATCTAGTAACTTAGACGCATATTGAATAAACCGTAGACACTTGATGTTACACTACCTGACCACATGCACTAAAACGAACATAAAACTTACTTGAGACAAGGCCCGATTGGGATTTCATCCCCCAGCGGATACCTTACCCGTCCCGGTGACCCTACTTGGATTTCATCACCAAGGGGGAAGCCCACTCCGTTCTCTGGCGGAGGATAAACTCTAGGCGAGGTATATCTTGGCTAAGCGAGACCAGCTAACCACTGGAATCGTGAAGTGAGGGGAGCTTGCTCCTTAGCACCAGGCCACGTACCAGACCCTAACACAGATCTTTGAGCACCTAAAACAACACCTGAAACTATCTTTAGACCGCCTTCTTCTAGGACCCATTTTCTAGCCAATCTCCCCAAACATTCATCTAAGGCATAAGCCACAAGTTTCTAAGGTTAATTCCTAGGATTTATCGCTTAGGCTTGTCTGTCTCTCTCTGTTTTCCTCTTCTCATCTATTTGTTTGAGTGAGTGAGGACGTTTTCTTCATTGTTTTCCAAGAATCTTTTGGTTCTCTGGAAAACACAGTCACCGACATCGGTCCTTCCACCGACGTCGGCTTTCCCCTGTCACCGGCATCGGTCTTTCCACCAACGTCAGCTTCCTCTGTTACCGGCACCGGTTATCTGACCGACGTCGGCTCTCTTTCCTACCGACATCGGTTTTTCAACCGACGTCGGTCTCTATCACTGTCCTTTTTTTTCAAAACCAGCAGCCTGAAATCTATCCATTCTCTGTCAAAACTCCATTCTGGTTTTCTGAGACTGCAAGAACACAGTTTCTGGAACCAGGACTCTCTTCTTAACCACTTTAGCCAGCAATCTCTTCTGTCTATCCCGTCCCTAACCAAGTCCTATCATGGAGTTCCACTCGGAGACTGAAAGAACTCCTACAGGACCGACCCCGACCCCGACCCTGACTCAAATTCCCATCATCCCTGAAGGGGACCAGGATTTTGCGAGATTCTTGGACCTCAATGCCGCAGCCCTCCAAAACTATCTCGCAAGAAACCCAACGCGAGACCTTTCGGGTGACATGGAGACGACATCCACACCATTCGCCACCCAACCCTTTTCGACTCAGCCTTTCGTCTCAACTATTAACCCAACCATGGCCAATACGCAAAGTTTGGCCTCCCCGTCTATTTTTAGACCAACCTCCATCGGGGTTCCATTACCCCCTCAACCACCTGCAATTCAACCAAGTTCTACATCATATCAGAACTTGATTGCCTCGACCCCTCACACTCTTGCGCCCACAAATGTAGGCGTGCCAACCTATCCTTCTACCAGTGCCGCCATTCAACCACCTTTGGCGGTGGCCAGTCAACCTATACCTTCGACCTTCATAACGCAACCACCTCTAGCCTCCACTTCTGCCCCTGCAACTAGTCATCCGTACATTATACAACCGACTATGTCGCACGCCTCCTCTAGCCTCTTCCAAGCGCCTTACAACTCAGGGGGCACTCAACCCACCAATCCATCAGCAGATCTTATCAAGATGCTGATGGATAAAATGTCCAGTCTCGAAGCCTCTATTTCCGGTTCAAGCAATACTTTGTCATATGAGCAAATTTGCAACGAACCCATCCATCCTTCCGTCCCTATTCGACCATACCCTAACCATTGGGAGCTTCCTAAATTCACTCACTTTCAGAGTAAGGAAGACCCACAGCAACATCTACGGGCATTTAGACATGCCTGTTATCTTATTGCCCATGATGATGCGTTGCTTTTACGCACGTTCCCTATGTCCCTTTCTGGCCCTGCCCTTGACTGGTATAGTTCTCTTGCCAGACACTCTATCTTTTCATTCATCCAACTCGCCCAACTATTTCTTGGCCATTTCTCAATCAACATCACCAAACAAGTCTCAATCACAGACCTTTACTCCATCAGGAAATTTGACGACGAATCTGTTGTCGACTTTGTCGCTCGTTGGAGGGGCCTGATCAACCAGCTCTCTTTCTCTTTGCCTCAACCCGAGCTCATCGAGCTCTTTTCTCGAGCATGTGCCAGATGCATCTCTTCTACCTTGCGGATTCAGACATTCCATACTTTTGACGAAGCTTTCATCATGGCTCGAAAGCTCAAACTCCGCGCCCTTGAAGAAGATAAGGTCAAATTGCGTCATACCAACGCAAAAACCAATGGCCATTCTTCTTCCAGACCTTCTTCTTCTGCCAATTCTAAATCTAAAGGAGTGGCCAATACTGTGGTCGTTAGATCACCATCATCGATAACAACTAATTATTCTCAACCTTCGACATTTCCGAGCATCACCAAACAATTCCAACAACGGTACATTCAACGTTCTTACACTCCACTTGGAGAACCATACGCTTTCATTTTGGAAAAACTTCTCAAGCAGGGGGTCCTCAATCTCCCTCCAATCCGACCACCTCAATTCGACCCTTCAAAAGCCCTCCCTACATGGTATAGGGAGTCCGACTTCTGTCCCTTTCATCGTGTCCAAGGCCATGACATCGACAACTGCCAAACTTTCAAAAACATCGTCCAAGACATGCTCGACAAGGGGGATCTTATTTTAGATAACCCGAACGCCCCTCCTAACCAACATATCGACATCTTCAAACACCCATTCCCTAATCATCCGCCTACTCAGAACAACGTCCAGACTTCGACCAATGACCCTCAAGACCATGACATTCACACGATTAACACTATCTTGCCTCCTGTCCTTGACCAACCTCTTCCATTAAAGGATGAGGAACCTTCTTCTCCTACTAGTCCTCCATCTACCTCTCTTGTGTTGGAAGACGCTTTGACCCCATCAATGCCATTAAGCCCATCTCCATTCGAAGACCCTACCTTGCCTACTCCTCAACTACAAGTAGAAGGCACGATCATCCACGCCCTCTGCCCACTTGAGGAGCCGCCCTCTCTTATTTCTTCTCCACCAAGAGAAGAACCAGTCTCTCCACCCATTTCAACCAAGGAAGACCCAGTCACGGTTTCCTCTTGCCCTTTGCGTGAGATTCCTACATCTCACTCACCTCTGTCCACATCCAAACCCAAACCCATATCTAACCTCGCCTCGCACAACGGTGGCCCTCGACCCAGACACACCAAGACCACTAGACCTCACCGAAGGATTCCTCCTCCACCTTCATCATTACCTTCAATCTTGGGCCCGCATCCGTCCACTTTAATAGGAGTGCTTCCCACTCCCATCCTTCATAGAGGCAAGTCACCTCCATTACTCCCTCATCCTATCAGACATACATCTCATCCAAACCCTTGACCTATGCCTCTTTCACCTCTCAAACCAATGTCATCAACCCCTACTGCAATAAGACATCCTAACCCGTTAGCAGGTTCATATGCCTTGCTCTTACGACACTTGTGCAGTCCTCCCGCCTCGATCTCCCACCTCTTAGACCATATCACTCTCTCAGACCAAAACCACCATGGTTCGATGACACTCACATTTGTGCGTATCATCGCACGCCTGGGCATGACACGGAACATTGTCATGCCCTCAAGGTCATCGTTCACCAATGTTTGGAGAATGACACCTCTCTTTTCGACCACATCATCAACAAACCTTCAACACCGCCTCACCCATCACCTCTCAGATCAAGGCCATATTGGTTCGACAACTCTAAGTTCTGCCACTATCATCACACTCTGGGACATGACACTGAGCGTTGTTTCGCTCTTAAAGCTGTCATTCGTCAGCACCGGAAAAAGGACTCCCTTCTCACCAAGGATCCTCTTGACCACCTCTTCAACAAAACATCAACCCCGACCCATGCCTCTCCAACCTCATCGCCTAAATCGGGATCCCCACGCCAGACTGTGGTCCCTTTGCCACCTTTGACCCCCTTATTCGACATTAATACCATCCATCTGACCACTAAACCTCAACCGACCTTAACCAATTTTTCAAACATTCTCCCTACCCGCTAGGGGAATTCATCCTTCATCCAAACCTCGACCAACTTTTCAACCCAGCCTCTACCACATATCAATCACTCATTTAATCTTAAATCTCGACCAAGTGTCCATCGACCCAACCCCCGACCAATTATTCGACTAGTCTCAACCAAACTTCAACCAAACATCAATCAACCAGACCTCTCGACCAAGCATTCAACCTTTTTCAACCAACCAACAACCAACTTCACATCCATCAATCGACACCTGACCAATCTGGAAAGAGGCAAATTGGGGCAAGTTTGCTCCTAATTGACTCAGACCTTAACATACAAGCATGGCCCAGGGTCTTATTAGACCTTAAACCCCCTTCTTATGTCTTGCATCTTCGACCCTTCTTCTACTAGTCGAGTACTCGTCTACTTGACACGTAACTTGAGCTCATCCCTTGAGCAATCCTCGTCCTCTTAATCCTCATCCCTTTCAACCCTATTCCTCTTAACAAGTCCTCTACAACCCTTTTAGGATGCAGTGATGCTTTGTCCTAATAAAAGGGCATCCTTGAGCTTCTACAGTCTTGTCCGTGACTCAAATTCCTATCAAAAAATACAAATCAAGATGTCAAAACATATCCATGGTCACTAAATCAAGTCACATCAAAAAGACAGACTGATCCCTCGAAGGATAGCTGTACTATCATTGCTGTATTACTAGACTGATCCCTTGAAGGACAGCTAGGCCAACTTATCAAACATATTTCAAACAAAAATATAGACCACTCCCTCGAAGGATGGCTATGACTACTCTGGCAATAAACAGCAACTTTTCTTAGAAGCTTCCCGCATCGATCAGCTTCGCAACATGACCATACATCAAATGACATATTTATGCAGGCTTCCCGCATTGATCAGTCTGCGCCAAAAAAAAAAAAAAAAATGAGTCACGGACATTGGCTTGTAGTTGTCTCAGGGTCTCTTATAAAAGGGGCAAGGTTATTCCTGCTCTTAAACTGGGTTACCCTATCCTCCTCCTATCACCTGCTCAAGGGACTTCGAGCTCACTTTAATGTCAAAGTGATTCGATTACCGTTCTAACTCCATACTGGTCAACGATGTAATGCATGAACGGGGCTTTTGTTCTAATAACCCCTATCTATGCTTCCTTTTTGGTCCTTGTCAATGAAAGAGCGATTTGCCTTTCACCTTTTCTCTACACTTTGGTCACGCTTTGATCACATCAATTGTCGACTTATCTCAAACCCAGCCATTTTCATCACTTTCAACATGGCATCAGGCATCATCCTAGACCATTTCACATAGTTTCTATGGACACCAATACACATGGAAACTATCGACCGGACCCAATTTATGTTAAGCATAAACCAATACTTGCTGAAGCATAAATAGACCCTCCATTCATTTTTAGCATACATCCATCACGACTATGGAAACTTGCTAGGGATGAAAGACTCTCGACCAATTCTACAGAATACACCATCTGTAGCATCCTTTTATCCTCATCTTCCCCTCGTCACTTCAACACATGACCAATCTCATCATCGACCAATCTTCTCAATTCGTCCGAACTACATTGGTCTGAGGCCCTATGACCAGGGTTATGTAGGCAGCACTCAGATACCACATCTTCTGAGGTTAGCTCGACCACCCCCATTTGTTCGTCTCTATGATGGACAAACCTTCTCTTCTTTGACTCTTATCACGCCCAACTTCGTAACCTTTGACCAAGACCTTTGACCAAGACCAATCATCCCTCTGACCCTTCCTCCCTTTTAGGGAGAACTACATCGGCCTGAGGCCCCTTCACACAGGGGCTATGTAGGCAGCACTCAGTTGACATGGGGTCTTCTGGGGTTAGCTCGGCCGCATCCTTTCGTCCATCCATCCTCTTGACCAATGACCATTGGAGATCATGCGTATCTTCTTTGACCTTCTTCCAAGCCAATGTTGCCTTGGTTGTTTTTGTGTGTGTGCTACCTCACAGCTGGTTAGCAGAATTGTCCGTAGACTATTTTTGACCCTTTGCAAGTATAGGATCGCAAGCCAGTTGATCCCTACTACTTGTGGCATTTTCGTGTTTCTAGGAGCACTTCCTGAGCCTGGGATACCTGGAACACGACGACCATTTGGAGCTTCAGCTTAGATTGAGTGACCCGATCAGCAGACGACTAAATGCTGGGGCCCGGTTACTTCAATTTTGGCACTCCTTGACCCTCGACATGCGACAATTTGACCTGACCCTCTCGTGAAGTGGACTACGCGCAATCACGACTTTTGCAGCATTTTCACTCGCTTATCTCTTTCTCATCCACCTTTTGTCAAATCATCACCCGATATCAGGTTCCCTTCCCTCGACTCCTGCTTTGAGGGGGAATACCTCATCCACTTCGGGGCAATCCACATCATCCTTCACCTGGGGCAACCACTCCCTATTTTTGTCTTGCAGTTCATCTAGAACAACCAACAAGACAAAAAGGGGCAAATGTAGACACCTAAAAAGTGTCTAACCCTTGGTCCTTTCTCCTTCCTAGTCCTCCTTGGTCCCTAACCCACCTAAGTCTTATTAATTGGAAATAAACATCTATTTTTAATTAAATAAGGCCCCTTTTCCTTCTCCTTGCCACCTCGCCACCCTAGGATACCCTCCTTGGATCCCCTTTATTCCCCACATGGCCATTTAATGCCTTAGACTCCCATTCCAACCTCTCTTCTCGCCCATTTAACCCCCCCGTCGACCGTTTCATCTTGGCATTCATTTGACCCAGCCATTGGGAAACGGATGAAAGGCTATTTTTAGCCTTTCTCCGGCCTTTCAGCCGCCGACGTCGGTCAGCCTTCGGCCGACGTCGGCGATATTGCCGGCGTCGGCACCCTTCATAACGGTTTCTTCACCGTTTTCTCTGCCCTCTGGTTCCTCTTCGCTTCTCTTCGCATCTCTGCGTTTTCTCTTTGGCATCCTGACTCTTGAACCTTCGTATCAGACCCTTGTATCAGTCCTTCACTTGACCTCTCTGCCAATTAATCTCTCTCTCCCTCAGGTACACAGTAATCTTCTACAGGTGAACAACAGGGAATCTTCATCAGCAACAGGTTTCACATCCGGCAACATCAACAACAAGATCAACACCTTCTTCAGCAGGGCACAGGTAAGTACTCTGTTTATTTGCTTTATGCTTTCTAGTTATCATGTTTTAAGCTAGATTCAGCTCTTCTACCCCCCCCCACACTGTTAACCAAACCAGACAGACCCAGATTCCTATCTCCCTGATTGGTCTCCTTTATCTCTTTGTCCCTTTCTGTTCATTTGACTCCCCTGCACAGACCCCCTGACTACCTTAAACCAGACCTCAGACCAAGCCCGGACCATCCACAGACCATTGCCCCGACTGACGCCGGTCATTACCCCCACCGACGTCGGCAGACTAACCGACGTCGGCAGACCAGACAACCGACGCCGGTAGGACCACCAACGCCGGCGACTGTGACCAGTTTGACAGCTTCTTCCAGGTAAGCCTTTGCTTCCTTTTCTCTTTCAGTTGGCTATTTATTTCAGTCCTTTTCAGCATTCTGTCTTTTTATCAGACTTATCTTTATCAAAACAGTGGGTTGACCTCCCTTAAGGAAGTTCTCATACTTCTGGGAACAGGCTTTTGCCTGGCAACCCACCATCTATCTGTCTAACATTTTCTTTTCCAAGTTTTCTTCTTTGCAGGTGTCATTCCTCCACAGCCAAAGAGGAGTGCTCACAAGCGTCTGGATTTACGGTGCGCGATCTTTAGTCCAGGTACTTCCCATGCCTTGTCCATTATTCTTTTTAGTTTCTTCTTTATCTTAAATCTAAAAAGCGCAAATTTGAGGTAGAAACATCTCTGGGAATACCTCATCCACTTCGGGGCAATCCACATCATCCTTCACCTGGGGCAACCACTCCCTATTTTTGTCTTGCAGTTCGTCTAGAACAACCAACAAGACAAAAAGGGGCAAATGTAGACACCTAAAAAGTGTCTAACCCTTGGTCCTTTCTCCTTCCTAGTCCTCCTTGGTCCCTAACCCACCTAAGTCTTATTAATTGGAAATAAACATCTATTTTTAATTAAATAAGGCCCCTTTTCCTTCTCCTTGCCACCTCGCCACCCTAGGATACCCTCCTTGGATCCCCTTTATTCCCCACATGGCCATTTAATGCCTTAGACTCCCATTCCAACCTCTCTTTTTGCCCATTTAACCCCCCCGTCGACCGTTTCATCTTGGCATTCATTTGACCCGGCCGTTGGGAAACGGATGAAAGGCTATTTTTAGCCTTTCTCTGGCCTTTCAGCTGCCAACGTCGATCAGCCTTCGGCCGACGTCGACGATATTGCCAGCGTCGGCACCCTTCATAACGGTTTCTTCACCATTTTCTCTGCCCTCTGGGTCCTCTTTGCTTCTCTTCGCATCTCTGCATTTTCTCTTTGGCATCCCGACTCTTGAACCTTCGTATCAGACCCTTGTATCAGTCCTTCACTTGACCTCTCTGCCAATTAATCTCTCTCTCCCTCGGGTACACAGCAATCTTCTGCAGGTGAACAACAGGGAATCTTCATCAGCAATAGGTTTCACATCCGGCAACATCAACAACAAGATCAACACCTTCTTCAGCAGGGCACAGGTAAGTACTCTGTTTATTTGCTTTATGATTTTTAGTTATCATGTTTTAAGCTAGATTCAGCTCTTCTACCCCCCCCCCACACTGTTAACCAAACCAGACAGACCCGGATTCCTATCTCCCTGATTGGTCTCCTTTATCTCTTTGTCCCTTTCTGTTCATTTGACTCCCCTGCACAGACCCCCTGACTACCTTAAACCAGACCTCAGACCAAGCCCGGACCATCCACAGACCATTGCCCTAACCGACGCCGGTCATTACCCCCACCGACGTCGGCAGACTAACCGACGTCGGCAGACCAGATAACCGACGCCGGTAGGACCACCGACGCCGGTGACTGTGACCAGTTTGACAGCTTCTTCCAGGTAAGCCTTTGCTTCCTTTTCTCTTTCAGTTGGCTATTTATTTCAGTCCTTTTCAGCATTCTATCTTTTTATCAGACTTATCTTTATCAAAATAGTGGGTTGACCTCCCTTAAGGAAGTTCTCATACTTATGGGAACAGGCTTTTGCCTGGCAACCCACCATCTATCTGTCTAACATTTTCTTGTCCAAGTTTTCTTCTTTGCAGGTGTCATTCCTCCACAGCCAAAGAGGAGTGCTCACAAGCGTCTGGATTTATGATGCGCGATCTTTAGTCCAGGTACTTCCCATGCCTTGTCCATTATTCTTTTTAGTTTCTTCTTTATCTTAAATCTAAAAAGTGCAAATTTGAGGTAGAAACAGTTAGATCCCATCTCTCAATGAGGGCCATGATCATAGAGGTATTACACGACACATATTTAGAGTGTCACATCACTCCTAGACTAATTTCCTCTATATGGGCCCAATCTATTGAGGCCATCCCATGGTATATTTATAAAAATATATATAACACCTGATCATGTATCTAAATCTTCTTTCATGCCTACAAACAATCAATAGCAATAAGCTTAGTCACCTATACTATTATTACCTATGAGCTAATAACCTTTAACCTACCTAACCTTACCCATTTTACCATTTATTCAACTCCTACCTATCAAACCTAAAATTTAAACCCATAATAATTTAAATTCACATTCACACCCATCAATCTTACCCATCTAACACTTACCAACACTACTTACAGATCAAACCAACTATTGACCTCTCAAAACCTAACAAATTCCTTAAAACTTAATCTTATCCCTCTTTTCATTTTATCTTGACCACTGACAGTCAAATTGACCATCGATGGTCAGGCACCCCTTTTGCCGATGGTTCTCAACCATTGATAATTAGGATGACTATTGATAGTCACTGTGCATGATCATGGTGGAAATCCCCCAAAACCTTAAGCCACCTAAAACCAACTAAAATTTATCATTTTTAAATTAAATTCTCCCATCCTACCCATAACTAACCTACCCTTCCCAATTTGGGAATCACCCACCTATTTTATCCAAAAACATGCACAACCTAACTAGGGCATCCCCACACCCAACCCAACAAAACACATGATAAACTAATCAAATTCCTTTATTAATTGATAACCATTCTATCATTTTAAGGAAACCACCTACCTTTTTATTTGAACATCATCAAAGAGGAATCTAGGGACCCCATATCCATACTAATCTATGTCCACACCCATCCTACATCCTCTCTGGTCCATTCAATCCTCTCAGTCAATCTACCTTAGCAAATTAGTTCTTTAGCAATCACTATCTATCAATTTTTCCTAATATGATAAAAGACCAAAGATCCAAGTCAATAGTTACAAATGAGCCAATAAGACAAGTGAATTTACTTTTGACCATGACACTTTTTAGGGTTTTCCCCTAATCATTGATGGTCAAGGTGATTATCGATAGTCGCATTTAGACCCCCTAACCATCGATGATCAGGTTATGGACCATTTTTTTATTTTTTCCTCAAATATGCAAATTTTTGGCATATATCAACAAGTACCCACCCATGGATGTTATCTTTTTAACCCACCTTAACCACCTCATCACCTCACTATTGGTCTATTTTGGCCCAACTAGTGCACATTTTGTGATGAATTTTGCCTAGTCCTTTAACCATAATGATAATAATTACCATGTTGACCACTTTTTGAATATTCTCTACCTTACATATATCTAAACCACTTGTGTCTTCTTGAGATCACTTCAAACCTTAGATACCCATGAATTCACCTAGCCAGTTTATGTTTTCAATGGAGGCACTTCCCACCTTAGATACTCACAAAACCAATGACATTGCCTAAGAGACTTGAATTTATGAGTATACTCAACCACCACACCTAAATATAGTCATGTGGTCCACTTTTCACTTGTCCTTCTGTTACCTTTTAATTCACCCTTTTTTTTTGTAAACCTTCCCTAAGTGAAAGTCAACATGCCATCTCACCTTATTGATCATATGTTTATTTCTTAAGTCATCTCTTTGTTTTGAAATTTTATCTACTTGTCTTCATATGTGTGAAATTACTGAAGAATTGAACCTTCAAACTTGAACCCTTTTCAAAGTTTAAGAGTTTAATGGTTCAATGTTTCTCAAAAGTCATGAACTACCATTCCTTTATATAACTCAATTTGTATTTTTGAACCTTCGCATTGAACCTCATTTCAAGAGTTCAAAGGTTCAACAATTTGAAGATTCAATATTCCATGACTTTAGTCCCACCTTTCTTGAAGCCTTTTAAAGTCAAAATTTGTGAGAGATTTTTTTTATAAAATTAAATCATTTAAAGGGAAATATATCCAAAATATTTTGTGAAACAGAAATTTCTAATTTTGAAAGGTTATGAGTAATCATTACAAATTAAGGTCATGTGCAAAAACTCCTTATAATTAATGCACCTATCATAATTTACAACCTATCAAGCAAGTTCAACACAAGTTAATTGATCCAGTAATTATTCAACCTAATTTCATGCCTTTATCGAGAAAGGACAAGCCATTTTTAACAATAAACACATAGATTCATGCAAAGGAAAGTAGCATTGGAGGTATAAGATTTTTAATACACAGTTTCACAGTGATTTCTGATCCATTAAAGGTGAGTTCAACTTTTATTACAAGCTGATTTCATTATTTTGTTAGAAAGGAGAATCATTTTCAGTTTTTAGTATTATTTAAGAAGTTTAAAGCATTTTTCATTATATCCTCCAATCTGTAGCCATGAAATCTACTTGTCTTAGTTACGAATACGGCCCTAGTCTTGTTTGTTCTCTTCTTGAATTCAGGGATACTTCTTTAGTTCAATATGATTTAGAAGATTTTAAAGAGAAGGTTAAAAATCCTATGCCAACCCTTCTGATGGAGAAAATAGTGTAAAGTGGTTTAGTCAAAGCTACAGCTTTTCCCATGGCGGTACAATGTCCCAAATTAGTTCTAGAATGCATGAATAGATACGACCATCAAAATAGGTGTATCAAAACTATCGATGTTAATGTATTACTGCATGTTAATAAACAAACCCTAATGGCTGTGATGAAAATTCTACCCAAGGAGCCATACTCTAACCTCAATATTAATTCCTCTTATGCTCATTTTTCATTAAATAAAACAATCTATAGGAATGTAATTCCCAAAAATTGGTTATTGCAATTCCAAAAAGAAGGTTCAAGACTACCCAGAGCATTAACTAGAAAACATATGATACTATAAATTAAAGACATCATGGTATTATTACACAGGGTTAAAGGTAGTTCTCAGGCATTTTATTAGTAGGATTAGTTGTACTTATTAATTTAGGTGATCCTCCAAGGAGAATAGTATTTGGATTGGGTAGAAATCATAGCTGAATGTTTGCATTTGGGTTTGAGTAATTATTTTAGGAATAAGAATTTTTATATGTCTTAATATCTCTTTTACTGCTTAGAGTCTACAAGATAATGGAGAGGGTTGCCTCATGCATCCTTAATTAAAGATAGTAGAATTTATGATTATTACCCAAATTTGTAGATGCAAAATTGTTATGAAAACTATGCAAGGGTTAATGATGTTTTTACTAATAGAATGACTTATGAATTGATAGGCAATGTTAATAAGATAATGGTTGATGAAGCCATGTAGCTGATCAATATTTATGGTAGTTTATTCATTTAATTTCAAAATTTACTTATATCAGAGTTGGTAGTTTTGACAGTGAACTAGTGAAGCTAACCAAATATGTTTTTGGCTGCTTTGTATTGATAGAAGTTTGCAGATAGCTAGCCCATGTAGATAATAAATTTCCAATGAAGAAAAAATCTAGTATTTATTTTCCCATTAAATTAGGACACTATTCATGCCAGTCAATTTCTAGTGCCTTAAATTTAGAGGTGGACCTGAAAAAGTTCAATTTTTAATACTATAATGATAGACCCTAGTTTGATAGTAGAGGTTTTGCTAGGGACAATCTGAATTTTGGAATGGTATTTTCACATATTCCCCAAATTGAATACTATTGGGAGGATTGTTGAGATGAATTTTAAGTTAGAAGAAATCTTTGGTACAAGTTCTCCTTGGGGCAAATAGTTAAACTCAATCTGAGTATGAATATCTTTAGAATAATTGATGATGATGAATAGGTGGTTGATCCTCATTTTGAACAAGTAAAATAGCTACCTATTCCAGAAGTTGATTGGACTAAAGATGAAGAGGATTGGATTAAATTCAAAACTCTCCCAATGATAAGGAGAACTAAGAAATGGTTAAAGGGTTTTAGACTGAAAGAAGTTCAAAATGAAGATTCCCAATGATGTGCACCAATTAATGAATCACCATCTCCAATAAGCTCTTCTAATTGGCTTATTATTATTTGTGATGTAGGTACTCTCAAGTCAAAAATTGAAAAGGGTTATATTATCAAAAATTCCAAGAAAACCCTTATAACTATTCTACCTTCTCATACTACCAGACTAAGGACTAAAAGTAAGAAGAAAAAGGATATTTTTGAAAGAATAGTTATGGACTTAAAATCTGAAGAGGATTCAAGAGAAGCAATAAGTGATAAAGGGTTTGATTTGCCAATGGTAGAAGAGATTAGTGCAAATCAATAAATAGAGGTTGTTTTAGATTTTGCAAATATGATGATGATATCAAATGTGCCTTCTGAATAATTTAATCTCGGTAAGGAAGTTCTATTCCTTACACCCAAATGGTTAGAAAGTACAATCAGTGATAAAAGAAAAATAGTTCCATTTTCATTACCATTGGAGGACATGGTTAGCAAGTGTCTAGGAAAGACCCCTAAATCTAAGAAGTTGAAAACAACATCCAAGGTGGACACTGACACTAATACAGGGAATTAGAGTGCAAAAATAGCCCAGCTGACAATTGATAAGGAAGTTTAAGATCCCATAATTTAAGATTTCATAATTAAAAAAATAGATCTTGGGACTGCATCACACGTTATAGATGTTCACCATCTTGAAGCATATAATAAAAGGATAGTTATTCATACCTAGAAGGATGAAAAAGATAAAAGGGAGTTAAAATAAACCTTACAGTCAATGGCAGAGTATACTGATGCCATTTATAATCCAAATCTACAACCTATTTCCCAACTACCTCTATTTTTTGATCCAAAATCTCTAGTCAACCAGAAAATGTTAGATTAGATACATAGAAATAAAATGGTGACTAAAGTGTTTGATGATTGGTTGGATGGCATTATCTATAAAGGTATAAAATATATTAAGGAATTGAAAAATATATATGATAGGACTATGGCTGTCATCAAATATTTAAAAACACAGAATGCTTCATGGGAAAAAGAGGAAGGAAAATGGATGAATGTGATAAATCAAATTGGTGATGTTCAAAAGTATGGGCTAATGAAGTTTTTATCAGAGAAAAGTTTGATGAGTCTTAATGATAATATATAATATGTAAGGAAGAGAAATATCGAATGGAGAAACTCAATATCCACATAAGGATGAATTAAATTTACAAAAATGATCAAAGAAATAACTGAGTTCACTCAATCCTTACAACATGGCTTACAATGTATTAATGTGAAATATATAAAAGATGATGGGGAGATGGAAAAGGATATTGATACTGTGGTTCAATATTTCAGAGAGAAGATTAGTTTTGTTAAAGAAAATGACAACCTATTAATTAAGGATTTCTCTCAAATTTCAAAATTAGAATCACTTCTTCACCTCTATGTTGTTGCACTCTTAGAACATGAAAAAAAAGTGGAAAAAATTTGGAGAGAGAAATATGTTTGGAAAGCATGGGTTAAACACATTGGCATCCCCAACTTCTCTAAAATCTAGGAATTTGTTACTGCACATCAGGAATGGAAGGTGCAACGTGTCTCTTTAGTAGAACAAAACAAATATGGAGATTCAATCCACTTCCCCAGTATTGATCTTGCTTATGCAATATCTTCATTCAATTATTTAGTTATAATTATGTTTTTTTTTTAACTTTTTCTTTTGATGAGCTTGTATGAAACTAAATCCCGTGTGAGTCAGAGTTTGTTTTAACTCTGGGTTTAAAAGAATAGTTATTTAGGGTAACTATATATATATATATATATATATATATATGTTTTGAGTTGTTAAAAATGGGGATAGAAGATAGAAAAATAAGATAACAAGAGAATTTTAAAAGATAAACTTCTTTGTTTTACAATATATGTGATGATTGTTTGAAGAATTTTCATCAATGAGTGAAAAGAAGAAATAATTGTTGTATACTTAAATCTATGTGTTTAAGTATTTGAAATGCAGTTTCTATGTGAACTCTCCTTTCAAGTGGAAATTATTATTTCATTGGATAACTTATCATATGTGTTTTATTTTTTGCTAGTTCAGTAATATACATATTTATATGTCTAATTATTATTGAGAATAGAATCTATGTGTTCTATTACTAAATTGTGTTATATAAAAAAATACCACATTCATAACATGGTGATGTATGAATGTTAGTTTGCCTTAAACACTTTCTAGTTAAAAGTGTGTCCAAATGATTAAAATAGTTTGAATTCATTGAAAATTTTAAAGGGAGTTGTACCTTAATTTAGAGAGGAATTATCCCTAACAGTTCACTCATTTCTTATTGTTGGGTGAATATTTTGCCGTCAACTAATTGAAGGCAAAATGGGTATATCAGCCACAACATAATGAGATAAATCTCTCTTCTTAGCAAAGGGAGGTTCCTTATAAACTATTATAAAATAATCTCACTAAAAATTAACTCAAGGGTGAGATCATACCATCCATTTCTCTTTTTTTAGAAATGATTTTTACAAGGTAAAAGAAAACTTCCTGATATGGATAGAAACCACAAGAAACCTACAAGAGTACAAAGCCTATCATTGCTTCTGTTACTGATTTACAATGTATGTAATAGTAGAATGAAGTGCAATCCAAAGTCTCTACTAAAAACTACAACAAAGTATATGACTACAAAGGATAAAAGCAGTTCAAAGCCTTTCCAATATCTTTTATACAAAAAACAAAGAGAACAAAAACTAAAGATAATTATAGTAGCACAAAGTCTCCATAATCGATCTTCAGAACATCTTCTAGATTATTTTCACTCACTCTGCTTATTTAATCAAATAGATAAGATTGAATTAGGAAAAGGATGTAAGAACAATTTCTTAAACAACACAAGTTATTCCAATATAAAGTTTAAAAAGTCACTTGCTTTCTCATTCATTTAAGAAAATATATGATTTACAATCTGAGCTCAAAGTCTCAAAAGGCATCTCAATTTGGGCAGAGTTTTTGCTTCCAATAACTAAAATATATCCCTATTATAAATGAGGCTCTCTTTATTTATAAGGAGAGGCCTTGAAGATTTAGAAAAAACTTAAATATTTTGACCTAGTCAAAGATAGAAGTCTTTGTTGACTTTGGACTTTCCATATTTTTACATGTTATTACACATGACAAAAGAACATGTGCAAATGTCCAAAGTGGTTACAAAAGTGCATTTGAAAAAATGAAAATTAAATCAAATAAAAATTGATTCAATTTGTATCCCCATTTTTCTTCATGTGAGCATCATACATGGTGATAACTGCTTGTATCCCAATACTATCTAGAGTAATAGTATTCGGGAAAATGACCTTCACTCTGACTATGGCATCTCTCACTACTCTAACTAATTTTGCATGAATAGTTAACCTAGTTTTTAGATTATCCAAAGTTAACTAATTATCTAGAATATTATCCACAGAGGCTACTAAAAGTGTTTTTTCCTCGAATTCTTTTTGAAAAATACCTTTAAATTCTTGAATCATTTCTTCTATTGAAATGAATTAGTTGTCTTGAGAGGTAAGTTTTCAAGGTAGCTCCTCCAACTTATGTAATAAACTAATATCACTTTGTTCACTAAGGTCTCTTGAATATTTGAGGTCACTGATCAATTCTTTAAGCACTTGACTCCTATATATCAATGCTTCTTTAGTCTTAGTGTAAGAGTCTCTATCAGTAATGACGCTAATTTATATTAGAGTGCTCATTTTCAACTTCTTCATATCCATCCATTTATTAAGATATTTTTCTATGCTTTCAACATCATGAGAAATGATATTGACAATATCATCTAGTTTTTCTCTTATTTTTCTCATTTTACCTATCTTCTCAGATAATTTTGTGAGCAAGGAAATTCCTTGAGTATGCATTTTATCCAAGTACTCTTCAAGTACTTTTCCCTTGAGATAGGTCCTTTTTTATTTTTGAATAATAGGGTCTTCTATGGAAATGGCCTCTGGAGTTACTATTTTTGGAGTGAAGGTAATCCTCCTTACCACTACAGTCAATTATTCCACCATTGCTTTATAATGATACTTCATCTCTTTCTCTCTGTCAAATTTTTGAATTAAGATATCCATGGCTGACTACATATCACTCTTAACACTTTCATGAGTTATCTTACTTAACTCAACTCTAGAGATAGAATAGTCACTTCAAAATTTTCAATAGTTGCATCCTGTGGAAGTCTTGAAACTTCCAAAAAAAATTGTCCCTTATCCCTAATTATCTTTGAAAGAATCTTTGGCTTCTTAGGAGCCTTGACTTTTACTAGCACCATTTTATTGAAATCAAAGTCATCTGGAGAGATGGCTTGTTTTTTCCTTTTGGGTGTATAAGCTAATAACCAAGGCAAGATAGTAGAAGTACTTATATTAGTATAAATCTCCATTGTTGGCATTACTAGAGTTGCACTTGCATTGGTAGTGGAAATAATAGGTGGAGTATCAGTAAAAACTACACCTTCTACTGAGTGATCGAGAGCAGAACTATCTTGGATATCAAAAGATGGGGATGACAAACTAGGAATTGATCCTAAGGAATGAAGAATATCTCCAAAGGAGCCTTGAGGGTTGTCAAAAATTAATTTGGAAGGAGAGGGTGATCCAGAAGAGGAAACACTAATTGGAGAAATAGGTGAAGGAGTTGCAACAGGTGTGCTCGACAAGGAAGAAGAAATTCATGTTCCTTGTTGCACATTCTCTTGAGACGTCAAATTTTCCTTCTCTCATTGATTTGTGGACCTATCATCAGTCTCCATATATTTTCTTATTGGTTATTTTGTGCTCTACTTCTCAACTTTTATATCTATTATTTTTGGCTCTTTTCTATAACTTTCAACTTCTTCGTCACAAATATGATTCTAGGATTATGCAGCCTAGAAGAAGAAGGAACACCATCTTTATTATTCATTTTATTTTTTTCTCTTCTTATTTTTTCCTCTTTAAATTTAGCTTATGATCCTATGATGAAATCTTTCAAAGTGATTCCCTTGTTCACTAACCAATCATTGGTGTTTGCCAATATTGGTTTGAATTTTTTTCTTAAGGAAGTCAACTCCTTTTGTGACCATTCGATTGGGAGAAGAGGGGCATTGGTGACTTGTTTAGAATTTTATCTACTATTGATCAATTTTTTATTATCCACTAGATTCTCAAGGATATCAACAAGTCATAGATATTCTATCTGCTCAAGAGACAATCTATTGTAGTCCATTTTTCTGACATCTTCCACAGTCCTCAGATCTACCCAAAAATCTTCAATCGTAGGCTCATGAAACTGGGTTTTCCTCCTGATTATGTCCTTTACACCCCTATAATCAAAATTTAGTCTCCTTTTGAATTTCTTCATGGTCATGAGCTGCATTTCAATTTCTATAACTCTAGCTTTTCCAATGGTTAACACTAAAAACTTACCAATTTCCATTGGGAACTTGAAATTGGGTTTCTTAAATTCTATCTACTTATTATGTATGACAATTATTTGCTTGCATAGCTCTATCAAGACCAATTTTTTTGAAGGGAATCTTGGAAGCATATAAGGATGACCTTGGAAAAATTCAACCCATAGGTATGAAAAAGAAGGAAATTACAAGAACATACATCCAAAGTCATTCACAACTATCTAGGTTTCATCTGACACTCTTTTGTGTTATAATTAGGGATCAAAGAGACACAAAAATATTTCAAAGAAAGTTTTATTTACTCTCCTAAAATGATGAATAAAACCCTTCAATATCAACTGAGAGTAATATTGATACACTGGGGTTTCTCTCTTATCTCCTTTTGATGTTAAACCTGGAAAGGTTCTCATCGAAGCTGCAATATACACCAGGTATGAAGTCATATAGAATTTGGAGGTAGTGGGTACCTTCATCAATTGCTCATGTAGAGCATTGATAATTTTTCTCCTCAAAAAATGACTTGTTTTCCTTGAAAAATTATCTTAATGAAGGGGTACATCTATTCATGAAACTGTGAGGAAGAAGGTAAACCTCTTACCCTGCTGAGAAGAGTGATCAGGTCACAGACTTCTTCTATAAAGTCACTTCTTAGAAAGCTTCATGGGCATCTTGACAAATTTGTCCTTAGAGTTTTGAACCATTTATTATTGATCACTTTTTTTGCTCTTTCAAGTTTTTTGTCATATTGTCTTTGTGTTTCGATGAAATCAAGATTTAATACTTCAGTATCAAGAGGACACATGAATACTTTATCGATAAACTTAGGGTCCAATCTAATCACCACATTACCACCAGCGTCTAACATAGCCCTGATATCCTTATTGTAGAACTGAGTGCACTAAAGAACAAATTCTATGTTGTGAGCCACTACAGGGAAAGAAGACACTAGATGAATATTACTTTTGATTATATTCTTTATTTCATGGCTGAGATTGCTTGATTTAGTTATTTCTATGAACTCAGTCATATCCACATGACCGATCTCTGTATCTCTAATGTCATCGACATTAGAAATAACTAAGGTGATTGGAAAAACACCTTGATACCTGTAATTCATTATCTTCAACTTCTTCAAAGAAATCTCAGTCATCTGGAAGAGCTTTTGTAAAAAGGACATTGATGAAGAATGATCCTTAAGACAAATTGCAATAAAATTTATGATCATGCATTCAAGGGAAATACTGGTAATATGATAAAACTACATGTCAATGATCATGACCATGGGGATGCACTTGATAAGGCTAAATTGCAAGTATGCTAAAAAGATGAAGGAAAGCAAGCTCAAAAAAGTGAAAATTCAAAATTTCTTAGAGTTAGGAAATCTAATAAAATGTATGCAGGGACAGCAAAAATTGCCACCCTTACATATTGGGGGGGACCAGTGGTAAAAATCACTAACATATCATGTTAAGGAAGGTCTATTGATGCATAGGTAAAAAAAATTTCTACCTTTGCATGTTGGGTTTATGCAGGGGTGGCAAAAAATTCTGCCCTTGCACATGGAGTATAGAACTCAGGTAAGGGCAGCAAAAATTGCTGCCATTACATGAGACACAAGGTATTGTGTAAGGACAGTAATTTTTGCTGCCTTTACATGGATGGAACAATATTGTGTAAGGGTGGAAATTTTTTCCACCTTTACATGAAAAACTTGTCAGATGGTTTTGGATTTTATAGAATTTTGCCTAGGACGTCTCTTCAAGGAAGAGAGGGAGAAAGAAAAAATAAAAATAAAACCTAGAAAGGAGAAAAAAGGGAAAATAGAACTTTTTAAAGAAAAGAGAATAAACAAAAAAAAAACCTAGAAACAAAGAGAGAAGAACATCTGGTAAATCAAAATCCTATGCTTGAATCTAGTGAAATCACAATCCCACTCATTCGCACTATCAACTGGTTATAGGGAGGGGGAGAAGACAACTCAAAATAATCAAAATGAGACACAAATTAGCATTTAAATAGCTCAAAACCAATGCCACCCACTTGGCGTGTGCAATCATAAATGCCACATGCAAAAATTGAGGTCATGTAAGGGTAGCAAAAATTATCGTTCCTACATGTAGATGTGAAAATATGTAAGGGCGGCAAAAAATCACCGCTCTTGCATGAGAGGGCCAGAAAATGCAAGGGTAGCAAAAATCACCGCTATTATATGGAAGAGGAATGGACCACGGATGTAAGGGTAGAAAAAATTTCTGCCTTTATATGGAACACAAAATCAACATGCAATAGCGGCAATTTCTACTGACCTTGCATGTAAAAAATAAAAGTAACTCCTTGAAATTGATCGAAGTTTGATGTTTTGATCACATCAAAACTGCAACAAGTTTCATGTTTTTCAAGAAATTATGACAAGGAAATGTTTTGAACTTTTCAATAATTTTAGTCAACTACACTCGAGATCAAGAGAAACTTGTCTTAAATGATGAACTTAGAGTATGTTCACGAAACGGACAAGTTTTGTAGGGGTTATCCCAAAAATAAGTGTGGCTGATTTTGGGAACAACAGGTGGCTCCAGCTAGGGAAATTATATCGATTTAAACTTTGAAATGATCAAAGGAAGTATAAACCAATATCTAAGTTCCTTCATCCATGCCATTGGGCCATAGATTTAAGCTATCAAAAATAAAAAGACACGCAAAACCAAACAAAACTAAATAAAAACATAAGACTATACAAATAAAATCGTCTGATACTTCAAGGATTAAAGTGCTTCAGATGTTACCCATTGTAAGGCAGTGAGAATGGTGTTCCATCTTGATATTCTAGCAAGAGGCTATTTTCACCATAGGATTGATGAATGGTGAATGAACCTCTCCGCAAAGAATCTAATTTTCCATGCATTACTTTTGGTTCTCTCCTCTTGTCCCACAACAAGACTTGATCTCTAATCTGAAAATCATGAATCCTTGCTCTCTTGTCAAAGAGTTTTTTACCTAATTTTGATGTGCAGTAATACGGTCCACTACCATAGTTTGTTACTCATCTAGTTCAGTTAGGCACATGATATTTTTATCAATAGAATTTTCAAAAGTTTGATCTTTGATTGCCTTTGCCAACTTCAGTGCTGGTAGTTCCAGGGTGATTGGTATCTCCACATTCAAACTATATATAAGTTGAAATGATGGCATACCTATTACCCTCTTAGACATAATCTTGTCTGCCTACAAAGCATCAAACAACACTTTATGCCAAGTTATCTAATTTTTATCTACTAGTTTTTTGATAATAGTAACCAGATTCTTGTTGCTTGATTCTGCTTGACCATTTCCTTGCACATATTAGTTAGAGGAGTAGGAGAGAATAATCTCATAATAGTAGCAAAAATTAGTAACCCCATGAGAAGAGAAACAAGTATAATTATCTATTACAATCTTAGTTGGGACTTCAAACTAGGAAATAATATTTTCTTTAAGAAATTTACATACCACTTTTGAAGTATCATGCTTAGTTGGAATCGCTTCCACCTACTTGGTAAAATAGTCTATCGCAGTGAAAACATAATCATGTCCAGCACTCAAGGATGGGTTCATGGTGCCAATGAAATCAATACCCCATTATTGAAAAAGTTTTTCAATCACTACCAACTTGAGAGGTAATGCGGCCAACTTGGGTTTTCCAATAAACTGTTGACACAACTCATACCTACGTACCTAATTATACGCAGCTTGAAATAGTGTAGGCCAATAATATCTAGCTCATATAATCTTGTGAGCCATCATAGGTGTAGAAAAATGTCCTCCACAAGCCAAATTACGGAAGGACTCTAAAAGTTTACTTTGTTGCGCTTTATCCACACAATGAAGAAATACCCCATCAAGGCTTCTTTTGTACAAACCATTGTCCCACAAGACATAGGTAGCAGCTTTCAACTTAACATTTCTTTATTCTTTATAAGTCAGGTGAGTATGACCCTCATTATAGGTAAAAAAATGAGTGATATTGTAATACCACTCATCAGTAGTAGTAATAAAGAGAACTATAGGCATGTCTTCAACCTCTATTTTTTCATGTCTTGTTTCCTTTGGTATGTTATCAACAATTAATTGACAGAGACATTTTCCCCACACAAGATTAGTAGGTTTGATATCAATATCAAACTCTTTAATTTTAGAAATCCAATTTCCCCTTTTATTACCAAACTCTTGTTGAGTTAAAATGGATTTCATTGTTGTATCAAGCACCAGAACAACAGTATGTGAATTCAGGATATAAAATCTGAAATGTTTTACCACCTTAACCATAGCATAAGCATGCTTCTCCATGTTTGAATATTTTAATTCATGAGCTTTGAGAGAACAACTCATAAATGATATGAGAGATTCCACACTTTTATTTTACTGAACTAAAATGGCTGAAAGTGTATGTTCAGAAGCATTGTTATATACTATGAAGTCTTTAGTATAATTTGAACAAACCAAGATCAGGGCATGAGCGATAGCCTTCTTGATATCTTCAAATGTTGACTTGTCTTCTGTAGTCCAATGGAAATTAGATTTACCCTTCATCATGTCAACAATGTGGTGAGTCTTCTCTGTGAATTTTAGAATGAATCTTCACAGAAAATTCACATTTTCAAAGAAAGAATGAACTGTAGTCTTACTAGCAGAAAAAGTAAGATTTTGGATAGATTTGACTCTTTTTGAGTCAATTTTTATGCCTTCTCAGCAGACAGTGTGACCAAGAAGTTTACCTTATATAACCCCATAAAATTGACTTCTTAGGATTGAGATAAATACCATTTTACGAACAACAATCCAGCACTTGTTGTAAATGATGCACATGATAAGGATGATGTTTGGAAAAAATAGTCAAGTCATCAAGATATACCACAATAAACTTCCCTATTTCATCTCTGAAGGTGAGATCTATTGCTCTTTGGAAGGTGGCACCAACATTGATCAGACCAAAAGGCATTCTATAATATGCAAAAGTGCCCTAAGGTGTAGTGAAAGTAGTTTTATATTGATCTGCCTCATTAACTTCCACTTGATTATACCCAAAAAACCTATCTAACATTGATAACATTTCTGAGCTAGTCACTGTTTGCAATACTTGATCCATGATGGGTAGGGGTAGTTATCCTTTAGAGAAGATTGATTTAAGTTTTTGAAATCAACATAGATATGAATTTCTCCATTCTTTTTTCTTATAGGAACTATGTTCGTGATCTGGGTGGAATGATGGATTGGAAAAATTATTTTTGCATTTAACATCTTCTAGATCTCAGAAAGGATATTACCTGATATTTTGGGGTTGTATTGCCTTTGTTTCTGCTTATGAGGCAATGACCTAAATTTAAGAGGAATGTCATGTTGAATTTCTTTAAGATTGAGAGATTTCAAATCATCATAAGAATATGCCAAAACATCAATGTAATGGTGAAGAAGAGTAATGAATTTGATTTTTTTATCAGAAGTGCAACCGTTCCCAATGTTGACCATTTTGGGATTTTCTTTTGTACTCAAATTTATTTGATCAAACTCCTTGGAAGAACTTGAATCCATTTGTCACTACTTGACATACCTATCATGATTATCAAATAAGTTCTCAAGAGAAACCAAAACTTTTGGCATTTTATTCCCCTTAAGTTGAAAGAAATCTTCACCATTTTTTGAATCTATTTCAGCAATTAATTTTCATGGTAGGGATTCACTTCCTTCAAAATAAAGCTCCTCAAAGTTGTCCATCTTTTCTATAAAAGAAATGATTTGATTGTCACTATTAAACACCTACCAATGGTTGGAATTATCAAGTACACTTGGTTGAAAGACCAGCTCAATAGTGTACTTGTTCCATTTGAAATCTTTATAGAGAACCATGAGGGTTGCAAAAATAGCCAATGAATCTGCACGATCATTGAATTCTCTCGGCATAGTAGAAATATTGAAAGCATCAAAACTTTCAATGCAATCCCATACAAGATTGCAATAATATCACAATCTTTCATTTTTGGTTTGATACAGAGTCTTTACCTAAAAACCACCAATTCAGCATCTCCCTAGGCATAAAGAATCTTAACACCTTTAGCATGAGAAACTTTCAATCCAAGTAACGAAGATTCATACTCAACAGTGTTGTTGGTATTTTTGAACTGTAACTTATATGAATAAGAAAAAATTTCTTCTTGAGGGGATATCAAAATAATTCTAGATGTAGAACTGGTAGAAGAGTAGCTGCCATCAAATTCTAAAATCTAAATATCATTAGAATTTGATCTTCTTAAAGATTTCTTTTTGTTAGTGAGGGAAGATTCTTTTTTCCCTGAACTTTTTCCTAATAATTCTTCTAATTTTCTATCTAAATTTTCTAAATTATCACCTAATGAACATTCATCTGATGAGATAAAAGCATCTTCAGTGGTTAGAAAATAATTACCCATTCTTGATGATTCAAACAAAATTTGAGCTTCGAGGTCTGACATTTGAGTGACAATATATTTTGACTCTTTTTTAGGAAGTAACTTTTACATGACACCTTTAACAGGTATCCTTGCTTCAGATAGAGTCATATTTAACTCTCCACCTACGTCCTTACAAAAATTACGTCTGAGCAAAATGCCATAGGAGGGTGAAACATCGGCCACCAAGACTGTCATTTTAATCCTCTTATCTAGAAAAGCCATAAATGCAAATTATCTTTGATTTGACCCAAGAGTGGTACTTGCTTGTTTTCCATGGAGAAGCATCTCCCAAAAGTCTTGGTTAAAGTAAGACCAAGAGAATTTGCTACCTTGGTGGGCATAACATTATCAAAGGCTCCAGAGTCTATTATACAGCTGCTCAACTTATGACCATTTATCAAAAGAGAAACATAAAAAGGTTCTATTTTTTTGGTGGCAATAAGAGGAGTAGTGACAAGATTATTTTGGGTGGATTTGTTCTTTGGGGGATCATGGGTCACTTTTTGAAAATCTTGTCCTATAGAGATGATTTTGTATTTTATGTATTCAACCAACCTATCACACTGTTCAGGATTGGTTTGTAAGTATTTCACTTCAGTCATTTGGATCTTGGTCTTTTTAACATGATCAATTATGACAAATAACTAAAATGAACTAGAAATAGAAGAAGTAAATCTGTCTTCTTAGTTTTTATTTGGTGTGGTACTTGTTTGAGAAATAGAAGCAGAAGTTATAAGATGGTTTGAGGTACTTACTTTCTTATTGGTCACCGGGTCCTTGATTAGAGAGACAGTAAAGTCCCCCATTTAGCAATTGAGATTATTGGTTGAGGTTCTTCTCTTGATTTTCCCTTATCATTTTTTTGAGTTGACTGATTTTGAGACCTAGTAAAGATAGTATATGATCCATCAAACACTTCTCCCTTTTTTCTAGCTTCATCTTGGTAATTTAGAAAACTAATGTTGGAGTCACCAGCGAATTATTCTTCTCCTTCTACAAATATATTATTGTTATCTTATTGGTCCAACTCAGGTTGGAAAGAGAAATCATGTTTGGCTTCATGATAACCAACTACTGAGTTGACCGGTGATGCTTCAATGGCAAGCTTTCCCTATGTGGGAGGAAGACAATTGGATTGCCCTTGAGTTTTAGCAGCATTGCCTTGATATGAATGGTTGGAAAATGTCCTCCTTGGTATATCCTAATAAGAAAGAGGAGTAGACATACCTTGGGACATTTACCTTTTTAGAGCTAGTAATTCATTTGCCAACTTTTGCACCATAGGATCAGTGGTGCTCATGGAATAACTTTCAGTAGATGAGAAAACTTGTTTTTATTAGAATCTTTTCTAATCTTACCTGTCAGGATAAGATCATCTTCAACCTCGGTAGCTAAAATTTGAGCTATAAAAATATCTATAGGGCCAACCCACCTTAGCAAAACACTTACTTTGAGAAGTTGAGAATTGATGAAGAAGCACTTAAGATTTTTTAGTGTTGGTTAAGCAATTACAAGGATCTTATTCCTCAGCTTGTTGAATTTAGTAATGAAGTCTCGCATAGGCTCATGAGGTTCCTTCTTCATTTGCATAAGCTAAGCCAACAAGGCATGAGCATCCTCTGTGGGTTTGAACCTAGCCTCAAACTTAGCCTTGAGAGTATTTCAATCAGTTATAGTTTGATCTTGAAGATGGTAAAACCAGTCTACAGTAGCACCTTGCAATGTTTCTACAAATAGTCTTACCACTATATCCTAATATTCAATGCCTATCACACCACATGCTATGTAAAAAGATGTAATATGCTCATCAGGATGAACCTTTCCATCACCATAGAACTTGGGAAAATTCTTTCTTAAACTATGAGGTAGTTCATGTAAAAATGGGGTTATATTGAGAGGGCCAAAAGTGTTACCCCAAGGACCATGGGCTGCCATGATATGACAATTAAAAGGAGGGATAACAAACTTCTGTGGGGTATGTATGGACAAAACTCTACTAGCACTAAAACTAGAAGCTTTACTTGGTATTGGAGATTTGAAGTTGGTAGGAGGAAAACTCCCAGTTCACTGAAGGTGAGATGGTGGTGGAAAAAGATCAAAATTATTTTGTTGCATGAACTCAAATATGGGATCAACAATACCTTGAGCTCTCTGGATTCACATGTACGATGGATCTGCCAGAGTGAAATAAAAAAGAACTATAAATACTTCAATTTAAAGCTTGAGGCATCAAAGTGCATGTTCATTTCCCCAGTAGAGTCACAAAAAACTATTAGGTGAATATTTTGTCGTTAACTAATTGAAGGAAAAATGGGTATATTAGCCATAGCCTAATGAGATAAATCTCTCCTCTCAGCAAGGGGAGGTTTCCTATAAACTATTATAAATTAATCTAACTAAAAATTAACTCAAGGGTGAGATCATACCATCTATTTCTCTTTTTTCAAAAATGATGTTTATAAAGTAAAATAAAACTTCCTGATATTGACATAAACCATAAGAAACTTATGAGAGTACAAAGCCTATCATTTCTTTTATTACTGATTTACAATGTATATAATAGTAGAATGAAGTGCAGCCAAAGTCTCCACCAAAAACTACAACAAAGTATATGACTACAAAGGAAAAAATTAGTTCAAAGCCTTTCCAATATCCTTTGTAAAAAACAAAGAAAACACAAACTAAAGATAATTATAGTAGCATAAAGCCTCCATAATCAATCTTCAGAACATCTTCTAGATTATTTTCACTCACTCTACTTATTTAATCGAATAAATAAGATTGCATTAGGAAAAGGATGTAAGAACAATTTCCTAAACAATATAAGTTATTCTAATAATTTTTTTGAAAAGTCACTTGCTTTCTCATTCATTTAAGAAACTATATGATTTACAATCTGAGCTCAAAGTCTCAAAAAGCATCTTAATTTGGGCAGAGTTTTTGCTTCCAATAACTAAAAGATATCTCTATTACAAAAGAGGCTCTCTTTATTTATAGGGAGAGGCTTTGAGGATTTAGAAAAGACTTAAATATTTTGACTTAGTCAAAGATAGAAGTCTTTGTTGACTTTGGACTTTTCATATTTTTACATGTAATTACACATGACAAAAGTACATGTGCAAATGTCCAAAGTGGTTACAAAAGTGCATTTGAAAAAATGGAAATTAAATCAAAGAAAAAAAATTTCAATTTGTAGCGCCATCTTTCTTCATGTGAGCATCATACATGGTGATAGCTACTTATATCCCGATACTATCTAGAGTAACAGTATTCTTGAAAATAACCTTCACCCTGACTATAGCATCTCTCACTATTGTGACTGATTTTGCATGACTAGTTAACCTAGTTTTTAGATTATCCAGAGTTAACTGATTATTCAGAATGTTATCCATAGAGGCTATTGAAAATGATTTTTTCTCAAACTTTTTTCAAAACATACCTTCAAATTCTTATATCATTTTTTCTACTGAAATGAATTAGTTGTCTTGAGAGGTAAGTTTGCAAGGCAACTCCTCCAACTTATGTATTAGACTGATATCACTTTGTTTACTGAGGTCTCTTGAAAATTCGAGGTCATTGATCAATTATTTAAGCACTTGACTCCTATATATCAATGCTTCTTTAGTTTTAGTGTAAGAGTCTCTATCAACAATGACACCAATTGATATTAGAGTACTCATTTTTAGCTTCTTCACATCTGTCAATTTGTCAAGATATTTTTCTATGCTTTCAACATCATGAGAAATGATATTGATAAGATCATCTAGTTTTGCTCTTATTTTTCTCATTTTACCTGTCTTCTCAGATAATTCTGTGAGCAAGGAAATTCTTTGAGTATGCATCTTGTCCAAGTAATCTTCAAGTACTTTTCCCTTGAGATAGGTCTTTTCCACTTTCTGAATAATAGGGTCTTCTATGGAAATGGCCTCTAGAGTTACTATTTTTAGAGTGAAGGTAATTTTCCTTACCACTACAGTCAGTTGTTCCACCATTGCCTTATAATAATCCTTCATCTCTTTCTCTCTATCAAATTTATGAATTAAGATGTCCATGGCTGACTACATATCACTCTTAGCACTTTCATGAGTTATCTTACCTAACTCAACTCTAGAGATAGAATAGTCACTTACATAAAAAAAATTAATAGTTACATCTCTTGGAGGTCTTGCAACTTCCAAAAATTTGTGTCCCTTATCCCCAATTATCTTTGAAAGAATCTTTGGCTTCTTGGGAGCCTTGACTTTTATTGGTACTATTTTTTGAAATCAAAGTCATCTAGAGAGATGGCTTGCTTTTTACTTTTGGGAATATAAGCTATCAACCAAGGTAAGATCACAAAAGTACTTAAATTAGTATCATTCTCCATTATTGATGTTACTGGAGTTGCACTTGCACTGGTAGTGGAAACAATAGGTGGAGTATCAGTAAAAATTACACCTTTTGTTGAGTGATCGAGAGTAGAACTATCTTGGATATCAAAATATGGGGATGACAAATTGGAAATTGATTTTTAAGAATGAATAAAATCTCCAAAGGAGCCTTAAGGGTTGTCAAAAATTATTTTGGAAGGAAATGTTGATCCAGAAGAGGGAACACTAATTGGAGAAATAGGTGGAGTTGTAACAGGTGTGCTTGATAGGGAAGAAGAAATTCTTGTTTCTTGCTGTACATTCTCTTAAAGAGGAAAAGTTTCCTTTTCTCATTGATCTATGGGCCTATCATTAGTCTCCATCTATTCTCTTACTGGTTCTTCAGTGTCTGCTTCTCAACTTTTATATATGCTTTTTCTGGCTCTTTTTTCATAACTTTCACCTTCATCACAAATATGATTCTAAGCTTATGTGACCTAGAAGAATAAGGAACATCATCTTTATTTTTCATTTTATTTTCTGCTCTTCTTATTTTTTCCTCTTGAAATTTAGCTTCTGATCCTATGATGAACTCTTTCAAAGTGATTCCCTTGTTTGCTAACCAATCATTGGTGTTTGCCAATATTGGTTCAAATTTTTTCCTTAAGGAAGTCAACTCCTTTTGTGACCATTAGATTGGGGGAAGAGGGGAATTGGTAACTTGTTTAACATGGTATCTATTATTGATCAAATCTCTGTCATCCACTAGATTCTCAGGGATATCAATGAGTCCCAAATATTCTATCTACTCAAGAGACAATCTATTGTACTATATTTTTCTGACATCTTCTGCATTCCTCAGATCTACCCAAACATCTTCAATCATAGGCTCATGAAATTGAGTTTTTTAATTATGTCCTTTACACCCTTGTAATCAAAATTTATTCTCCTTTTGAACTGATTCATGGTCATGAGCTGCATTTCAGTTTCCATAACTCTAGATTTTTTAGCAGTTAACACTAAAAACTTGCCAATTTCAATTGGGAACCTGAAACTAAGTTTTTTGAGTTCCATCTGCTTATTATGTACAATAATTATTTACCTACATATCTCCATCAAGACCAATTTTTCTGAAGGGAATCTTGGAAGCATATAAGGATGACCTTGGAAAAAGCCAAACCGCAGGTATGAAAAAAAAGGAAATTGCAAGAACATACATCCAAAGTCATTCACAACTGTCTAGGCTTCATATGACACTCTTTTTTGTTCTAGTTAGGGATAAAAGAGACACAAAAATACTGTAAATAAAGTGTCATTTACTCTCTTGAAATGATGAATAGAACCCTTCAATGTCAACTGAGAGTAATATTGATACACTGGGGTTACTCTCCTATCTCCTTCTGATGTTAAACTTAGAAAGGTTCTCATTGAAGCTAAAATATACACTAGGTATGAATTCATATATAATTTGGAGGTAGTTGGTACCTTCATCAATTACTCATGTAGAGCATTGCTAATTTTTTCTTCCCAAAAAATGACTTGTTTGCCTTAGAAAATTATCTTAATGAAGGGGTACATCCATTCATGAAACTGTGAGGAAGAAGGTAAACCTCTTACCCTACTGAGAAGAGTGATCAGGTCACCGACTTCTTCTATAAAGTCACTTCTTGGAAATCTTTGCGGCCATCTTGACAAATTTGTCCTTGGAGTCTTGAGCCATTTATTATTGATCACTTTTTTTGCTCTTTCAAGATCTTTGTCATACTATCTTTGTGCTTCGATGAAATCAAGCTTTAATACTTCAATAGTAGGAGGACACATGAACACTTTGTTGATGAATTCAAGGTCCAACCTAATTACCACATTACCACCAGCATCTAACATAGCCCTGATATCCTTATTATAGAACTGAGCACACTAAAGAACAAATTTTGTGTTGTGAGCCGCTACAAAGAAAAAAGATACGAGATGAATATTAATTTCAATTATCTTCTTCATTTCATGGCTGGAATTACTTGATTTAGTTCTTTCTATGAACTCAGCCATATCTACGTGACCGATCTCTATATCTCTCATGTCATCAACATTAGAAGTAACCAAGGTGATTGGAAAAACACCTTGATACATGTACTTCATTATCTATGACTTATTTGGAAAAACCTCAGTCATCTAGAAGAGCTTTTATAAAAAGGACACCGATGAAGAAGAATCTTTGAGAGAAACTACAATAAAATTCATGATCATGCAATCAAGGGAAATACTAGCAATATGAGAAAATTACATGTTGATGTTCACAACCATGGGGATGCGCCTGATAGGGATAAAGTGTGAGTATCCTAAACATCCAAAGTAAAATAGGCTCAGAAAAGTGAAAATTTAAAATTTTCCAGAGTTAATAAATCTAAAAAAATGTATGCAAGTGTGGCAAAAATTACCACCCTTGCATATAGAGGGGATTGGCAAAAAAATTTACTAACATAACATGTTAAAGAAGGTCTATTGATGCATAGGCAAAAAAATTTGCCACCTTTGCATGTTGGGTTTTTTCAGGGGTGGCAAAAAAAAATTCCCTTGCACATGGAGTATAGAACTTAGGTAAGGGTAGCAAAAATTACTGCCATTACACGGGATGCAAGGTATTGTGTAACGGTAGCGATTTTTGCTGCCTTTACACAGATGGAATAGTATTGTGTAAGGGCAGCGATTTTTTCCATCTTTACATGGAAAACCTATCCAATGGTTTTGGATGTTATAGTCTTTCACCTAGGATGTCTCTTTGGGGAAGAGAGGGAAGAAGAAAAAGAAAAATAAAACCTAGAAAGGAGAAAAAATGGAAAACCGAACCTTTTAAATAAAATAAAAAAAATGAAAAATGAAAACCTAGAAACAAAGAGAGAAGAACGTAAAACCTACCTGGTAAATTGAAATCCTATGCTTAAAGCTAGTGAAATTGCAATCCCACTCATTTGTGTTGTCGACTGGTTACAGGGAGGGGGAGCAGACAACTCAAAACAATCAAAATGAGACACAAATTAGCATTTAAATGGCTCAAAACTAACACCAACCACTCAGCACGCATGGTCATAAATGTTGTGCATGAAAATTGAGTTCATGCAAGGGTGGCAAAAATTTATGCTCCTCCATGTAGAGGTGAAAATATGTAAGGGCATAAAAAATCACCGCTCCTGCATGAGAGGGCCAAAAAATGCAAGGGTGGTGAAAATCGCCGCTCTTGCATGGAAGAGGAACGGATCATTAATGTAAGGGTGGAAAAAATCACCACCTTTACATGGAACACAAAATCAACATGTAATAGTGGTAATTTCTACCAACCTTGCATGTAAAAAACAAAAGTAACTCCTTGAAATTGATCAAAGTTTGATGTTCAGATTGCATCAAGACTGCAATGAGTTTCACATTTTAAAAAAAATCATAATGAGGGAATGTTTTGAAATTTTCAAGGATGTTAGTCAACTACACTCAAGATCAAGAGAAACTTGTCTCGAATGATGAACTTAGAGTATGTTCATGAAATGGACAAGTTTCGTAGGGGTTGTCCGAAAAATGAACATGGCTGATTTTGGGAACAACACTTGTTTAACTCATTTGTTCTCAAAGAAAGGGATATAGAGTCAGAACAAAAAAAAAATTAGAATAAGACAAATCTATTAACCAACAATTTTTGGTGACTCTACTGGGGATTCAAAGTCATTTTTTAAAAGATTAGCCACCTTAATATGAAGTAATGATTGTGCTTCCCCATGAAAATATAATTCCTGTTCTGTAGCCTAATCTTGGTTTTCAAGATGAGTAGGAAGATATACTTGGTCAGTTAAACACTCTTGCATGGTGTTCTCACCGAAGCATTGAGGATTATAGTAGGGCTAGCTAAGTATTATAAAAATAAGAAGAATTGGTTGATAATTTGAGAATGTTATTACTCAGACAAAGGAGGCAAGCAGAAAATGCAGTAAAAAATCAAGCCCCTAAAGTTTTAAGAGGTCAAGAGTAGCTTAAAAAATAATACCATAAACTGGAGTCTAGAAGAAATATAAGGTCTTTGAGGAGAGAAGGAGTTGAGGATCCTACCTTTCAAACACTACAAAGCCTTAATTTTCCTTATATCCCTATTCCTATTAGAAGAGCTAGAAGTTGACCTCCTATCCCTCCCAAGCCTTATACATCCTCTATCTGTCAAGCCTTAACCCTTTTTGGTACTATCATTCCCTCTACCATCAGTTTTTCTTCAATGGCTCAACCTTGGGGAACAGCTATAGGGCCTCTAAATTTAGGGGCTAACCTAAATCCTTTACCTAAAAATGCAACGAAAAATTTACCTAAGTTTAATGGAGATGGAAGACAATCACTAAATGAACATTTAAGTGCTTTTATTGCAGTATGTGGTGTGTTAGGTGTGAAACATCAAGATATAGCCATAAGGTTTTTTGTGCAAACTCTAACTAAAATTGTAGTAGAATGGCTTTATCATCTAACTGACTCTTTAATTACAAACTAGAATGATATGAAAAATACATTTGAAAATAGGTTCAAAAGCGTGGAAGATGAACATTCCCTCCTTTCTCAATTGACTCAGCTCAAGAAAGAAATACATAAGCCTATGAGAGAATTTATAGCTAAATTTTATAGAATTGTGCACAAAATCCTAAATGCTAAAAGGCCAACTCCTAAAAATTAGAAATGTTTCTTTATTAATTCTATGGCTCTTGATATTAATTTTCATCTTAGAAGAGGTACAATTATCAGCTTAGTAATCACACAAACCTTGGTAGTTGAGTTAGAATATGATCTCATTATGACTGGAAAATGGAAGAAAGAAGTCTAAGTACCTACCACTCATCCCTCATCTTCTACAAATTTTGTGGTTCAAAGATTAGTTAATGATATGATTGCATTAAAAAGATAATTGCTTAAGATTGGTATTTCATTTCAACAACCATATCAAGATGTTAAAAAGAGAAATTTTAACCAATAAACAAATACTAGTAGGACATTACCACTTACATCAACACAACCCAAGATAGTTATTGAAGCTCCCCCTAGAAGATAAAATATGTATGCCTTTCATTTGACTACTGATCACGATGAAAACTCTTATCTGGAGATGCTTAGATATGCTCAAATGGCCACTACTAAAGATGTATTGGGAGAGATTACCGAAGAAGAAAGGAACTCTAAGCAACTTGGTGACTCTAAAATACACTTCCTAGAATATGAATCAGATTCCAAAAAAGGAGGTGAAATATTGGTTACTCTTGAATATCTTTCATGTGCTATGCTTACCAAAAGTCAAAAGAATTCAAGATTTTCTAATACTCAAGAAGTACCTGTTAAAGGTAAGGAGCCTCTTAATAGAACCCCTGACATTAATTTGAAGGCCCAAGAAGTTAAACTGTTACATAGGAATGATCATGAAACTTATTTTGATATTATAAAATTTTGCAAGTCTATAAAGATTCAAATATCCCTTGTTGAGTATCTTAAGTTGAATCCCAAAGAGCTTGATAATTGGTTAAATATAGAAAAGGTGATCCTTCACAAATTGAGCTCAAAGATCAACTAAATGATAGTGTTGAGTCTCTGATTGCCCAATTATTTTCTTACCCACATGAATCACCTAGGCATACTTATAAAATTACCATTTACTCAAATAATGATACTTATTATATGGTTGATATGAAACCCAACCCATTTTATGTTTCTTTATTCATAAATAGCCATAAACTCAGTAATTGTATTATAGACTCGGGTGCCTCTGATAATATCATGCCTTCTTATGTAGCCAAAGCCCTGGGATTATCCCTTACAAAAACATTTGGTAGGTGTTACTCCATGGATGGCAAACAAATTTCTTTGCTTAGACATATCAAAGATGCACAGGTCGCCCTTGCAGCTTATCCTGATAAAAAAGTGAAATTGACTATCTTGGTAGCATATATTCCTACTAGTTATGGGATGCTATTGAGCAGGACCTTTTACAAAGACTTAGGTGGGGAGATTAAATCAGATTAGTCAGAAGCTAAAATTCTAGTGGGAAATAAAAAAGTTAAACTAGAACCTGAACTTAAATGCAAGTTTACTATGTATCCTTCTGATGATCCTAAATCTTAGATCTTATTTGAAGAATGTGAATTTGGAAATTACTTTCTCTCTTCTAAAGATATGAAGGAAGAGTCCACCCCAAAATATGCTCATTCAGATGATCTATAGACCATGGAATTTTATGGTAGTTGTGCCACCATTGGTTTAGAAATAGGGGTTATTTTGATCTCCCCTGAAGGTACAAATTTTCTTTACTCTTTCAAGTTAGAATTTTAAAATAATAATAATAACACTGTAGAGTATGAAGCCCTATTATTTGGGTTAAATGAAGCTAAATAAAAGGGGATAAAGATGCTCATATTAAAATTAGATGTTGAATTGAATGTTAAATAGGTGAGAAACATTCTCTCAATTAAAAATGAAAGATTGAGACATTAGAGGAATAGGGTTTGGGATGAGATAAAACATTTTGATGCCTTTTCTATTGAGGCAATTCTTAGAGATCAAAATACATGAGTGGATTCTCTGGTAGTGTTAGCTTCCCTTCTTATCCCACACCTTGATTTTAAAAAGGATTCATATAGAATACAATTGATCTATCATTCTAATGTCCCAGATAATGCTAAGAATTAGCAAGTTTTTGAGAATGATAGGCAGATTAAAAAATTCTTAGAGAATGTTGAAATGTTTTTGGGGATTTATTTTGAAAGTTCTAAATCAAAATGTAAAGAATTTAGTCTTGATATAGGGATCAATTCAAAGTATGATGTAATTCAGTTAAAGGAAAATAAAATACCTAGAGGACTGGTCTCTCTAGAACATTTGTTCACTTGACAAGATGAATATACCAAAGACAAACTTGCTCAGAACCCTAACAAAATAGGAGATTATGAAAAGATAAATACTGGAAGTAAGATTGATCCTAAATGGATTTCCATTGGTAGTTGTTGCTCACTAGAGGAGAAAAATAAATTGATTAATTTTTTGATTAGGTATAAGGATGTCTTTGCTTGGTGGTATGATGACCTGAAAGATTTTAGGGGTGGGTAATTTCAACATCATATTCCTTTAAAAATAAATGCAATTCCATTTAGGCAAAAGTTAAGAAACTATAACTCACAAGTTGTTGAAGCTATCTTTGAAGAGATTGACAAAATGTTGAAATCTAGGATTATTTATTCGATTCATCATTCCACTTGGGTGGTAAATATTATCCCAGTATGCAAAAAAATGGAGAAATAAGAATTTGTGTTGATTTTAGGAATCTAAACCAAGCTAGTTTGAAAGATAATTATCCTTTACCTTTGATGGATCACTTTTTGAAGATAGTTGCTAGATCAGATATGATGTCCATGTTAGATGGATTCTCAGGTTATAATCAAATAAGTGTAGCTACAGCCGATCAACATAAAACTGCTTTTTCTACACCTTGAGGAAATTTTGCTTATAACCGTATGCCCTCTAGTTTGATTATTGCTAGTGCAACTTTCCAACAGGCAATGAATTAATCTTTTAGAGATATTAAAGATAAAATTATTATCATTTATCTTGATGATTTGACTATTTTCTCTATAAAAAGAGAGGATCATCTGAAAGATCTAGAGATCATTTTACAAAGGTGTTAGAGTCATGGGATATCTCTTAATCTTAAGAAGTCAATTTTATATGTAATAGAAGGTAAGTTTTTAGGACATCTAGTTTCAAAGGATGGAATCAAGATTGATCTAGAAATGGTTAGAGCAATACAACATCTAAGTCTTCCTTCTAATAGGACTGGAGTTAAGTCTTTCTTTGGCCAAATTAACTTCCTCATAAGGTTCATTCCTAATTTTGCTGAAATTACGAAGCATATTGTGGGAATGATGAGTGAAAAACAAGAATTCAAATGGAATGAAGCTACTAAGAAATCATTTGAAGATATGAAAGAAGTGATTGCACAAACACCTATTTTGGTAAACCATAATTTCTAAAAATATTTTATTATTTATTGTTATGCTTCAGAACATACCCTATCTGGTATCTTGCTATAAAAAATGAATTGAATGAAGAAACCCCAATATCCTTTATGAGTGTTCCTCTTAATAAAAATAAAATTAAATATTCTTTAACTGAAAAGCAAGTTTTTGCTATGATAAAGGTTGTTAAATAGTTCAGATATTGCATACTATACTCTCATTCAATTGTATTTTCCCCTAGTTTATCTATAAAAAGCATTCTGACTCAACAAGATATTGGGATGAATACAAGAGCAATATGGGTCACTAAGATTCAAGAATATGACTTGGAGATTAGGCCAACTAAATTAGTTATAGGTCAAGGCCTATGCAAATTGATTGTTGAAAGCAAAGTAGAAGAAGAGGAAGAACTTCCCACTGTCTTATTGGTGAGTTTACAAGATCCTTGGTTCCTAAATGGGGCACATTATATTACTTATGGAGACTATCCTAGTCACTTATCCCTGAAGGAGAAAAGGAATCTGAAGTTAAAAGCAAGAAAATATATCATTTGGGGTGATGTCTTATACAAAAAGGGACTAAATGGAACTTTTTTGAGATGTGTAGATAAAGAACAACAACATGAGGTTTTAGAAGTTTTTCATAATGAAGCCTATGGTGGACACTTATCTTCTTTGATCATAGCTTTCAAAATCCTTAGAAATTGTTATTATTGGCTAGGTATGTTTAAAGATGCATACAAATGGGTAGCTAACTATGAAAAATGCAAAATATTTTCAGGAAAGCCACAACTTGTAGCATTGCCTCTAAGGCCTATCGTTATTGAAGAACCTTTCAAACAATGGGGATTAGAATTTATTGGGCCTCTCTCACCTTATTCAAGTGAATACACACACACATTCTTACAACAACTGACTATTTTACAAAATGGGTTGAAGTAGTCCCTGTAAAGAGAACCACTTTAGAAGTAATATGTTTCTTAAAGAAAATATACTAGTACATTTTGGTGTTCCTCAGAAGCTTGTGGCAGATAATGCTACCAGATTTTTTTCAATTGAACTTACTTATTTTTATTATGAGTATAGTATCTCTCTTTCTCACTCATTAGATTATTAACCTCAAGGGAATGGACAAATTGAGTCCAGTAACAAAAATCTGATAGCCATCATGAGAAAATTGGTGAGTGATAATCCTAAAGATTGGCATAAGAGGTTATAAAAAATGCTCTGGGCTGATAGGGTAACTTCAAAAAGGAAATAGGAATGGCACCTTTTGAATTAGTTTATGGAATAGGAGCTCAATTATCATTACCCTTAGAATTATCTATGGCCAAATTAAAAATATCATTAAAGATAAATATTTTTAAAATTCCCTAGAAAAAAGAGTTATGTACTTAACTAGGATCAAGGAGGAAAGGAATGAACTAGTTGATCAGATTACCACTCATCAAGCCAGGGTTAAGAAGATTTTTGATCAAAAATCAAGGCCCAAAAAATTCATGGAAGGAGACGAATTGCTATTATGGGATAAAAGGAGAGAACCTAAAGGAGCACATGGTAGATTTGATTCACTTTGAAAAGGCCCTTTCAAAATTCATCAGGTATTCATCCCTAATTCTTTCAAATTGGAATATCTAGATGGAATTGTTCTACCCCTATCTTATAATGAACATGACCTTAAATTATATCAACTATAAAATATATGTCCCCTATTTTCTACATAGTCTTTCCTTTGTTGTTGTGTTCTATTGTTTTCCTTTTCCAATTTTAGGTTTGCCTTGTTTCTTTTTCTTCCTTCCTAGTGTTTAAATTTGTGCGTAACTAGAGTTTCTAATCTCTCTGCATTTTGTCATAAAATGTAGTCCCCAGTCAGAGCCAATGTTACCTTTTAATTCACCCTTTTTTTTTTTTTTTGTGAACCTTCCCTAAGTGAAAGTTGACCTACCATCTTACCTTATTGATCATATGTTTATTTCTTAAGTTAGTTCTTTGTTTTGAAATTTTATCCACTTGTCTTCATATTTTGCAAAATTACTGAAGAATTAAACCTTTGAACTTGAACCCTTTTCAAAGTTCAAGAGTTCAATGGTTCAATGTTTCTAAAAATTCATGAACTATTGGTCCTTTATGTAACTCAATTTGTATCTTTGAACCTTCACATTGAGCCTTATTTCAATATTTCAAAGGTTCAATAGTTCAAAGATTCAATATTCTATGATTTTAGTCCCACCTTTCCTGAAGCCTTTTAAAGTCAAAAGTTGTGGGAGATTTTTTTTTTTAAAAGTAAATAATTTAAAGGGAAATATATCTAGAATATTTTATGAAACATAAAGTTCTAATTTTGAAAGGTTGTGAGTAATCATTACACATTAAGGTCATGTGTGAAAACTCCTTACAATTAATGCACCTGTCAGAATTTACATCCTATAAAATAAGTTCAGCACAAGTTAATTGATCTAGTAATTACTTGACCTAATTTCATGCCTTTATCGAGAAAGGACAAGCCATTTTTAACACTAAACACACAAGTTCATGCAAACAAAAGTAGCACTGGAGGTATACAATTTTTATTACATAGTTTCACAATAATTTTAAATCCATTGAAGGTGAGTTCAACTTTTCCTACAAGCTAATTTCATTATTTTATTGGAAAGGATAATCATTTTGAGTTTCTAGTCTTATTTAATAAGTTTAAAACATTTTTTATTATATCCTCTAATATGTAGCCATGAAATCTACTTGTCTTTGTTACGAACATGGCCCTGGTCTTGTTTGTTCTCTTCCTAAACTTGGGGATACTTCTTTAGTTCAATACGATTTAGAAGATTTTAAAGAGAAGGTTAAAAATCCTATGTCAACCCATATGATGGAGAAAATAATGGAAAGTGGTTTAGTTGAAGCTTTAGCTTTTCCCATGGCAGTATAATGTCCTGAATTAGTTTTGGAATGCATGAATAGATACAACCATCAAAATAGGTGTATCAAAACTATGGATGGCAATGTATTACTGCATGTCAATAGACAAACCCTAATGGATGTGATGAAAATTTTACCCAAGGAGCCATACTCTGACCTCGATATTACTTCCTCATATGCTCATTTTTCATTAAAGAAAATAATCTATAGGAATGTAATTACCAAAAATTGGTTACTAAAATTCCAAAAAGGAGGTTCAAGACTACCTAGAACATTAATTAGAGAACATATGATACAAGAAATTAAAGACATCATGGTATTATTATAGAGGGTGAAAGGCTATTCTCAGGAATTTTATTGGGAGGATTAGATGTACTTCTTCATTTAGGTGATCCTCCAAGGAGAATAGTATTTGGATTGGGTGAAAATCATAACTAAATGTTTGCATATGGGTCTGAGTAATTATTTTGGAAATAAGGATTTGTATATGTCTTCATATCTCTTTTATTGCTTAGCATCTAAAAGATAATGGAGAGGGTTTCCTCATGCATCCTTAGTTGAAGATAATAGCATTTATGATTATTACCCACATTTGTAGATGCAAAATTGTTATGAAAACTATGCAAGGGTTAATGATTTTTTTATTGGTAGAATGACTTATGAATTGGCAGGCAATGTTAATAAGAGAATGTCTGATGAATCCATGCAATTGATTAGTATTTATAGTATTTTATTCATTTAAATTTCAAAATTTACTTATATTAGAGTTGGTGGTTTTGAAAATGAACCAGTGAAGCTGCCCAGATATATTTTTGACCACTTTGTATTGATAGAAGTTTGCATGTAGCTAACCCATGTAGATAAAAAAATTCTAATGAAGAAAGAATTTGGTATTTATTTTCTCATTGAATTGGGACACTATTCATGCCAATCAATTTTTGACACCTTAAATTTAGAGGTGGACTTGAAAATTTTCAATTTTTAGTACTAAAATGTCAGACCCTAGTTTGATAGCAAAGGTTTTGCTAGGGACAATCTGGATTTTGGCATGGGATTTTCACATATTCCCCAAATTGAAAACTATTGGGAGGATTGTTCAAATGAATTTGAAGTTAGAAGAAAACTTTGGTACATGTTCTCCTTGGAGAAAATAGTTACACTCAATCTAAGTATGAATATCTTTGGAATAATTGATGATAAAGAACAGGTGGTTGATCCTCATTTTGAATAAATAAAATAGCTACCTATTTCAGAAGTTGATTGGAATAAATATGAAGAGGATTGGATTGAATTCAAAACTCTCCTATTGATAAGGAGAATTGAGAAATGGTTAAAGGGTTGTAGATTGAAATAAGTTCAAAATGAAGATTCCCAATGATGTGCACCAATTGATGAATCACCATCTCCAATAATCTCTTCTAATCGGCTTATTACTATTTGTGATGCAGGTACTCTCAAGCTAAAAAATGGAAAGGGTTTTGTTATCAAAAATTCTAAGAAAACCCTTGCAACTATTCTACCTTCTCATACTACTAGACTAAGGATTAAAATTAATAAGAAAAAGGAGATTTTTGAAAGAATAGTTGTGGACTTAAACTCTAAAGAGGATTTGGGAGAAGCAACAAGTGATAAAGGGTTTGATATACCAATGGTAGAAAATATTAGTGCAAATCAACAAATAGAGGTTGTTTCAAATTTTGTAAATTTGATGGTGATATCAAATGTGCCCTCTGTATAATTTAATCTTGATAAGGAAGTTCCAGTCCTTACACCCAAATGGTTGGAAAGTTCAATTAGTGATAAAATAAAAATAGTTCCATTTTCATTGCCATTGGAGGACATGGTTAGCAAGTGTCTAGGAAAGACTCCTAAATCTAAGAAGTTGAAAATAACATTTAGGGTGGACATTGACCCTAATACAGTGAATTAGAGTGCATAAATAACTTACCTGACAACTAATAAGGAAGTTCAAGATCCCATAATTAAATATTTCACAATAAAAAAATTAATCTTGGGACTGCATCATGTACTGTAGATGTTCACCATATTGAAGCATATATTAAAAGGATAATCAACCATACCTAGAAGGATGAAAAAGATAAGAGGGAGTTGAAATAGACCTTAAAGTTAATGGTAGAGTATATCGATGCCATTTATAATCCAAATCCATAACCTGTTTCCCAACTACCTCTATCTTTTGACCCAAAATCTTTAGTCAACTAGAAAATGTTAGATTAGATACATAGAAATAAAATGGTGACTAATGTGTTTGATGATTGGTTGGATGGCATTATCTAGAAAGGTATATAATATATTAAGGAATTGAAAAATGTATATGATAGGACTATGGTTGTCATCGAAGATTTGAAAACATAGAATGCTTCATGGGAAAAAGAGGAAGGAAAATGGATGAATGTGATAAATCAAATTGGTGATGTTCAGAAGTATGGGGCAATGAAGTTTTTATCAGAGAAAATTTTGATGAGTCTGAATGATAATATATTATATGTAAGCAAGAGAAATATCAAATGGAGAAACTCAGTATCCAGACAAGGATGAATTGAATTTACAAAAATGATCAAATAAATAACTAAGTTCACTCAATCGTTATAGCATGACTTGCAATTTATTAATGTGAAATATATAAAAGATGATGGGTAGCAGGAAAAGGATATCAATACTATGGTTCAATCTTTCAGAGAGAAGATCAAGTTTGTTAAAGAAAATGACAACTTATTAATTGAGGATTTCTCTCAAATTTTAAAAGTAGAATCACTTATTCACCTCTGTGTTGTTACACTCTCAAAACACATGAAAAAATTTACAAAAATTTAGAGAGAGAAAGATGTTTGGAAAGCACGGGTTAAACATTGGCATCCCCAACTTCTTGAAAATCTAGGAATTTGTTACTGCACATTAGGAATGGAGGGTGCAACATGTCTCTTTAGTGGAACAAAGCAAATCCGAAGATTCTAATCCACTGCCCCAGTCTTGATCTTCCTTACGCAATATCTTCATTTAGTTATTTAGTTAGAATTATGTTTTTAAAAAAGAAAAAAACTTTGTCTTTTGATGAGCTTTTATGAAACTAAATCCCATGTGGGTCAGAGTTTTTTTTAACTATAGGTTTAAAAGAATAGTTATTTAGGGTAACTATATATATGTTTTGAGTTATTAAAAATGGGGACAGAAGATAACAAGAGAATTTTAAAAGTTGAACTTCTTTGTTTTACAATGTATGTGATGATTGTTTGAAGAATTTTCATCTGTGAGTGAAAAGAAGAAATAATTGTTGTATACTTAAATATGTGTGTTTAAGTATTTGAAATCAGGTTTCTGTGTGAACTCTGCTTTTAAGTGATAATTATTCTTTCATTGAATAACTTATCATATGTTTTTTATCTTTTGTTAGTTCAGTAATATACATATTTATGTGTAATTATTATTGAGAATAGAATCTATGTGTTCTATTACTAAATTATGTTATATAAAAAAAATACCACATTCATAACATGGTGATGTATGAATGTTAGTTTGCCTTAAACTCTTTCAGGTTAAAAGTGTGTCCAAATGATTAAAATATTTTAAATTCATTGAAAATTTTAAAGGGAGATATACCTTAATTCAGAGAGGAATTATCCCTGATAGTTCACTCATTTTTTGTTTAACTCATTTACTCTCAAAGAAAGGGATATAGAGTCAGAATAAAACAATTTTTTTAGAATAGGACAAATCTGTTAACCAACACCTTCTAAGCACTGAACTTTATTTTTATAAATTATGGCAACCTCATCTACACACAATCTTGGATATCACACCTTTTTTCATACTTCATGTACCCATTTGTGCTTCAAGTGACCAACCTATCATTCACCCATTTTTAACTCACCTACCCACTTATCAAACTCATACCCGACTATGTTTTTACTCATCAACTCCTATTTTTAGGAGGAACACCTCCTCCCATACTCGAGGCAACCTAAAATTTGACCTATAATCCATTTTTTTTTGTATCTTATTGATAAAAATTGCATAATAAAAGGGGCAAAATATAGACACCAAAAATCCACACACGATGATTAAGAATGTTATAGTTCCTATGAACCACCCCAAGACCCCCTTGGGCCCCACCTTAACCTTATTAACCTCTAACTAACCTAAGTCATTTGACCTTTTGGATAGAACTTTCCTTTTAACTAACCCTACCTTTGACCCCTGACCATCGATGGTAAAGGTGACTAGTCACCTTGATCATCGACGGTCAGGTTCTACCATCTAAAACAACTTAACTCACCCTTCACTCCTCCTTGTTTTTATATAATTAGCTCATATAAATCTATGTGCAATCCATTACATGCATGAGTTATAATTAAAAATCCCAGTTCACATCTTGTTGCACCTCTCCTTCATTGTCTATAAGAAGAGAGGAGTAGACGTGAGAAAAGGATCCACAACTATCAATATATTTTTGTATCTAGAGCTTCTTTTGTAGGTATCCTTCTAATAATCTAGTGATCTAACCATCATGATAGAGATCCAACTTATCGCTTCCCCTTAGATGATATCCAAACATCATTACTTTGCTAGAATCATGTCAGAATCTATCAATGAGCCAACCACCTCAACCATTTATCTGACTAACCTTCTATAAGCTAAGTATTTATTTTCCATTATCCAATTACTTTAATTTTATTTTGAAACTAGCCTAGCATAAACCAATCTCTCAAAATTACCTTTTATGATCCTGTCAATCTGACTTTCATCAACCTAGACCCAACACATAATAACCACCAATAGTCACCATAATTTTTGATGGTTTGTCCAACCATCGATGATCACCTCAATTGTCAATATCATACCAAATTTCGATGGTCACTATGGTATAAAATAATATCAAGCTATTTTCACCTACTTACCCTCAATCAAACATAATTTTCTATGTCCTTGCCTATTCACATATCTATATCCTATATTTTGAAGCACACTTGACCCGTTTAGCATTAGTATTAAATTATTTATTATTATATTAGTCATTTTAACCCATTATTTTATCAAGCATTTCTTGTGTTCCATTTCAATAACTTTTGATTATTGATACAAGCACTTTATCTTCTATTTTCTAAACTTAATTATTTAAAATGTGTGGATTGATAGCCCTTGAGAAATCTCTTGCTTCCAAGATCTAGCTAGTGCTAAGCAATCCACCCAACCATCTATCTAATCAACCATTTGCTTTAGTGTTATCTTATTTTCAGGTCATCCTCCTAAGCTAAATATTAATTCTTCATAATCATCTAATTCAACACATGCAAAACCAAATAGTTTTTTCAACCATACTCATATTTAGTTTCTTCTTCTTCCTTTCTTGAAATATAAGCTAAAATTCACTGAAACATCCAAACTTAATAATTTTATAGTATGAGTTGACTTATTTTACTCATATTCACTAGGTTATAATTATGATTAGTTTGCATGGTTGAGCTAATCTCAACTATGGGTGGTAACTCATCTTTTCACTAAGGTTGGGGGTATGTGCCTTCTAATCTCTCTTTCTCTCTATCTCCTTAGATAGATGTACTTTTAGATTTGTATATATTTGTCTTTATCTCAATTTTAGAGCCTTATAATGATATATATTTTCAAATCAACTTACCAATGGGCAAGGTAATAACATCAATACACAAGTGTACTCCTAAACCATGCACTTTCAATTTCAATCTTTTTAATATTTTTAATTATAGATTATATGCATTGATTATGTATTGTATCATGCTCTTGCTTTTAGGTCATTCACCATAAAATTGGACTCAAGCAAATGCAAGGTGTGTTATACACACCCAAGTATGCATTTCTTCTATTTTAAACCATCAATTTCATTACTAGATTATAGGTGTAGATTTAGATGATATTTATGGATTATATAACACCTTAGTCTTATACACTTGGAAAACTCAAACCTTGGATGTACCTATTAGTTTTATACCTTTATTACTTTAATAAGTCTTGCATCTACTATATCTTATTCCCTTTGGCCTATCTATTAGTTTGACTAATCTTATGTTGATGACCCAAACCTTTTATCTTGACCATAATTCTTAAAACCTGCTTATCTTCCACCTCTATAAGTTTTGAGTCTATACCTGCTTTCATGTTCTTTGGAAACTAACATCCTAGATAGACACCTACATTGATGTAGGTGTCCTACTCCGATGCAAGTGTCCAGTTCCTTAAAGTAATATAACTTGAAAATGAAACATATTTTAATGGTTATCTTAAGTGGTTTAATATGAGTTAATTCTCTTAAGGGATTGATATAAATACAATGTCAACCATCATTCACTTGTCACCTATAAAACCAAAAAATGACCGAAGGAAATTTATCAAAGCATTCAATTAAGCACTTGATAAAGTAAAGATTCCCTATTTTCTCCTATTTTCATATTAATCATAGGGAAAACACATACATAATTATTAAGTACTGAAGGAATAGACCAAGAACTATATTTTCAAATTTATAATATATGTTACTATTGTACTTGATTTCCACATATTTCATGGTTCACACAAAAGCTAAAACATAGGGGATAACTACATCTGTTTGAGGCCCTCTTCAAAGTATCATCTATGTAGGTAGTGCTCATTTATAGAGGGGACTTTGGGGTCATATTGACAATGTGTGCTCACTAATCCATTTTTTATAGGGCATGATTAAATGGAAAATAAGATTGAACTTATGGTTTTGATCAATAAACTGATAGCGATAACATGTTTTCAAGATGAAAGACATCAATAAAAAAGAGATAAAAATCCAAAAAAACCCAGCTAATGAATTTGAAAATAGAGTTAGATTGTGGTTTAGACACTAGATCAACATGATGACACTATCATTGACATAGGTGTCCAACTTGGACACAAGTTTTTAGTGGTAAAATTCAATCAAAACATAGAATGAATGGAATCCAGATCTCTGTTGCAATTCTATGACAATTTCTAATCATTGTCATATTCTAGAATAGAACATCAAACAAGATATGCTCTTTTTTATCCCTTGGCTACTTTATACTTTATGTATTTATTGGACATGATAAATTAGGAAATTTTTTATGATTGACTTTACTTTAGTGAAAATCTAAATATTATCATTCCTTTCAAATAATTTATTGTTTTTTGTGTTTTGCATGAAAATCCCTGAAAACCATAAAATAGTTTGCTACTTCAAAAATTTATCTTAGTCCATAAACTCATTCAAAAACCCTTATGCAATGCTTTGAAATTCATACAATATTATAAAAATTATTTGAATTCTATAAAACTTGTCATAGCATCATAAAGAGTGATTTTTTAAAAACAAATTTGAACATCGAATGTTGTAATTTTACTCCTATAGGCCATACAGTTATCTCAACAAGGGTTTGGAATGGTACTTATGCATTCAAATTATATTTTATAGACCAAAACTCCATACAACATCATTTAAAATGATTAAAATGCCATCTCAAACTAATTTAGGTCGTATAAATGAATTTATGCATGGCATGGGTCATACAAGATAGTTTTTTTAGAGTTTTGTAGGCAAAACATATAATTTTAGATATCTAAACTAAAAAAAAATCTGAAATCTTCATAAATTTTATCAAAACAAAATTATTTCTATCCCTTCTTCATTCACCTAGAAAACATGGCTATGATAACACTGTTAGGACTGAACATAAGTAAATGTAAGATTAATTAAACTTGAAAAATATTATTTAAAGGGTAAAATCACGTCTTTTATTTTCATTTCTCCAAGCTTATAAAATATTTCACAAGGTGGTTTCACTATGGGACCCAACCAACTTTGAACCCTTGAAACCACTAACTTATTAGCATTTATTAATTTACCTACTAATGACCTAAACTACCAAAGGGGTGTATATAGACCAATAAACTAACACTAATAAATAAATACAACACATACACATAAACTAGATAACTTTGAATCATATGATCTAACAGAAATAGGAAAATATTTGTATATATTTTTAGAGTGAGGAGTGTTGTACTTAATGCCTTAGAGTATCCTTGTATTTATAGAGATACTGATTTTAAATTTGGGGACTTGTTGTCACATAAAATCTAACCCAAAATAACACCCAATATAAATAAATAAGATTCAAATAAGACATGACACAAAGTTATATTTATAAACAATGCTTGGATAAGTTCACACTTCATAGATGGCTTAGAGGCCCATACTCATCTGTGACCAATAGATTTGTCTAAAAATATATAAAACTAAGATCCCTTAGAAATATGAGTAACATGATAGATATATGTATGAAAAAATAGATAATACCCAATTAAAATTCACAAATAGATACCTTATTCATCATCAATAGTATATATGTTCAAAATTAAAATAAATGACATTAAATATGGTCTTGTACAAAATTTGTGTGTCTATATAAATACACAAGAAGGTGCATGATGTAAATAATGGAATCAAACAAAAATAGGGAGGTATGTGATATGGATTGTGGCACCAAAAACTTAGTAAACAATACTTGATTTATCCACTCATAATCACACAAGGTTATGGCCATGATGCTCATAATAAAGCATATACAATAGCACTCAATATCATAAAGGTAAGTGTCACACACAATGGACAATCAAATGTCACACAAGGCAAGGGCACAAAGAAAAATTCATGTAATGAAACTCAATCAATAAAAAATATTAAAATAATCTAAGGGATTAAATAAAGATTCATGTAATAAAAAATCCATCAAAACAAATGTAAAAATAAAAATTTAAGGACCCAAAGAAAAGGGCATACAATGATAACTCAATCAAGTGAAATAAATAAATAAAAGGCAAGGGATTAAATAAAGAGGCATATAATGATACCCTCAATCAAACACTATTATATACTATATCAATACTAAAAAATCATAATAAATGACTTAACCTATAATAAATGAAATAAAAATAATGAATAATAGAACAAATTAGACTAGTCAACACTATCAATCCATGTAAATCTCATAGTATAGAAAAGTATCATATTCATGAAATGTAGCACTTTAAATAATATAAGTAATAAAAATACATGTGTGAGAAATCAATTTATCTTAACATGATAAATCTAAAAGGTCATATAAATATATAACATATAATAATGTAACCTACAGAATGAGATTTGCATGTCATTAGCATGGCCCTTGGGTATAGGAATGTCTTGCATTTATGCAACCATATATCATGTGAAACTTATATGTCTTATAACTTACTCATATATACCATGAAAAAAAATTGTGTATGAAAAATTATATGTAATCTACCAAACAAGTGATAAATCACATAAATTAATAATTTAAAGTAGCCAACATGTCATGCTTAGATCCTAATTTTGGATTTTTTGAATATTTTGATTTTTTTGTATTTTTGAAATATTTTTATCATGTAAAAATGCTAACTAATTATCCATTCAAGGGATGGTCATGTGTCAAACATGGATATGGTCACTTATCATGAAGGATTAGTATCATATGTAGTTTTACCTAAATCTAAAGAATGATCTCATGTTGTAATATAGCCATCATTATCATCACAACTCATATGATCTTATGTATGATGAATAAAACTAGGGAGCATAATATCTTGTTAAGTCCATTATATAATATGAGATATGTGTGCAATTTTTTGTTGTGAAATAATATTTGTCTATAAAACTAGCTTAGGACATGATAAAGTATATAATGGGTGATGTGAGTCCTAAAAAACTCTCTGATGTAATGAGTGTTGAAGTACTAGTCATCTAGGAAAGTCAACTACCTTCCTCTAAACTAGATAGACAAAATGAACCTAAGTAGGTGGAGAAACTGACCACATAGAATGAACCTGCATAGGTGGCATAAATAAATACATATAATGAGCTTATATAGGTATAATTGCCTATTGTGGTGGTCAAGGTTGAGGAATAAATTCTTTAGCTACAAAGGATACTTATATGGAACACCCAAAACTATGACCACCCAAATACCATGTATATATTTGACACATTATTGTATTAAATATGGTATTGCATGGAGATTATATGTTCAAAGGCATCCTAACAACATGTCAAATACCCTATACTCGATAACACTTAAAATAAATTATCAACTATTTCAAGGCCTACCTTGAGTGGTATCACAATGCATCCAAGAATGTTTTATTCCTTGTCATAAAATATTTTGACTATCCTTGTTGTATCCATCAAATCCTCTTGCGTATATCCAAGAGTATGAATAAGTGTCATTATAAAACATTTTCACTTGAACCATTGTCTTCCATGATACTATGTTTAGGCTGAAAACAAATGTATGCTCATATAAATAGTGATGTATAAGTATTATCATCATACATTATCTCATTATCATCAAATGCAATTGTAGGTTGCTATAAAAATGTTCTTTTAAGTTTACAAATAATACCATCCAGTGATTTATTATGTTTCAAAGTATGAGGATGTCAATTATATCTAATATTTACCTTAGAAGTATCCCTAATTTATGTTGTCTCATAATTTTTTTATTTCCTTCACCAACACACCCCATTTTCAAACTAAAAATGGGGACCTTCTTTCCTTATCCAATATTTTTATATGGGGTTGTGATGGTCTTTTTGATTGGGCTCTTCTTGATTGGTAGTTTCCTAGATGATTAGTTATAAGTGACTGAGCATGGATATTTTTAATTTCTTTACATTTTATTCGATTTAGTCCAAGTTTTCATCTAAGAACATCAAAATTTAACTTTAAAATCTGACTTGCCCCTGTAGGTTAGATTTCTAATTTTGTGTCGAACCCTTTTCAAACTAAGCATTGAGATATAGGTTCCCCATAAGTTTTTATTAGTCATTTATTTTAATTTCTCATGAGTCTTTCCATTCCCCTAGACCCTTCCACATGTCACTATTGGATCATTTCAAAGTCTTGGACCAAGTCCAAAAAAGTTTCTAAGATAAAGTATCCCCTTGGGGCCCTAAAATTGCATTGCATGGCATGATCCCAATAACTTGAACCGATGAGGAATTGAATAAAATTCTAATGGTTTAATAGTATCATGGCCCTGAGGGACTAAAAATTCACCATGTGGTGACTTATTAGGATCCTAAGACCATGGAGACTCAAGAATAGGTTTAATGGTTTTGAGGCCTCAAAGGCCCAAAAATTCACCATGTGGTGACTTCCTAAGAGCTTCGGACCATAGGGACATAACTAATTATAGTAGTTATCCCAAAGGCCCAGCTCATCATGGTGATTCTATGTGGCACCATTATGTGCCCTCAGACCATTGACCCAAATTAATGAGAGACTCTTATGTGACACCTTGATAACATCAAAATTTTATTTAACTTAAATTTGATGGGCATATACTCATCACAAAGCCACAAAAATATATGCCTATTGGTCAATAATAAAGTGTCACAAGTCACTTAATAGGCTTAAAATCAATGGTCATATAGAACATAAAATATTTCAAATGTCAAAAGAGGACATTGGTCAATTAGATGTTTTATTTCATTAGTTGAATGGACTTAACAAGGACATTATCTCATCTTAGAATGTTTGGGATGGATTAATGATAAATTTTTATATGTTCTATACTTATAGAGAGACTTGTGCTTAAATAAATATTCTACTAATGTGAATGTCTATGTCCCAAATAGTAAAACCTTTCATTTATTTCTTGCATTTGATCTACATTAGTGGTGGCTTCTCTATTTGTATTCAATCATTTTTATGCTTTTATCTTATCAATTATTCAAAGGATTTATCCCTGACCATTTCATTTATTCTTGTAGAGTTCATCTTTTAAATCCTAGTCATTGACTTGGATGTGTGTCCTCATCAAGGAATCCAAATCCTCATCTAGAACATAAATGGAAAAAATACAAGCCTAGATTTATGAAACATGAAATACAATTTGTGAATCATTAAGAACAAGGTAGAAAAGGGGGAGAATTAAGGTTTGTATGCAATAATGAAGAAGATACATGAGATAGCTCTAAATTAATGAGAAAGTGATAGATGGCCAATGCTAGATGGGATGGTGGATCCCAAAACAATCATTTGATGATCAAAACATAATGGCATGGCCTATAACTATAAAACATGTGGACTCCTTCATATTCTATCAGGGCATGGTCAAGTTGGCATGTCTATCATAATCTCAACTACCATCTCCAATTACAATGATGATTTCTTGTAAACACCCCATTAGTGGGAAATAAAAATTTGAGGAGCTACATGAACTTGGAGGTCTATATAAGATTAGATCCTACATTTTAATAAGGTCTATCTCCCTTTATATTATAGCATAGAGTATTGGACTAGACATGTTTGTATTATCCATAGTTATTAAACCAAGTGTGATCAAGGAATCTAAGGGTGTTTAAATCATATGTTAGCTTCATAATGAAAATGAAAATAAAATGAAAACAAACCCACTAACATTCATAACACTACCTTGCCTAGATAAAAGGGAGGAGCATAGTGAAAAAACACAAATGAACAAAGCATAAATAAAAATGGAAAGATCTCACACAACTCCTTACCAATTCCTTGTATACTCCAAGAGGTTTCTTTATTTGGCTTACTTGGATTATGCACAAGAAGTCTTCATCAATAGGGCTTGTATATCTCTATATCCTCTTGACACCATGGTTGGCTTGGATTTTGCTTTGATATGGCTTGAAAATGGCTTGGCTTAGGTCAAATTTCGTATTATAACATTATGTATTTGCTTCATGCCCTAAATCTTGTATTATAACATTTATATGTCCAAGCTCTCTAAATGAAGAGCTCCAGGCTTGTATTTATAGGTTTTGAAATCATCTTAAAATAAGTTAAATCATAACCTAGTTTTGCTTAATTAACCCCAATAGAGTTAAAAGGTGTCTGAACCTCAGAATTAGCATGGAATTGGTGTGTTTTGAGATATTTTATATTTTGGACAACTCACAAAAGTTAATGATTATTTTCCAGGGTATTCATTAATTTTTTAATTTTATTTTTGATAATTCATTTCATTTTTCAAGGATGAATTCAATTAGGATTTTCATGTTAATTAATTCCTTTTATATCTTTTAAATATTTTCCATGTTCTAATTTAATTGATTTTTGGGCCAAATTAATTTAATTGCATGTGATAAATCCAAATTTGATACATTTAGAAATTTTTAGGCTAGATGTTTAATGGTTTCTGAGAATTGATCTAAATTCAGGTATGAATCCATTGGTGGCTACTTTTAGGTGTCTGCAGTTTACCCCTATTTGGGAAGGATTTGTAAGATGTAAGCATAATAATGTCTTCTCAAAGAATAAAAATGTTATTTATGCTTATTACTTCAATGGAAATAAATAAACTATAGGGTGCCCCCTTGAGGGAGCGGTCAGCAAAGGGGTCAAAAAATTGTCCCTCAAAAGGATATAAGTAGACCAAAACATATGATAACACAATGATTTTCCCACAGTTAGGTAGAATCGTTAAGAATGCAAATGGGATAGTGTACAATGGTTTTCCCAAAGGTGGTTATAAGTAGTGTACCCCAATAGTGGAAAATGTGGTATGATACCACAATGATTTTCCCAAAGGTGGTTAAAATCATTAAAAAGATGGAGCTACCATAGTTAGGATAGACAAATAGAATTAAAAGATACCCCAGTTGGGTAGAAGAAAGTGAATGATTTTCCCAAAGGTAGTTATAATCATTAACCCTCAAATTGGTGACAATATAATGATTTACCTAAAGGTAGTTATAATGATTAAGAATTCAAATGGGATGGTGTACAATGGTTTACCCAAAGGTAGTTATAAGAATTGTACCCTAAATATGATAAATAAGATTGATGGCTAGTGATTGAAAAACATGATGACAACTTGATATAGAGGATAAATATGAATTAGGAAAACTTGATAGTACGGAGATGTTCATCTGAACTAACAAAGGTTGAAATTATTTTGTTGTTTAATTACACTATTTGGGATATGATTGGGATTGTTGTTGGTGTTAGTGTCAAGGAGATATCGATGCTACATTGTTGTGTAGACTTAGCGAAGCTAATTTTTTATATAGCACATGATGGTGGGCATCATGATAGAACACCATGAGGACTTGGCTGAAATATGCATAAGGAATGACTCATGATATCCAATACACAAGGAAAAATAATGCACCAATGATAAAAACTATGATGACAATGTTGATGTATGAATATGGATGGATTCAAGAATAATTGTGCAAGGAATCACCTAATGAATGCAAATAGACCTTAATCAAGGAGACAATACTAAAATCAAACAAATGGGTACACAAACAAAACATAAAGAAATAAATAAATAAGCAATAGTCAATCATAATATTAGTATAAATCAATGTGACACAAACAAGATGGTGAACATTGCCCCTATAAAATAGGTGATGACTTAACAAACAAACAAGATGGGGGAATAGAATAAAATTAAGGGGGTGGAGGATTTATCTCCATGTGTACTAGGCAAGTGATTGATGCCTATATAGTTTTGTGGACATGATATCCAACAAAAACTTCAGGCCAGATGTAGTTCTCCTAGGATATGTGATAGAAGAAACTGATGATGATTGAAAAACAAACATGATGGATGTGATAGAAGAATAAGAATAAACTCACAAAATGGTGAGAGTGTGGAATAAGGCCAAAAAATATGTGGAAACTAAGTGACAAGTGATTTCTTATGACTTAGTGAGGGTTCCCAGAATCCTTAAAGCAAAGAAGTGGTCTATGTTTTTGGTTTTTTCTAAATCAATTTTATAAATGTTTTTGGAATTTTGGAGTATCTTAACTCAATCAAGAATGATGGGATATGAAATATTTTAAGCTTATAAAATGGCAAGAGCATGACTAACTTGAAATTTTATTCACAAAATGATGAAAGTGTGATGGAAAAGAGAGGATGAGATAACCTCAATAATTATTGAATGTTGCTCACATAGTCCAAAAATGACCTCAAATCATAGTAGTTACACCTTACAGTGGAGGAATCTAACTAGTGTAGTAACCAACTCAAATAAAATAGGCATAGTTGGCACAAAAGCCTAATTTGGCATAGGAATGGCAAGTTGGTATGTCAAGATATAATAACAAATATTTCCCCTTGTCTCCCAATAAGTGGTTATAATTACGATATAACGGATAAAATCAATGATACTAATTTACCCATAGGTAGTTATAATTAGTAAAAAGACTGGTGAGACACTAATTTGCCTATGTAGGAAAATATAATCAAGCTTACATAAACTAACATGATTAGAATGAAATAATAAATGAAGGATGAAACTACCAAAGATTCTATCATACTACTCCAAAATACTGCCTTTGTCTGGAATTCTTGAAATAACTGCTAAAAGTGATCTGATTCTTCATGTTGAAAGTGTGAAACCAATGGATGAACTAAGGTTAAATGGGATATGTGGGGAGTGATCAAAACATTTTAGGTTGATAGAATATAATGATAGGATGGTATAATGGTAGAATGATATGGTATAAATAAGAAAGTTGATAATATGGTAAAATTTGAAATGGTCCTCATAAACAATACACCAAGTCACTCAAGTATAGTACCACTTGAGGTGTATAATATTTATAAACTCATCAAGTTTGTCCCCATCTGGTGTGGTGAGTTTGTATGCTCCTACACTGTAGTTTTTAATAATGATGAAAGGACCTACCTAAATGGGTTTAAACTTTCCTTTATGCTTCTTCTCAGTCATGGTATTCTTTTAGTTCTCTTTGAGGACAAGATCACCAAGTTCAAAGCTCTATGTTTCACATGTTGATTATAGTGGCCACAAAATTTATTTTGATATGCTTGAAGGTTATTTACTACGTCCATGCATTTCTCATCAACTCCAAATATTTTAGGCAAGCTACTCGATAGTCTTCATCATCTAAAACATGCTTCAAAGAGATGCATAATGATGGTAACTCGACCTCATTGGGAAGAATGGCCTCAGTGCCATAAGTGAGTATGGAGTGGCACCTATGAGAGTGGGATGATTAGTATGGTATGCCCAAAGAGAAAAAAATGTATGGAGGTGTTAATCATGACCAACATCATTGACAATCTTTTTAAGGATGTTAACAATGGTTTTTTTGATGTTTTTGCCTAGCCATTACCTTGAGGGTAATATGTTGTGGAAAAATGTTGAGTAATCTTGTACTTAGCACATAGTGATTCAACATCTTTGATTTTAAATGATCCACCATTATTAGATATAATGTTAGAGGGAATACGATAGTGGTAAATGAGATGGTTAAAGATGAATTTATAAATTTTCTTTCTAGTCACTAAGGGGTATAGCTTCAACCCACTTAGTGAATATTCTATGGTGGTAAGGATATGTTTATATCCATCAAATAGGGTGGGTTTTATCTTTAAAATGAGATCAAGGCCCCATGTATCAAATGGCCATGGTGTCAACATTGGTTTCAAATTGTTGGCTAGGGCATAAATTAGATCATCATGTCATTCGCATTTATTGCATCTTTTCACATATGCAGTTGCTTCTACATCCATTATTGGCCAATAGTACCTAATACACAAGAGATTTTTTGATAGGATGGCCCTAATGGTGTGGGTAGGATATAACCCTTTGTGAATTTATCATAATGTTACTGTAGATTATGCTGAAGGTAAATAATGAAGTAGAGTTCCATAAAAACTATGGTAGTATAGGGTTGGTCTGAGTAAGGTATAATGTTGGGTATTGTGGATGAAGGATTTGGTTTATTTTCAAGATAAGTCCAGTGACATAATATGATCATGGAGGTAAGTGTATAAGTTTGAATACCAAGTAGAGTTGGGACCAAAAATATCATAGATCATTATGAGGGTTAATGGTTCATGAGCTGGCACTAGCAAATTTTTAATGAGAAATTGGTAGTCTTTTACCATATATTCATGTCAAATCAAAGATCCAATGGTAGCCATGGAATTTGACACTCGATTACTTTCCCTTGGTATATGTTCAAACTAAATTTTGGCAATCTGCTATTTGAGAGTGTTGGCCATGGCCTTGTAGAGAACTAGCTTGTCATCTTTGGTTTGAAAGTTTTTTTTAACCTGATTTATGATTAACTATGAGTGATTCATATTCAACCATGTTGTTGGTACAAGGAAAGTTGATTCTAAATGACTTAGGGATTAGATCCCCTATGGAGTGATAAACAAAAGGCCTACCCCTAATCCATGTGTTATGAATGAACTATCAAAATAGATCTTCAAGTGATTCTCCTTAAGAGGTGTGTCATTGATGTCCATGATGGATTTAATAGGAAATTAGAATTTGAGTGGCTCTGTATTTGCAAGGGGTGCTTCATCAAGCTGATTTACAAGAAATTATCCCTTGATGGCTTTTTGTTTCACATATTCTATCTCAAACTCACAAAGAAGAATGATCCATTTAGCCATGTGTCCTTGTAGCATTATTTTGGATAGTATATACTTGATCAGATCTACTTTTGAAATAACCATGGTTTTATTATTCAACATGCAATGTCATAATTTTTGAGCTACAAAGACCATGTCTAAATAGGATTTTTCAATAGGAATATAATTATTCTCATATAAGACCAATGTAAAATTTAGACAGTACATGACATACTCTTTTCCATTGTCATCATGTTGAGATAGAATTAACCCCAAGTCTTGATCTATTGTCGATAAGTACAAAAGGAATGGTTTCCCTAGCATATGAGATAATAGAACTAGTAAATTCACAAGATAGTCCTTTAGCTATTGAAAATATTTTTGACAATCATCATCCCAAAGAAATGTCACACCCTTATTCAAAATATGTGTAAAAGGATGACACTTATCGACCAATTGAGATATGAAGCATCAAATAGACTAGATTTTGCCCTACAAACTATAGAGCTACTTTAAATTGGTTAGTGATGGCATGTTTTTTATGGCTTGTACTTTCACTGGATTGACTTTTATTCCAATTTGAGACATAATAAATCTAAGTAATTTGCTTGAAGTTATGCCAAATGCACATTTATTGGGGTTGAGCCTAAATTTGTACTCATGTATTTGCTCAAATATCCTCCTCAATGGTATTGTATGATTAGGCCTAGTCTTTGATTTGCCTAGTATGTCATCAACATAGTCTTCAATAATATCATGCATCATATCATGAAATATGACTATCATGGATCTTTGATAAGTTTCCCTTGCATTCTTGAGACCAAATAGCATAAATTGATAATGAAATGTTCCCCACAGAGTGGTGAACATTGTCTTCTATTAGTTTTTTGATGTTATTTTGATCTGATTGTAGCCTAAGAATCCATCCATTAGTGAAATAATCTCATAACCTTTGTGGAGTTGACTATCATGTCAATGTTTGGCAATGGAAATTCATCCTTTGGGAAAGATTTGTTAATATCCCTAAAACTAGTACAGATTATGATTCCTTCTACCTTTTTATTGACTTCCACTATATTGGAAATCCATTCAGAATAGTTGATTGGCCTAATATATCTCACTTCCAAGAGTTTTTATAACTCTTTATTTACCAATATAGTAATGCGAGGATGAATTTTACATAACTTTTGCTTCACTAGTTTGGCATCAATATGTACCAAAAGGTGATGGACAACTAAGGTGGGGTCCAAACCAGGCATGTCATAATATGCCCATGCAAATATATCTATAAATTCCCTCAATAGGGAGGTTAAGACTTCACACTCATCTTCAATGAGGGACACACCTAATTTGATCCATTTTGCGTCATTTGGAGTCCCAATGTTAACCTCTAAAGTATCCTCCACTAAAAGGGTTTAATCATCTTCAAGAATAGTGGGCAAAGATTTGAATTATTTGGCTATGTTAGAGTCCTCTATTAGGACTAGTTCTTCAAGTTCTCCTATACATGATGAATTAGAATCCCCCAATGGTAGGGATGGCCATGTAATAAATGCTATTAGAAACTCTTAGATTATGTGATCAAAGGCTTGTTGTTCTTCAAGACTAAATTTGGACCCATAGGCAAGTTTTCCATCATTGGTATCCTGGATGATTTGATCAAAGCCTATTCTTCTTCAAGACTAAACTTGGACCCATAAACAAGTTCATCATTGGTGGTCTCCTGATCTATATTTGAAGAAGTTTGAACACCTCCATCTAGTGGCACTTGAAATAGGTTTTCACCATGAGACTGGCCTTTATATTTATATTTTCCCTGGTCTAGAAGTACCTAAAAGAGGTTTTCACTTTGGGAGCTCAATATTTTATTTATTTATTTTGGCTAAGGGTGTTTACCTACTCTCTAAAATAGGTTTCAGGATCTAACTTGATTGAGAACCCTTTTTTGTGGTCTCCCAACGAAACATTGTCCCTAAGGCCTAGAAAATCACAAAAGGCCTCATCATTTTAGAACTCATCAATCATCATGTTGGATTATTTTTGGCCCCAGTCTATTAGTTGGGGATAATATATTGGTAATGGATTATGATAAATGAATGGTTGAAGGGTACAAATGGAATTATTTTCAAACAAATTGGTTTGGGCTAAATCATTGAAATGGCTATGATTAGACTCTATTTTGATGTTGACACCATCATCACTAATTATTGGTGATGGAACTTGAATAAGATATGTGGGGTTACCCCTAGGCAGTTTAAATCCAAACCCATAGGTTCTTTTGTACTTGGTCATATAAATTGGCTTAAGTGTTCCCTGTTGATTTGGTCTGAGACATCCTCATTCATAGTCATAATTTTCCATGATTTGATTAAGAATGGGATGCTTTGAAATCTTGTAACAATTAGCTAATTTGTCATTGTACAACCATGATTCATCACCTTTGAAAGGGTCCTATGCTTGGTCAAAGGCTGGTATGAAAGTGATAGGTGTTGGATTGTATAGATGGCCTTTGTTTTTCTTTGTCATTGCTTGAGTAGATTGGCTTTTGGTCTTCCAAAGGACTTTGGGTTCTATGGAAGCTTTGCAATGTGAAAGGTGTCATGGGTCAAATATTCTCCTGGGACGTTATTTGATATAGTATAATGATTGGTCATTTTAGGAGGTGGTATATGGGAAAGGGAATCAAGTGTATCAAGGTCAATTCAGTTGGCATCTGATAAATCAATAAGTATCACATTCCCTTTGTCCTACTTAGTGACTAGATTCATGCTAAAATGGTAATTATAGTTCTTGAACTCAGCCTTTAGATGTTTAAAATGCTTATATGGATGTAAATCTCTTAGAATACTAACCTCCATCCCTAAATAGGAGAACTTGATACACCAGTGTAATGTTGATGGGACTACATGAATCTCATGTAGTCAAGGTCTACCTAAAATCATATTGTATGATAAATTGAGATCTAACACATGGCAAAGTGTAACATGGGTCAAGGGCCCAATGATAACTAGTAAGCTGATGGTGCCTTGTGATTCTCATTATTCATTATCATAAGCTTTGATGGTGATTATTTTGGATTGGAGATCTACTATTGTGTACCCAATAATTTTGATGAGCTTTAAAGACACTATGTTCAAACTTGATTGATTATCTATGAGGACACATTTCACTTTGTGCCTCATTATGTAAACTTCAATGTATAATGGATTATTATGTAGTGGGCCAAGGTATGACATATGGCTTTGGTTGAACGTTAATTATTGGGCTAGACCTAGGTGTCCAACCAAAGCTTGAAATTTTTTAGGAGATATGTCATTTGTAACTATGGATTCACTAAGGAGCTCTATCAAGATGTTTTTATGGATGGTTGACGTACGTAACAAATCTAAAATGGAGATTTATTCTAGCATATTTTGAAATTGTTCCACAATGTCAAATGTCCTTTCTTGGACAGTGGTAAATGGCTTGTTATGAGGTAGAATAGTTGGTTGGATGATGGGTGAAGTGGCATATGGTTGTGGGCCTGGTATGGTTATCCTTGACTATCAAGTTATGATTACACAATCAAGATTAGGTACATGACCAATGTTGCTAAAAATGATGATGGAGAGGGACCAGATAAGATAAGTCTTAGTTTTTTATGCACTTTTGTGTGGTCATAAGATAATGATGAGTTATTAATATAAGGTCCTAACATAGGAATCATTGCTTGCTAGTTTACCTATGTGTGGTCCTTAGCCAAAGAAGGATTACCAGAATGGTTTGGTTGAATTGGTATGATTAAAAATGGGCATCTGATTAGTACTTGGTCTTGGATTAATGGAAATGGTGGTAATGTGACCTCCTATAATATGGCCTACAACTGAGTTATAATCATGTGTAACTGCATAATAGGTGTGTTGGTTGTTCACACCATTTTGGCCTTAGTTTTGTCCATTATTTTGACATTGTTGGTTCTATTACTAATTTTATTGAGTCTATTAGTTTTGTTGGTTTAGCCTTGGTTGTTGATACTATTATTTTTGATGTTGCACTGGCCACTATTTTTTTGTTATTGTTATTGGTTATGTTTGGGAAAAGGATTCTGATAAATACCAAGGCTCTGATTAGAGGTGAAAGTTCCGCGATCCAATGTGATCTATCCATTTTCCAACATATTATAAATTACATGTCTAATTTGCACATAATGCTACAAATTATGGCCACTACCCCTATGAAAATCATAGAACTATTCTCACCTATACCAATCTATCATGTCAACACCCTCACAAACTTACTCTTTTTAAATAGGCCACCTAATCATGTTAGCTACTATGAGTTTGTGAAACACTGATTCAATGGGCTCTCTAAGGTCAATTAAATCATGATGAGTAGGCATATTTATCCTTAGAGGAGGAGGGTTTTGTAAAGTCATAAGTTTCTCCATTTTTTGCATTGACTACACTAGTATAGGCTATTGCGCTTGCGACACGTGTTATGATTGTTGAAAAGGTTGATGGTTAGGAATAAGTTAGAAAGGTAGTGTAGGCTAAGCAGATAGTGTTTGCACTATTTAGAATGTCAAAACTTTATTAATCCATTACCTAAAACATTCTTATTTAAATTTAATTTCTTGGGTCTACCATTGTTATTGGCCTATGCCAGTTGTGATGCTTGCACTTGGACTAGATGTTAATTTTGGCCATTATTCTAATTTTAATTTGAGCATTGATTTGATGAGGCTACTTTAATGATCCATTTTTTAATGAGGGATATTTCAATTATCAAACCTTTTTCAATGATCTCTTTGAATATGTGTGCACACTGCAACTCCAAATTGTAAGATAACTCACTATGTATATTTTTGGTAAACACAATGGCTAATTGCCTATCTAGTAGATTATGGGTGAATCAGCTTATAAGGGATCTCCATCACTATAAAAAGCTTGAAAATATTTCACCAAATTTATATTTTAATTATGATAAATCTACCAATGAAGTCTCATGCTCAAGATTGTAAGAGAAGTGTTGTATGAAATTATCTAAGAGATCATCAAAACTAGGTACTAAATTCTTGGGCAACTTCAGGTACCATTCTAATGCTTTCCCTATTAAGCTTCATCAAAACAAGAATAAAAGGTAGATTTTTTTATAGGCCACTTTTTGGCATGCAATAAATAATTCTATCAGATGAGCCATGGGGTCACCTTTTCCCTTGTATTTTCCAAACTTTAGTGTCTCATACCCTAGAGGAAATTATATCTACAAGTACTCCATGTTGAAAGGGTAAGAACACACATCATCTGACTTGGACTTATTAGTATGTTTCCCCACTTGAAAAGGGTAATTTCATCCTTAATTTTTTGCAATTTTTGTGTAAGGAAAATATTAGGATCATTGGCCTATTGATGTGGAGGTTGTGTGGTCATAAGTGGATTAATTTGATGAGGGTAGAGTGAAGGTATTTGTTGGGAAATGTTGGATTGGCTATGGATGCGTACATGTATTAGGGTAAAATTATTTAAATTTCACTTGTAGTTATGTGATATTCTAGTTGGGATTGGGTATGTAGGTTTGATACTATGGTTGGGATGGAGGAATATAGTCAAATTGTGCCTATTGAGGTTGAATAGGGATATGTTGTTGACTAGTCATACTTGGATGATTGAGGGGAACTTACGACCCAAAACCATATATTTGAGCTTGTGTCACATTCAACATGAAAGGTAAGTGTTGCCTAAAAGGTACTTGAAGAACATTAAAACCTTTTTATTACATGAATCCCTATTGAGAAGTGGATGCATTTTAGAGATTTGACATTTTTCATTGAATAATATTTACTCATTATTGGTTAAACATCATTTGGTTTTGGATAGACATGTTAGTCTGTGACTGAAGAGGTATGTTTATTGCTACCTATCAAGGTGGAACATTAGTTACCCCCTATTGAGGTGGCCATATGTTTGGCCTCTGATACATGGATATGTTTGACGGTGCCTAGTATTGTGTAATATTACTCATCACCTATTGGGGTGGAGTAGGATTCATCATATTCTACTATGGCATGGCACTAATCATTAGTTGACTACTTAATCCTTATTGTTGAGTATTATAAAAAGCATCTAGTTGAGGATTAGAGGTATTTTGATAAGATTGGGAAGTAGAAATTCCTAACCCCTAAGTTTGTAGACCATTCATGGTGTTATTTAAAGGCACATTCTATTTTTGTCTATTTGTTTGTGTGCTAACACCATTTTAGTTTAAATTGGATGTTATTGGTGTATTTTCCACTACATTTTGCTCACATTTTTGTGTATAGAAGACACTTCCTTGATGGTTTGGATATTGAACATGTTGTCGATAAAAGTGTTTTGAATAAGTGGGTCTAAACCCTAATTTTCTTGATCTGTCATCTCAAATAAAATTCTTATTCAAGGGAGTGACTAAGTAAGAGGTGTATTTGGCATGGTCATATTGCTAAAGTTACGCACTAAGTTTTGATATGTTTAGTATGTTTTCTACGTTTGAATGAATTTGGTCCTCTATGTGTGACAAGCATATGTGAATCTCGTTATGAAATTGGTACTATGGCATGAGGGTTGCTATAAGAGGCATGATCATTGTTTATATTATAAGACATGTTATAAGGCCAACTTTCTAGACTTGGAAAATTATCATACCCTACCTCTATGGCTCTGTTAGGATCATAAGTTGATGGCATGGTTACATAATAAGCTTGTTGTTGGATGTTTTCATCAACCATAGGTATGCTAGCCAAATATTGGGTTGTCTGTTCTTGATCTTGCTCCATGTGTGAAGGTGTGCTAACCAAATAATTGGCCAAATTATCTTGACTCTATTCCCCTATTTGAGTGTTATATGGTGGATAAATATCCATCTCCCAAACAACATCATCTTCATAAGGGTCATGAAAAAAGTCTTCTTATGTAACAACATTTCTAAATCTTGGATTATACATGGCTCTACTATGTGTATAGTGAGACATGGTCAAATAAAATGGCAAATATTTTATGACAAGAGAGGATTAGAGTTCTACAAACTCTAAAAATCTATGTCTAAAAAGACAAAGAGGTTCAAACTCTATCTATCTTAGTCGAGGGTGGAGCTATACCTCCAAAAAGTCTGATGAAAAGACTTGGTAAAAATAGTATAACATCAAATGTCTAATGTTAAATGTTTTATGCAAATAAGGTCAAGTAAAATGAACTAGAAACAAGATGCCAAAATCTAATGTCCAAAGACATTCTAAATAGGTCTAAACTAAGAAATGGAAATTTTGTTAGGTCTTTTGTCCAAACGCAGAGTCAAAATCTAGGCTTAAAGAGGTTGTGTTAGGACTTTTGGCTAAACATGGCATCAAAATCTAGACTTGAAATAAAGGATGATGATGAGATTTTAATCTAAAAAACTTGGAACACTTTGGTAAAGACTAGGCACTTGATTTTAGACATGAATATGATCTGATTGGTATAAAATAATAAACAAAAGGTATGTCTAAGAAAGAGTGATTATATAAAATAAAGGCACAAACAATAATTTTTTTTAACTTGAGTAATGGATTAACTTAAGTTATGTAACCTAAAATAGAAATATTTGTGTGTCATCCCCTACATGTCAAGGCTTAAACAAAAATCAATCAATGTTTGGATCCAAACTTGTAAAAGTTAATCAAAGACTCAACTTAGGAAAACTAGGGTTTTAATGACCAACAAGCTAGGAAAATTTAAATAGCACTAAACAAAGATCCAATAAGGCACAAATAATTGGTTTCAACAATGATAATTTGGACACAATACAAGACAAGTCTTTTGAAATAATTTGAGTAGTGTAACGATGTTATCACTCCCAAAATATTGATAATGTTATGTTTCAAAGACTTCTAAGGCATAAGACTTGAAATTATTTGGGTAGCATAATGTTACCCATCTTAATCAAGTGCCACACTCAATGTTTTTGACATAAAAGTCTTCTAAGTTAAATCAAGGTGTCAAACGGATGGAATCATGCCTTCTCAAATAATGGAGTAATGTTGAACACAAGATTCATTCATGACATGGTTTAAACAATAAATTTTTTTATCTAACACACCAAGAAATAAAAGAATAAATGATATAAATACAACTAAGTATATCATCCTAGATCTTATTAAGGTGTGGTAAAGTGGGGTTGACTAAAACTTGCAAGTTACAACCATCTATATTGATCGCATGTGTGGTTAACACAAGAGAAGCATCATATCACTTGAGTTCAGACCGATTAGCTTATCATGAAAGTGTCTATTCCTTTACATGACAATACCAGCATTAGACTTCTCAGTGGTATCCCTTAGTTGATCAAAACTTACTCAAGCCTTCATTACTAAAGGAGAGGCTAGTTGTTAAAGCCCCTAGCTCTATCAGTATGCATTCTTGTCTTTATATACCCCATCATGGAACATGGTTGAAACACTATATAAAGATGAAGCCCCAGGTCACTGCTTCCCTAGAGAGCCTATGAGAGGTAATGACATCCCTTTCACAATCTAAAATGCATGAAATTAAAGATTAGTAGAAAGATTTTAGGGTTGATTTTAGATCACCCAATACCATGTGGGTTTTGGGAGAGCCTATTAAACTTTATTTTTATGCCTTGGACTAGGCACTAAATGTAATTAAATGGTGATTTTGATCCCACAAGTTCCCTATAGGGGATGGGGGAGAGTATACATGCACTATTCTTTTTAAAAAACAAATAATCAACAAATAGTTTGTAAACAATTGTGAGTGAAGTTTGATTTCAGGCACTAAATTTAAATGTGACACTGTTCATTACTTTCCCCCTTAGTTTGAGTGTGAAATCTTGAAATAATTCCACAAAAACCCTACTAAAGCAAAAAGCATCTATGTTCTTTTTAAGCCCAAAAGTCCAAATGTGAGAGACTTAGCCTAAGTTCATTTTTAAACACCAAAAGTAAGTGTTCAATATTTAAGCATTTATTTTAAGCACTAAAAATAAAGTGTTTCTAAGACTTAACCTTCTAGATTTGTTTTAAACACCAATGTCCAGATGTGTAAGATTTAACATGTTCATTTTAGAACCCAAATTGAATGTGAAATATTTGACTAATTCCTTTTAAAATCCTAAAATAAATTATTTGATTAGTATAAATAAGCAAATTGGTATTCCAAATTCATTTGTGGTGTATAATTATTAGATAATAATGTCCTGCTTTGAAGCACTTTCTTGGATGGGCAAATGACACTTGAAATTTAGCTCTCGAGTTTAATTTTTTTTCAAAACATAGTGACCACAACCGATCAAAAATGTATAATGTTGATTTAAGTGAACCATCATCGATCGGTCTGTGAGATAATCGATGACGATCATAAGAATTGACACTGATCGATTAAGACCAACATCAATCACTTGTGTTGCCGAAGGCAAAACCATAAAAGATAAATGCATTAGGTTAGGCAATGGTTAGCATAAATATCAAGAAAACTTATATGGAAAATTGTAGTCAATGGATTTAAATGCCTTTGAAACCTAGAAACCACAAATATGAATGATATAAAGAATTAAAATGCAAGTTTATGAATGTTTCTCCCTTGAAATCCAACCATCAATGGTTTATATAGAATCTAGGTTAGTTGAGAAAAATTATGGTTGGTTTAGGCCAAATCGACACTGGTTACACCTAACCATCATCGGTCTCTATGTAGATCTAAAAAAAAGAAAAGAAATTAGAATATGGCCAAAACAAGGTTAGAAATATTATTTTAAAGACATTTAAGCATCCATTTCTCAGTTTTTGACTTGCATTTTCATCTCCTTGGTATGTGGGGTGCTCATGGTCCCATCGAACATTCCATTTATGATTAAGGAATCCAATGAGGGTGGTTAGATCATATGTTAGCTTCACAATAAAAATGAAATCAAAATGAAAACAAACACACTAACATTCATAACACTAACTTGCCTATATCAAAGGGAGGAACATAGTGAAGAAACACAAATGAATAAAGAACAACTAAAAATGGAAAGAGCTCACACAATTCCTTACCAATTCCTTGTATGCTCTAAGAGGTGTCTTCATTTGGCTTGCTCGAATTGTGATCAAGAAGTTTTCATCAATGGGGCTTGGCTATCTCAATCTCCTCTTGGCACCATGGTTGTCTTGGATTTTGTTTTGATATGGATTAAAAATATCTTGGTTTGGCTCAATTTTGGCATTATAACACTATGTATTTACTTCATCCCCTAAATCCTACATTATAACATTACTATGTCCAAGCTCCCTAAATGAAGAGCTCCAGACTTGTATTTATAGGTTTTGAAATCATTTTGAAATGAGTTAAATCCTAACCTAGGTTTACTTAATTACTAGTAGAGTTAAAATTTTCCCAAACCTCATGATTAGCATGGAATATGTGTGCTTTGAGATATTTTGGATTTTTGACAACTAACAAAAGCTAGTGATTATTTCATAGGATATTCATTGATTTTTGAATTTCTTTTTTGATAATTCATTTAATTGCTCAATGATGAATTAAATTAGGATTTGATTAGGATTTTCATGTTAATTTATTCCTTTTATGGCTTTTGAATATTTTTTAGGTTTTGATTATATTGATTTGGGCATTTTCTCTATTTAATTGATTTTTGGGCCAAATTGATTTAATTGCATGTGATGAAGCCAAATTTGAGTCGTTTAAAAATTCTTAGGCTAGATTTTAAATGGTTGGTAAGAATTGATCTAAATTTGGATATGAAGCTATTGGTGACCACTTTTAGGTGTCTAAACCAAGTACTTTTTATGTTTTCCTAGTGTAGTATTTTCCTCATAGTTATGAAAATGAAGTTTGTAGCTAAATGGCTATTATAAATCTCACCATTGATAATCAATAATAAATATCTTGATATTCTAAGTGTTGTGGAGGCTTGCATATATTTATTTGTATTATTATGGTGGTTATGGTTTACTTTCCTTTCAGTAACTTTTCTCTTGACTCTCACACCATCCTATAATTGTAGTTATGCTAGTTTTGGCTTAGCTAAACTAGTTTCTATGAGATTTGTTCAATCGAACACTTCAATTTCATCTCTATGGTAGAAAGGCCTTTTATTCCCTTTTTTCATTTCTTTTGCTCTTTATTTTTACCAATGTGTTATCTTAAGACTAAATCATGGTTTTTGAATGTAGTCCATAATCATTTAAGCATTGTTGAATAGATTAGTGGTGGACTAATTTAGTCTCATAGTGTCTATAGCTTAAGCCATAATATGGGCTCAGTTTCATCGAAGACCCTTATTATGGATCAATTGCACATCAACCACTAAGTTACCCTAAGTACCAATAACTAGTAATAAATAAGTTGGGGAAGGCTTTCTTCCTATAAGAAATCCCTCCTTTTAGGATAAGCTGGGGCCTAACATCCCCTCAAATGCCTAGATTTAGTGTGTCACTAAACCCATCAACATATTGACACTAAAAGGAGGACCTCATTTGAAGCTAAAACACCTTTCATGAAAATTTTAAACTAAAAACACTTCTAAGTCATTACCTAGCCAGTCAAGTGGGTGTAGTTTCCCAATAAATATCTTAGGGCCCATTCATGACCTACCCAAGAATCCTAGCTCATTTTTACCAAATTATACATATGGTAGAATCTTGAAAGTATAATAACACATTCAGGCATTCAAGGATGCCATCATTAAGACTCACATCCAGCATGAAGATGTGGCTTTTCACTTATTCCCTTATTCTTTGGATAAGGATACATACATTTAGTACATTTTACTACCACATCGATGCATAACCAAATGGGGTACATTTGAATCTTTATTCATGATCCATTTTAGAGATCCCACTAATCATGTTTCCCTATAACACCAATTTGCTAAGAACTATAGGGAACCTACTGAATCTCTAAGTTCTTTCAACCAATACTTTCATGAATTATATATGAGGTTGAGACACCCTTTACTACATATGGAAGCAATAGCCATAGATATTTACCTAAAAGTATTTTTTCCCCTTAGTGTTATGTTGTTATAGAGGACTCTTCTATCTCTCATATCCTTGGTGTTGATATACCAAGTAGCTTACACCATTGAATAATAATCCATGTCTCATGATCATACCCCTTATTTTTCCTACCTATGGTGATAATTAGGTGCTCACCCTCAAAATACTTCAATCTAATTGTCAATGAGTTATCCCATTGATCAAATTATGTTTCATAATGAAATTTTGCCCCAAACATTGCCTTAGATGTGCTATCAAGTGAACTCCCAGGTATTGAATGAAGACCTTGCTTGCTCTACTATGCATATAATTCTATAAATTTAGTAAAAAATTAGTAGGACATTTTTATTAGTTTTGGTAGTCAATTGTATTTTTATACTTTTTCTAATTATGTGACATTCATTTTAAGAAGTCACCTAAAAATAATGTTTGGGTTAATCCCTTAGAGAAATGATGATGAGTCTGATGATGAGGAAGCAATGACTATCTTGAGCGACCTAGTATTAGAAGATAAAATCAAAGGCGACCTACTTACTCAATAGGGTGAATCACAGATCTCTTATAATCATCATGAATATTAACTTGATGAGTTAGAGCCATTGGATGAGGAAGATGCATGTTATACATCTGAAGCATTTTTATCTTTTGTTTTGTTTTTCTCCAATTGAAAGGTTAATTCAAGGCGGTAAACAACACAATAATAACATCATCTCTCCCAATATATCACTTATTTTCTCTTTAAAAACTTAAAAAAAGTGAATATTCTAGATAAGATTCCTTTTACATATTAATTTGGGTTAAAAATTAAGTTTGACCAAAAAAAAACTTGGTGAGTTTTTAACTTTAAACCTCTTCCTCACATGTGTCTTAAAAAATTTGATTATCTAAGTCTTCTTCAAACCTTCGTGAAATATACTATAAATATTTACCTTCAAAAAAATATTTTATGAGTTCTAGAAAATAAAAATAAAAATTGTTACATGTAAAAAAATTTTACCCAAATATTCACTCATGAGTTGAAAATTGCATTTATTTTTTATGGGACCCACCTTAACTTGATAAGATGTAAATATATTATTTAATATTATATGCCATATATGGGTCATATTAATGCATTCCAAAGTAGGTTTGTGTAGATTATATTTATGGATTATATATCACCTCAATCTTGTACACTTGGAAAACTCAAGACATGGTTGTTTCTCTCAGTTTTAGACCTTTCCTAATTTCATAAGTCTCACATCTACTCTATCTTATGACCCTTGGCCTATATCTTGGTCCAACTAGTCTTATGTTGATGAAAAATACCTTCCATCTTACCCATAGTTCCTAAAACCTATTTATATTCCACCTCTGTAAGTTTTGAGTATGTACCTACTTTCATGTTCCCTAGACACTAGCATCCTAGATAGACACGTATGTTGACATAAGTTTCCTACTCTGACATAAGTGTCCAGTGACCTAAAATCATCTAATTTATGAATGAAATGTATCATAGTGGTTAGACTAAGTGATTTAATATGAGTTAATTCTCTTAAGGGATATATATAAAGATCAACCCTCATTCATTCCTCACCTACAAAACTTAGAAAAAACCTAAGGAAACTTATCAAAGCATTAAATCAAGAACTTGATAAATTAAAGCTTCCCTATTTTCTCATATTCTCATATTAGTCATAGGGATAACACATATATAGGTTTGAAGTACTGAAGGAGCATCCCAAGAGCTATATTTTTCATGTTACAATTTAGGTCAATGTTGTATTCGCATTCCACATAATGAATTATTCACACACAAGACAACATATAGGAGATAATTAAATCAATATAAGGACCTCTTTAAAGTAGTTACTATGTAGGTATTTCTCATTTAAAGAAGGGAATTTATGTTCATCTCGGCACCATGTGCCCACTAACCCATTTTTCCCTGAGCATCATTCAAGGGAAAAGAAGAGTGAACCTAGGTTTTGATAAAATAAAATGAGATAAATAACCTATGATCAAGAACTAAATACATCAAGTAAAAGGTGACAAAAAACCCATAAAAACTCAACTAACAGATTCAAAAATAGAGCCATATTATGGTTTGGGCACAAGCATCAATATTAGGACATTAGCATCGATGTAGGTGTCCAATATAGACACAAGTGTCCAGTGATAAAATGTAATCAAAACATAGAATAAATGGAACCCAAATATCTATTATAGTCTTATGATGATTTCTAATATTTTTATATTCTATAATAGAACATCAAACAAGATATATGCTCTTTTACCCTTTCACTACTTTGTACTTTTTTTATTGCTCATGCTAAATTTGGAAAATCTATATTATTAACTTTACTTTAGTATAAATAAAAATATTGTAATTTATTTTAAAGATTTTATTAGTTTGTGTGTTTTCTATGAAAATCCCCAAAAACCATAAAACATTTGGTGAACCTGTCCTCGGTTATTGAGCCAAAACTCTAGTTTTCATGTAGTGTTTTCTCCTTCTTAAAAATAATTTAATTTCAAATTTATATACACTATTTTCATATCTGATTTTTTTTCTCTCCTACTTGTATGGGCATAGTTTAGGAATTATTATCTACATTATTGCTTTGGTCCTAGTGGTTGTGTGCTTCATAATTTTCTTAAAATTTAAACTTTTTATGGAGTCACTAATAGAAGGCCATACAAGGAAGCTTCATTATTATGATCATTTTTTTAATATACCTGATGATCAATGTATTGCATATGAAGATCTTATAGAACATAAAAAATAGGATAAAGCCTATTTTTATTATAACTATGATAATGAAAGCACCAATTACACAAATGCAAATATAAATGAGCAAGGTAGTGACATTTCTAATTTTGGTTATGAGTGTGATGATATCCTTTTTGGATATGACACTTCTTGAATTCCTCTAATTTATAATGATGAGGGGCTTCAAGAGTTACTAAATATGCATATTAATCTTTTGTTAAAGGACAATTCAATAGATATGCAAAATGGTAGCATTCTTAATGTTGAAAATCAAAATTTTGCATGCATAAATTCTTTAGTTACTTCAAAAAGTGAGTGTGCTTCTTCCCTTTTCAATGATGAAAATGTTAAATAATTTGAATGTCCATCCTCTATCTCTCATGATGTAAATTTTGATGAAATCAGGGGTGTACCTTCTTGTCCAAGTAATACTCGTGTTAAAAAATTTATCCCTTCTTTGGATGATTCAAATAAAAATTGTCAAATTTTTTCTCCCCCTCTAATTTTTGGTGAATAAAATGCATGTCTTATGTCTCCCATTATCTTTCTTGAATAAAAAATGAGATTTCATATTAAAATCATAATCAAATGACTACTAAACATGCATTATTTAGGGATCCAAGTAAATTCCCAAGTATATTTCATGTATCTTTTTCAAAGATCAAGTCATGTAAGTCAAAGAAAATCAAAACTAGCATTGCATATTCTCTCCCTCCTTTAAAAATAAAAACCAAAATTGAAAGTTGTATTCTTCCCTCTCATGATGTTTCAATTAAAATATCAAATTATTATTTTCTTCCCTCCTTTGCATTTTTTGATACAAAAGAGCATTTTTTTACAAATGAAGTTTTTTCATCTACTCCTATTGAATGTCACAATATTTTAAATAATTTAGTACCATGTAATGACAATAGTACCAACCTTCATGTTATCCAAAATTATATACTCACTTATTTAACCATGGATACCCCTTTATAAAATGTTTTAAAACCATGTGATCAGGAAAGGATTTAATTATTCCTATTTCTCTGTGCAAGGTAATTTGCATCCACTAGAAAAAGCTTCAACCTCTTCTTGCTATATGTTATCTATTAAGACTACCATGGGATATTTGAAACAATATTTCAACACTCTTAAGATAAAAATTTCTTCTTGTGAGGCTATTTTTTAGGAGAATATATTAGAAAAGCAACCTATTGATAAGAATGTATTTAAGAATCCTTACCCCTCAAAATTTATTATGCCTAAATTCTCATTCTTTGATGGTCAAGGGGATATTGCTATTCATTTATAAAAATATATACACTCATTTGAACATTGGACCCAAAATGAAAGCTTTCTCTTAAAGGCTTTGCATTGCAGCTTAACCTAGGAGACTCTTGACTAGTTTTATAGTCTTCTAAATGGTTCCCTATCAACTTTAAAAAAAATTGAAAATGTATTTAAATCACATTTTCATCATTATACCTTACCTAAGTTACCATTGGAACATTTTCAAAAATTGACACAAATAGAAAATGAGTGTATACAACACTATGGTATTCCATTTAAGGATGCTTTGTATTCCTTAAATTATACACCCTAATATTTAGAAGTATAATTCATATCTAGGAGGTCTTATTTATCAATAAAATAAAGAGAATTGCATAATCCCTTTGCCTCATTTAAGACCTTATATTGGAATGTGCATAAATATGAATTTGCTCAAATGAATACTCAAACCGAGTTATTTATATCTTCACCAAAAACTACGCATGACAAGAATCATGTTTCCAAGGAATATAAACAAGTTACTAAAGATCATGAACCAATTAAAACAAATTTTGAAAAACCAACAATATATTTAAAGGAAAAAATGATAAAGGTATTGAACAAAGGAAAGGAACATGATTATAGTGTATCTCCCACAATTAGACCATATACTTCTATAAATTGATAACCTCTTCAGTTTGATTGGTACCATAATAGACCACATGATATATTGCACACACTATTGGATAAATGAATGATAAAAGTTTCGTATAATTCTCATTATACACCACACATATTTGAAAAGGTAAAATTAGAACACTTTTACACTTACCATGATATAAACGGGCATCGAGATAATGATTATTTTGCTCTTAAGTAAAATCTTACATAGTTAGCCGATCAAGAAATTATTACATTTTAAAAATACATATATAGACCTATTTCACATACTTATTCTAGAGGATATTCTAATAAGTTTGAGACATTCCGTGTTGTTCCTTTTGAGTATCGCATGGTCCATCAACCTTCACACAAGGTGACCACTAGTATAAATCCTCCTCATGTACCATCTCGTAGGACTGATCTCTCCCACACTTATCTCAACTAGGAACCATTGGTCGATCAGGTCCTTCATAAAGAGACACATGGATAAGGTGAACCTACAAAAAAAAATGGGTTCATAAACAAATATATACATATTCCTAAGATATGTCTATAGACACTTTAGAGTTAGTGACAAAAATCAAACCAGTAGTTTCGTTACTAGCTGATCATTATAGTCAAGCTTTCTTGTTTCCAATCAATTTTCATTCCATACGGTGATTGTCTCATTATTAAAAAATTGAAAATTTCATTAAATTTAAATATCTCATACCATTTTTCAATTTACTATATCCAAACATACATTACAAAAACAAATGCAAGTAACGTATATACATTGAATAAAGAGCTAAAAGTACACTTTCATGTAAAGCAAGAATACCAAATACTAACTTACTGAAGGACCATGATACAAATTCTTGATACTAATATGCACCATATGGAGATATCAATCACACCTAAACATGTTCCTATTATTTCTACTTCAAATAAACCACAAAGTATGATAGATTATATAGTGATAGATATGCACCTATACATTCTCCTTAGCAGTAGCACCGATTTATTGCACTAGGTTCCTAGAGGGGAGATACATATGAGCATCCATTGTATGTGATAATAGGATAGTTATTTCTTCAAAAATATTCCAAAAATACAAACAAAAAAAAAAAATCCTCAAAAATATAACAATATTTGCAGCATTTACATGTTCTATTAGCTCACTGGCATATATTTTATTGGTTCCATGTTGGTAGATGGCATATCAATATTTTATATATATGCATGTGTTTCATGCATATTTTGAGTGTGACACATGAATACACATATACATGATATATATTCTTTTGTATGTTGGGATTTCCCTCTACTCACATCACCAGGATGTTGGGGGTATCCACCTTATTTGATCATGATACTAATAGGTTATATCATTCTATGATCATTTTACATTATCATGTTTTGGGCTCATATATGTACTTACACATGCCTTCATCCATGATTATATATTTCATAGTGTACTTGATATGCTTTAAACTTGAATTTTTTTACTAGCACGTGTGATCCATAGGCTAATATGATATGTTTATTCTAGTTTCTTATGCTTTCATATATGCACTTCCTTGAGTGCCTTACACATTTGTCTTTCATGTTCGAGAAATTGAATAATCTCTTTTATTCATGGCCACTATGCCTATGTGTGATTTATTTGACATTTTAAAATGTCATTGATTATTTTATGGACATTTTAATATGTCATCCTTACTTTTGTGTACATTCAACTAAGTCATGTCCCTTTGATTGTGTGATATTTAAACATGTTCCTTGTTTACGATCTCTTAGTACCATTCTATGTTGACTTGATTTTGAGTAAAGTTATGTGTGATTATTTTATTATTGAGATTATATTATTACTATCTAGACATTGCCATGATCTTTATCATGCAACTTAGGCTGTCATGTGATCACATTATCCTATGTGCTTCAACGATACATTTACCTAGACATGTTCTTATATATGCTACATGGTTCACATATTATATATTTATCTTATCCTTTTGAGTTGAGGTAAATACCAATTTATATTCTTACCTCACTTAAAAATGGGGGAATATCATTGGGGGAATGTCATAGAGGCATGTTATCCACATTTGGCATAGTTTTTTAGATTAAATGGAGCATGCTTTGGAAGCATGTTCTCCACACTCAGTCAATATTTGGAACTTATATAAGTTTTTATATTTAGTGAGGGCATGTCAAATAGGCATGGATTCCACACATTCATAGTTTACATATTTAGTGGGGGAATGCTTTGGAAGTATGTTATAAACATGTATTCAATATTCAACACTATTAGATTACAGTGGGGGCATGTTTTGTAAACATGTCCTCCACATTGGCACTTATTTCAATTTTTATATTTCTCCATGTATATAGTGTGGGCATCATTTAGAATCATGTTCTCCACACTTACATATTTTTTGAATTTTTCAAATCACATAATTATAGAATTTAGATTCATAATTGTGGCATAATTTTGTATATTGGTACCATTGTTATACATGGTTTTAGCATGAGACATATATAAGGTGCATATGCTATGCAATGTGAACCTAATATTCCAAAATCCAAATCAATTTAAAATTTTAAAACACTCTCAAGGAGTGTCATCACCCACCATTATGGATTTTTATAGACTATATTAATCCAATCTATTGCATTAATTGGTTCACTTTTGGCATGGTTGAGGTTACTAAATCACTTGGTCTTACCAAGTTTTTAGGTTGGACTTGATTATATCATTCAACCTTACTATTTGATAGTATGAGTTGACTTTGTTCACTCATGCTCACCAGGTTATAAGTATGATTGGGTTTCATGGTTGAACTAATCTCAAATGTTAGGTGGTAACTCACCTTTTCACCAAAGTTGGGGGTATGTTCCTTCCAATATCTCTTTCTCTCTATCTTCGTGTGTGTGTGTGTGTGTGTGTGTGTGTGTGTGTGTGTGTGTGTGTGTGTTTCAAAGCCTTAAAATGACCAAAGGTATCTTTATTGGGGTTATATATTTTCTCTCTATCTTCGTGTGTGTGTGTGTGTGTGTGTGTGTGTGTGTGTGTGTGTGTGTGTGTGTCTTAATCTCAGTTTCAAAGCCTTAAAATGACCAAAGGTATCTTTATTGGGGTTATATATGCTTGGATGGTAGTAAAAGAATGCCCACTCTACTTTTCCCATGCCAAATAGCTAAATCTTTCCTTTCATAAGTTCTAATAATTTATAAAAATCATAAATATTATGTCTTCATGAAAACAAAATGAATCAATCACTTTATCACTTGTGGCCTTCGATGGGATTGTATGATCCGGGTGGCAATTTAGGTGACAGTTCCACCCCAATTGATAACAGAACTTTTGGGAGCCATAACTTTTGCACTGTAGCTCCAATTGACTCACCGTTTGAACCATTAGAAAGATAAGAATGAAAATAATGCCATGAGATAGAATGTATATTTTATTAATGAATTTTTACCCCTAAAAACCCAATGGAAGTGACCCAAATTTCAATTTTAGTAGTGTAGTCTAAAAATAGTAAGTGTCTAAAAATAATAATTCCTTAAATTCTATATTGTTTTAAAGATTGGAAGTTGAACCACTTAATCTCCCTCAATATTGGTGACTTTTCACATCCTCCCCCTACTTTAAAAATAGGTATAAATTAAGATGTAACCCAAAATGGAAAATGAGACATCTCTTCTCAGAGATAAGCATATAGTTGTATTGCGATCTTGAGTAATAATACATCTCTTCTTAGAGAATTCATTATTACTGTGTTATTTCTATGTTCTTGAAATATTTATGAACCAAAACTTTTAAGTTTTAGATTAGTGGTATCAGATCATTTTTTCTTAAGAGTGTATGATCTCGAGGATAAGGTCAGGTTACAAGAAGCTTGGGTGGAAAATAACATAGCTTCCAAATTATCCACCTATTCACTCCAAACGACTTCAAATGGTAGATGACTCTAAGACATCTGATTCTTTCAAGGAAATGGTGAATGAAGCCTTCCAATGGCAATAAGTATAGATGCTACAATAATTTTCCCAAATTCTTCAATAACTCTTGATGGGAAATTATGGCTCCTCAACTGCACTTCCTGGCTCTTCATCCATGGAACATCCTTTTAGTGACCCAACACCCTTCAAGGTTCAAGTGAATTTTGATATTCCTAAATTTGAAGGAAAAATCAATGCTGATGCAGTAGAAAATTGATTAGATCAATTGTCTTCCTACTTATCTGTAAACAAATTCACTGATGGAGAAAAGATCACTTTTGCTCTTTTGAAAGCATCATTGCCCATGAAAAATTGGTGAGAAGTGTACAAAAAGAGGTTCAATATAGATGACAATTACCTTGAGGTAAAACCTACCTGGGATGATTTTGTGGAAGCAGTGAAAGAAGAATACTATCCCATTGGAGCATATGATGATTTGTACATATAGTGGCAATAACTTCACCAAGGTAAGGACCAATTTGTTCAAGATTACATAGATATTTTTTATTCTTTGTCTGCAAGATTAGGCATCCAAGAAAGTGAGAAACATAAGACTCTCAAATATCATGGTGGACTACAATAGTACATACAGGGGGAAATGGAACTCTTTAATTTGGAAACCCTCGGTGAGGCATACAAATTCGCATTGAAGATTGAGCAAAAGCATGGTAGAAAGAATACAAAGAGTCAGCCCTCAAAATGGAAAAGTGACAAGGAAGGTCAAACACAAGGCCAAAATTGGAAGCAAAAGGAGTTTCAATATAAGAAACCCTAGAAGGGGAAGGCTAGAAAATGGTGTGATTACCATAAAACTAGAACTCACTCCAAAGAAGAATGTTGAGCCATCAATTTAATGCTTTCTAAGTCACAATACTAAACATCTAATACTATGTCTCATACACAACCCATAGTCGAAGAGGATGAAGAATAAATTATAGACGTTGAGCTCAACACCATCGTCACTTCATCATAGACCCGTGAGGAAAGGCAAGATGACAAGGAAAGATTATTTCACTCCAAATTATGGGTAAAAGGTAAGCCTCTACATTTCATTCTTGATAGTGGAGTCAAAAGAATTTAATATCTGCTAAAGTTGTGAAAAGTCTAAATCTATCCATGAAGCCTCATCCAAAGCCATATAGTATTGGATGGTTTAGCCTAGGGAGAAACCTCCATGTCACCCATCAATGTCTTCTTTCATATGCAATAAAACCTTTTTGAGATGAAGTCTTGTGTGATGTGATCAATCTAGATGTTAGTGATGTACTTCTTGGTTAACCATTCATGTATGAGAGACATGACATCTATGAATCATGAACCCAAAGAATCACCCTCAATTTTAGAACATGATGGTATAGGGTACCATAGGTACCACCTCCCACATCTATCTCCCTAATCAGTGATAATCAATGTAAGAGATTGGTGGAGAAGATAAAGTAATTTGTTCAAATCCAAGAAGGTTTATGTTGTAGTCCTAACTACATAATCAACACAATAAAAAAAGAAAATAGGATGAATCATAGGAGAATATGATTAATTATTCAATTCATCCAAAGGAGTTCCACTACATTACCAGGTAAAACATTCTATTGATTTGATCCAAGATCACCTTTGCCTAACAGTCCTATGTATCACATATTAGTTTTGGATAATGATGAGATAAAAAGATAGATTCAAGAATTGATCCAAAAGGGTCACATCAGGCCAAGCTCTTCACCCTGTGGTAGCCTAATTGTCTTGGAACTAAAGAAAGATGGAACATGGAGGCTTTGCATTGACTATCAAGCCCTAAATAAAATCACTATGAATAATTGCTACCCTCTCCCTAGGATTGATGACCTACTAGACCAACTCCATGGTGTGAAGTTCTTGACCAAAATTTATCTCAAATTTGGCTATCACCAAATTCCCATCGATGTCTAGAAGACTACATTTAAATCTAAGGAGGGGCTCTTTGAATGGTTGGTTATGCCTTTTGGCTTAACTAACACACCTTCAACCTTCATGAAGATGATGGATGACATCCTATGGTTGTCTACCTAGATGACATACTCATTTATAGCAGAACATGGGAGGAACATTTGCAACATGTTCGTAAGGTGCTTCAAACTCTTTGGGAGCACAAGTTGTATACAAATATCAACAAATGCACATTTGGGATGACAATAATTTATTACCTCAGGTACATTGTGAATGAGGAAGGGTTCCATGCTGATCTAGAAAATATTTGGGTTATTTGAGAATGGCCCACACTAAGGACCCTCATCAAACTTCACAGCTTCTTGGGTCTTGCAGATTTCTATCACAAGTTTATTTTTGGATTTCACGTGTTGATTGGTCACTAACCCAAGTGACTAAAGGAGGAGATAAAGCTACATTTCAATGGCGTTAAATACAATAAAGGGAATTTGAGAATTTGAAGAACATACTTTGCTTAGCCCCTCTTCTTGCCTTGCCAAATTTTCATCAACCTTTTGAGTTGATGATAGATGCATCTGAATATGCCATGAGAGTTGTCATCATGCAACATGGCCATCTTATTGCATATCACAGTGAAACTTTCACTGATATAGTCAGGAAATATCTAACATATGATAAGGATCTCTATGTCATTGTGCAAGCCTACAAATAATGGAAACACTACATCTTCAAAAAAGAGATGATCATCCACACTGACCATAGACCATTGGAATTCATCTAGAAATAGAGAAAACTATGAAATGAGAGGCACCAAAAGTGGGCCACATATCTTCAACAATTCCATCTAATAATCAAACACAAAAAGGGGAGCTCAAATATAGTTGTAGATTTTCTGAGTTGTCTACCAATTACTGGACTCACAATAGTTCTTGACTTGTGTGGACATGATACTGCCACTTAGAGTGCTCTGTATGAAGCAGATCCTACTTTTGCTGATACATATCAGGTGCTTCAAAAAGGTAAACATGTTTCTAATTTTTATTTGAAAGATAATGTCCTCTATCATATGGGGCACATCTATGTTCCAGATATAGAGTAACAAAGGATGATATGGGAAGCACATTTCAGTAGGACCGCTAGACATTTTGGTATAAAGAAGATATTGGCAGTTCTTCAAAAACACTTCTACTAGCCCCATATGTGAAAGGATGTGGAAAGATATCTCAAATATTTCACCCCATGTGAGATATCCAAGCCAACAAATAAGAAGCAAGGATTATACATGCCATTGCTAGAACCAACCAGGCCTTGGGAATCTGTCTCAATGGATTTTCTCTCAAGTTTTCCCACTTCAAAACATGGTAAGGACTATATTTTTGTGGTAGTTGATCCTTTTTTAAAAATGGCTATCGTGATTGCTTGTAATAAAAATATATCTGCTGAAGAAACTACTCAACTATATTTTAGTCATGTATGGCTCCATTTTTGTCTCTCCAAGTCCATTATCTCAAATTGAGATAGCAAGTTCCTGAGCATCTTCTGGTCTACTCTATGGAAGATGATGGATACCAAGCTAATGAATTCTATAGCCTTCCATCCACAGAATGATGGTCAGAAAAGGGTGGTGAACCACTTGATTATTCACATGATTCAGATGTATCACTCCAAACATCCATCTACATGGGATGAGGGGCTTCTTTTCATACAACATGGATATAATTGGGCCCTGCACAGCTTGACCAAGCACAGTCCATTTCAAGTATGCTTTGGGTTTCAACCCATGGCACTAATTGATATAGATGTTACATTCTCCACCATATAATACACACCTCATGGAAAATCTAAGGTAGAAAAAGCAACAAAGTTCATTGAACAAATGTAACACATCCAGTAGAAAGTTCATGGCATCCTGGAGAAGATGAATTAGAAGTATAAGCAACACCATGACAAACATAGGATTGCACACCATTTTGCTGTGGGTGATAAGGTTTGGTTTTAGCTTTAGAAGGAATGACTTGTAGGCCCACAAATAAAAATTTAGCCTCTACAATATGGTCCTTACACCATCACTATAAAAGTTGGAGAAAATGCTTTTGATTTGAACCTACCAGCCTACCTTGGTATGCATCCAATATTCAATGTGGAGCTCCTCAAACCATATCATCCACCTCTATTGGACACTTTAGTCATATCAAAACAACTTGACATTGATGATCTTGATCCATAGATTTTTTCTCTAGTGGAGGAGGATCAAATTGTGGACACCTAGATGAAGACAACAAGAGGACACTCTATTCCACTTTATCGAGTGGTCAAAAGGGGCCAGCTTAGCCACCAAGGTGAGTGGTTTACAGATAATCAAATCAAGACACAATTACCACACCTAATGAGGAAAATTGATGCAATGGGGAATATTGATTTTCAAGGAGGGAGGAATGATCTAGGCATTAATTTAGGTGACAATTCGTGTGACAGTTCCACCCCAATTGATGACAAAACTTCTGGGAGCCATAACTTTTGCATCGTAGCTCTAATTGACTCACCGTTTGAACTGTTGGAAATATAAGAATGAGGAAAATGCCATGAGATTGCATTGAGATTTGATAAATGAAGTTTGACCCCTAAAACCTAATGGAAGTGCCCCAAATTTAAATTTTAGTAGTGCAGTCTAAAAATAGTAAGTTTTTTAAAATAGTAATTCCTCAAATTTTGTATTGTTTTAAAGCGTGGAAGTCGAACCACTTAATATCCCTTGAGATTGGTGAATTTCCACATCCTCCCCCTGATTTAAAAATAGGTATAAATAAAGATGTAACCCAAAATGGAAAATGAGACATCTCTTCCCAGAGATAAGCATATAGTCATATTGCAATATTGAGTAATAATTTATCTCTTCTCAGAGAATTCATTGTTATTGTGTTATTTCTGTGTTCTTGAAATATTTATCAACCAAAAATTTTGAGATTTGGATCATTGTAGCTGATTATGCCACCTATTGAGGTAGAGTTTAATACTTTTACCCTTTTATTTTTATAATAATAAATAATTTTCAGCTAATGTTTATTGTTTAGATGCAAGAACTAGAGATTCTAGATTATTTAGGTAATTAAAAGTATCTACTAGCAGGAGTCACCATTTGTTGTTTCCTTCACCAACATGCCCCCTTTTCAAACTAAAACCAAGGACCCTCTTTTCTTATATGATCTTTTTTAATGGGGTTTTGATGGTCTATTTGATTGATCTCTTCCTGATTGTTAGTTTCTTAGATGATTAGTTACAAGTGACTGAGCACATTTATTTCTAATGTCTTTACATTTTCTTTAGTTTATTCCAAGATTTCATGTAGGAACATCAAAATCTCACTTTTCATGTGTCACTATCAGATCATTTTAAAGTCTTAAACAAGTCCCAAAAAAATTCTAAGTTAAAGTATCCTCCCGAGACCCTGATATCACACCACATGGCACAATCCTAGTAACCTAACCCATTAAATAATTAAACAAAATTCTAATGGTCCAATAGTCTCATGTCCCTAAAGGCCTCAGAAGTCACCATGTGGTGACTTCTCAGGTGCCTAGAACCATGAAGACTCAGGAAAAGATTTAATAGTTTTTTAGCCCTGAAAACCCAAGAAGTCACCATGTGGCAACTCCCTAGGAGCCTAAGACCATGGGGACACTACCGATTATAGCAGTTAGCCCAAAATATTGGATAACCATGGTGATGCTATATGGTACTATTTTATGCCCTTAGATCATTGACCCAACTTGATGAGGGAATGTTGCATGGCGCACCTGATGACATAAATATTTATTTCAATTTAAATTTGATGGGCATCTATTCATCACCAAGCCATAAAACTTTGGACCTCTAGGTCAATAATAAATTATTGCATGGCACTTAATAGGCTTAAAATTGATATCCATCTTGAATGTCAAAACTATCAAATGTCAAAAGAGGACATTATTCGATTAGATGTTCAATTTCATCAACTGAATGGACTTCACCAGAACATTATCTCATCTTATAATGTTTGGGTTGAATTAATGATACATCTTTATATGTTTTATACTTATAGAGAGGCATGTGTTTAAATCAAGATTTGAATAATACAAATGTATATGTTTATTGATGCCTAAAAGTGTATCACATGGGTTTATAGAGTGTTTAAAACACTTCTCATTTATAAATTTAAAGAATCTATTACATGAGTAGCTGGTTGTGATCTTCCTGAGATCTTTGGTGGAATAACAGTAAAGCAATTAACTATTTCGCAAAATGATAATATAACTAGTTGTTAGGAACAACCATGGTCTTAAATCTTGCTTGTGAAATATGATAGTAATCTAAACTAAGTATAATGAATTATTATCAAAACCTAAAATCTAAAGGCTAATCTAGCATGTATATTTATAATGAAAGCTAAATTATAGTGATTTGATTAAAAAATGAGCAAAAGGAAAGGTAGGGCAGAGAAGAAAGATATTGTTGATATTCAATCCAGACATTATGAAAAAGTTTAAATTTCATCCAAACATGCACTCAAACCAATATATGACATGAAATATCCAATAGAATATATCCTACCATATACTAGGAAATTGTCTAGGGATAGTTGAAACAATGCAAATAAGAAACCATATTCAATTTAAAGATTTACTTCCACAAGAAAATTGCATTAGCACATCTACAAGAGAAGCAAGGAAAGTGAAATGAATCTAATATCTTTCAATCAATCTAGCATAAGCACAAATTGACAACTCTACATTCAAATATGCACATCTACAATCCATAAAAACCATTCACATCTGAACATCAAACTAGTTAGTTGAGGAAGCAACCATGATAACAAAATACACAAACAAATATGAGACAATCCTTGCAGAATTCCCTTGCTTGCATTAATTTTCTCCAAATTTACAAAGTAGTTTTTTCTCTAAAACTCCCTCCTTTTTTCAAATGATAATACCCCTTTTATAGAAGACTTTGAGGTATGTCAGTCAGTCATATCAAGTGATAATTGATTAAGTGTCAAGGATAGTTGTCCTTTTATAGAAATAGACACTTTAAAAAATGGACTAACCTATAAGCAATGCACTTTACAATATGTACATGCTTTTACAAATAGAATATTCTCTTTTCAAATGATATACATGTTTCTAAACAAGAGAATATGCTAAGTCAATAAATTTGACTTTGAAAAGCTCCTTGTTGCTTTTGTTGCTTCATCTTCATTGCCTTATTATGTTATTTAGTAATCAGCTTAAATTTTATGATGGGCTTCATGAAAATATCTTCTTCTTGATCTACCAGGTCTTTCAAGTCTTTGTCAGCTCTACCCATTACTTCCTTGATAATTCTAGCATCACCAATATTCTCCTCTACATATAGGATCATGTCCAAAGATCCTTTTATTATCTACCCCCATTTTACCTTGCCTTTTTCTCCTCACCTATTGTATGAACTGAGTATCCCTATGTGTAAACTCCTCATCTATTATCAAGCCAATGAGACTAATGGTAGTTGGGTCTCTGATTAAGCCACCCAATATATGCACCATCTAGTTTTCCAACTATTTTAAATCCTTTAAAAGATCATCCATGCCTTTGGACCATTTATTCAAACCCTTGATCTTATCTATCAATATAACCATAGCCATATTTAAATGTGCCAAGATGACTATTTTAAATCTAGGATTATGGTCCTATGTCAATATATTGACCAATTCCTTTACCTTGTTGTATAAACCCTATCATTGATTGATTTGTTACATAGCCATGGAATGATGCTTATTCACCAAGTATTTCTTAGACCTTATAGTTTTCAGAAAGATAAATGTGTCATAATTGATTTCCTTAAACTTATTGACCATATCTTATAGCACTAATAGGATAGATTGCTCCTCTAAGTTCTTTTGTTACTTGAGGCCTTTGATAGTAGCTTGTAACTATTCTGATTGTGCTTAAGCTAGCTCCAGTACATCCTCCTCAAATATTGGATCTTAATGAGGTATTTATCCCTTCTCTTGGGTTAAATTAATCAAGGGCTCCACCTTTTGATATATGATTTCTTCACCACCCTACCTACCTATTTTCTCAATCACCCTTTGCAAACCAGTATTACTTGGATCAACCCTGACTCCAACTAAAGATTAGGTCACATGTAGAACTAGGATTTCTACTTGTGATTGGGTTAACTAACTAGGATTATCCAATATCCTTGCCTCTTCTTTTTGTAGATCAGTGATCTATGGCTTTAATTCTTATTATAGAGGGATGTTAGTAGCTTTCACCATTTCCCATGGATGGTGAATAGTGAGAAGATTTTATATTATTAGATTATAAATGAAACACTTAGGGATAGGTGGACCATATAATAGTTTTTCCTCACTAAATAAGTTTAATTCACTCAAAGGAGGAGTGATGGTTACCCTTGGTTTCTTTGCCTATGGAATAATGGTAGTCTTAGCTTTTTTATTTGAAGTGTCAATAGGAACCAAGTCTAAATACTTCCCCTTATCCTGTTCTTTCTTAGTTTTCTCAAAACTTACTTCTTCTATGTCTAAATATGTCTCATAGTCCATGGATAACATCTTCAATGCATCCTCAATAGACTCATTATAATCTAGGTCTATCATGTGCACCTCTTCTTGAGGTAGTTCTTGCTATGATTCCTTAGATGATTCAAAAGTTGATGAAATTGAAGCAATTTCATTAGGCCTCCTCTCTTCTAGTCCATTTTATATTTGTACTAATGTTTAGAGAAACTTAGAATAACCAACACCAATCAAATGATACTACCTTGGGACTAATTTCCATCTATCTTCTATTTTCTAGTCCCTATTCAATCTAGACTCAGGTATTATGTCATGTTCCTTCAATCTAATAATTACTTCAAAATATGAGGATGATTTAATGTATCTAAATTCAAATGAATTGGGATCATGCTCATATGGTACATTCAAAATACCCTTGATCCTTAAATTTTATTTTACCCTACATAAGTATCATATTGCCTAAGATCATCTATCTATAGGTTGAAAGATAACATATTTGTTGATGTAGCCTTAATATGATTCCATTGTCTAAAATTTATCTTTCCAATTGTCATTATAAATATATGTAGGAGACCTTTTCTCTTAGTTTTTCAAAGGTAATATATACCATGGCCTAATTTATAGGCCACCTCCTATTCTACTAGTTTATCAGGAACATTTACTAGCAACTTGAGAGGAGAATTTTGAGTTCCTTCAATCCTCATAACATTATAGCTAGGGTATAACCATATGTCTCCCATTGTTTCAATATATTTATTGATTACAGGGCTAACTCTCTCCATAGGGATACTGATTATATTTTCACTAGTATATGGTAGACAAAATCACAAATAAATTGAATATAGTATGTATACTTATAGATGTGTAACTTGGAATAGTATTGGGAGATGGTCTGAATACCACTTGGAGACCATTCTCTCTGGTTAAGAATATTTATGGTTGTATATAAAGTATCTAAAATATGGACATAATGTAAAATTGAATCTTCTTTCGATGCATGATTGCATATATTTGTCTACTTAGGGAGATGTTGATTATCTCACCCTATGGAGGAACTATCACCTTTTCAATGATGAAATACACTATGGGTACCCATATTGGATTTATATATACTATAGTTTCACATCCATATAAATTTTTCAACATGGTCATCACCATCCTAATTTCAAGTCTAAATTGACTTATTGGGATGTTTGTTATAAGGTATATAACAACCTGGTTACTAAATTCTAACTACATAGCTAGGGTGTCCATCATGTTATGTTGCTTATCTCATGAATTAATTGAGGTTAGGTCAATTTGGGGCTTAGTTAGTTCATAATAAGACTCAAAGGCTATTGTGTAAATGTAAGCAACTTTCCTCTAATTATGTTCATTAATTAACATTCCCTTGTCTATTTTACCTTCCTTAAAAATGGGACCAAGAATATCAATGCAATGAAGTTCCTCTAGTTTTTTAGTTACATAGTGAATTTTGGTCATCTTGATGGATACAATGTCATTGCATAGTCTCTTTTTTGAGACAATCTTCTCTTCTTCCTTGGTGATAACTAGTTGGTTCTCAATTGTCTAGAATAATTTAGAACAATTGTTATCCCCTATGTTTAAAGCAATCGTTACAAACTCTGTGTCTTTGAACATACGACCTTCTACGCCTAATGTTAAATATAGTTCAATTTATTAGTTTGAAACTTTCTTATGGGTCACCATTGTTATAATCCTGAAAGAATTATCCAATCGTAAACAACAATCTAACTCTATTTTCTCAATTACAATGGATCCAAAGATAATTAGGGAAATCCATACACTCTATGGTTTTTTTGGAGGTTCATGAAGAGCTTCAATAGTGAAAAGAAAGTTCATACTATAAATTTAGTGTCATAGATTGTATTTTGATTGTGCATTTATACATTTCATGTTTTTGGGTCCACATGATCTCTCAATATGATGTGTTCTACCCATGTGGCATTGTTATGTCATGTTACTCATTTATGTAAAATGTGATTTTTTATCACTTTTGGACATATGTCATCACCTCATGCAATATTGAAGCTTAATTAAATTCACACCATTAATATCTTAAGAAGTCTTCTGGTCTTGACTCTATCATTGGTCATTGATCTTCCTTCCAAGTTTATGATATTGGGACACTTAGTAGCTCTATGAGCTCTCTATGTACCTTACTAATAGTATTCATCACTTGAATGCTCTTGTACCACATGACAACATCACATTCGATCTAGGATATTTAAATTATTGACTCCACTCTTACCATTGATCTTGAATGTATGATCAAATGTAGGCTATTGATCTTATTTCTATAGGATTAGACTCACACCATTGATCCGTTGAATGCATGATCAAGTGTGGACCATTGATCTCTATCTTTATACAAAAGCTTAAATGTGCGCCATTAATTTGCTTGATCACTTACTAAGATTATGACACTTTTCACTCTCATTTTCCTTCTCAATATCCTTGATTTTTTACCTTTTCTCACTATCAGATATCTATTTCTTGATTAAACATGCACCATTTATCTCCAAACTTGACTTATTGACTCTGGTTCACATCCACATGCCATTAATTTCTTTTGGATTCAACAATATTGTGACATTTATCATTATTTCATTGCTCTTCAAGATCTTTGAAATTTTTACTTGGGAAATTACTCGCACATCATTGATATTCAATATGAGCTCTTGAGATCTTACCACTTGGTGACACCACATTTAATTCATTCCTATCAACAATAAAATCGATAAGGTAAGGGTTTGAGAGTAAAACAACTTAGGATAAATTTTTAGACTAAGGTTTTAGTTGTATTAATAAACATGATTAGAGCTTAGACTAAAGTTTAAACTAGGTTTAAAATATAATAAAATGTTCCCATATAAATTTGAATCCATATTAAAAAGAATCCAACGTAAACATGAACCCATTTCAAAAAAAAAAACTTAGGCTAAAATACTTAGACTAAGGTTTTTTTTAACATCATTTAAACATGGATTTAATCAATCAATTGAGACCAAATTTTAATATATAATAATCAAGTGAGATCATATTATTTAACCCATTAAGGGCTAATTTGACATTTATGATACCCTAAACACTATTTATTCAAATAGAACTCCATTAATCCCAAAACATGAAAACACAAGAGTCAAATGTTAGCAAAATTGGATGAAATCAAATAAGGATTATATGAAAACATGTTAATTAAGCTAGATGAGAACCATGATAGTCAATAGTGAATTTTTATTAATTTTAATGTTAATTTATAACACAATTTTCAAAATAGAACAAGGGTCCTCATTTTTCAAAAAATGGGGGTATGTTGACCTCAATAATGTCCCAAATAGAAAAAACTTTCATTTATTTCTCACATTTGATATACATTAGTGGTGGATTCTCTATTTGTATTCAATCATTTTTATACTTTTGTTTTGTCATTTATTTTAAGGATTTATGCCTGACCATTTCATTTGATCTTGTAGGGTTCATCTTTCAAATCATATTCATTGATTTGGATGCATGTCCTCATCAAGATTTAATTTATGCAACATGAAATATAATTTGTGAATCATGAATCACAAGGTAGAAAGGGGGTGAATCATGTTTTGTATGTAATAACAAATAAAATACATGAGACAGCTCTAAACCAATGAAAAAGTGACAAATGGCCGATGTTGGATGGGATAGTGGATCCTAAAGGAATCATCTGATGATCAAAAGATAATGGTGTTTCCTCTAAATAAAAATTATGGGCACACCTTCATATTTCATCAGGGCATGGTCAAGTTGGCAATTCTATCATAATCTCAACTACCATCTCCAATCACATTCATGATTCTTATAACCACCTCGTTAGTGGGAAATGAAAATTTGATGAGTTTCATAGACTTAGAGATATATATAATATCATCTATTTTGTTTTAATAATTGTTGGTTCCTTTTAGATTATAGCATAGAGTAGTGGACCAAACATGTTTGGATTTTCCATAGTTAGTAGACCAAACATTTTCCATGCTTTGCTAGCATAGTGTTTTCCTCATTGTTATGAAAATGAAGTTTTTAGTTGAATGGATATTATAAATCTCACCATTATTAATCAAAAATGAATATATTGATATTTTAAGTGTTGTGGAGGATTGCATTTCCTACACATTTTTATGGTGGTTGCATTCTGCTTTCCTCTCGGTAATGTCTCCCTAGACTTTCACATTATTCTCTAACTAGAGTTGTGCTAGGTCTGGCTTAGCTAAGGACTAGTTTCTATGATATTTTTTCAATCATAAAATTCAACTTCATCTCTATGGCATCATGGCATTTTATTCCCTTTTTCCCTTTCTTTTTCTCTTTCTTTTTACTATTGTGTTAGCTTAAGAATAATATAAATCCACTTGTAATTTTAAATCATGATTATTAAATATATGCGATCACCATTTAAGTATTATTGACCATATTAGTGGTGTAATAATCAAGTCTCATAGTGTTGGTACCTTAGTCCATCATCTGGAGTCAGTTTCATTGAATCCCCTTATTATGGAGCAATTTTACATCAACCACTAAGTTACCCTATGTACCAAGACTTGGCAATAAATAACTTGGGGAAGGATTAATTCTTTAAACAAATCCCTCCTTTTAAAATAAGATGGGGCCTAACACCCCCAAATGCCTAGAGTTGGTGTGTAACTAGACCCTCAATAGATTTAGAAATGGGCTAAAAAATATTTTTACCTTTTTATTCCCATATTTTTGTGGTCTTGAGTCATTCATATGTGTGTTAAGTTGAATAATGTTTCCATCAATAAGATATTGAATATTATGTCTTATCCCAAAACATCTATTTGTATAATTCCCCTTATATATATGGTAATCACAATATGCATTACCCCATGATCCTTAGGTAAAGGTTTACTCATATCAATATCCTTAGCTAGAGGGAGAGATGATGTAGAGGCTATTTTGGGAGAAGTCATCCACATATCATCTTTACCTATTTTGGTCTTGAAGAATATCTCACTCACATCTTGCACTTGATTACCCTTATCTTCATTTTGGTTTCAGTATCTTTATTATATACTCATTATACTCCTTAGTGTTTTTATTTATTAAGTACATATAGAGGCACATATTTATTCTATCATATTTCTTTCATATCATTTACCATCAAGCTCTGCCTCTTATCTTTCTTGTAATCTCTTCACTAGCTTTCACTAGGTAGCTCTTCCTTGGTCTTGAGTGTCAAATTTTGAATTAGAATTAAAGGAGTAAATATATGGTTTTAAATAGTCTTTTATGATCTTATAATACTGTTCTTAGTCCCTTTTAAGGTTTCAAACACTCTGTTCCATTCCCTTTTACATCTCAAGATCACAAAGCTCTATACTTATGCTTATAACCCTTTTCTTGTCCTTTTTCCTCTATTTTGCCAAACATATCACATCCCCTATATAAATAACAACACTTTGGGACACCCTTTATGATATTTAAACCTCCCATGAATTTTCACCACTCAATTAATTCAATTTTACCCTCTATTGGACTCCACTCTTCCTTAACTAGCCTCTTTTAGGCCTAATTAGGTCTAAACATAACTCAGTCCTTTGATAACCATACCATCAGTACCCATTTTGATCAAAAACCATGTGATTAACCTTAATAATTATTATTAGGTCTAAAATTCAAAATTTGGTGAATTTTTGATAGTTACATCTCATTATATGGTCCAAACCCTAAATTAGGGTTTCCTAGGCACTACACAGGCCCAAAACATTAGAAAATTATATAACTTTTGTTGTAGGGGGTTTCCAATACCAAATCCACATTTTAAGTTTTTTTTTTCTATTTTTATCTATTCCAATTGTTTAAATACCTTAATTCATATATTCCTTGCTTAAATCCTTGAATACTCAGTCAACTGTAAGTAATGGTTGGTTGTGCATAGTCCATAAGAGGACTAGTTTACTTCTAAGAGTCTTATAGCTTAACAAAGGGGATATGTGGATTGGAATAAGATTTTAAATTTTTTTAATTTATACCAACATCATGACCAAATCCTCTTCATGTAAAATAATCTTTAACCTCTCTTTGACAATGATAAGAAACAGTGTTCACTGAATTCACAAGATCCCAACTTAGTCATGTGATTATCTGAGTATCTTAAAAGGTCTCTAAACTTGTATTAAGGCCTATTCCCTTGTAATTATTTTTTTAATATTTTTTAACACAATGTGTATTATATGTATTGTTCTTTCATTCATTCTCTAGGTCTACTATATCAACAGGGTTCTACTTGTATATTACTTCGAGTAAAGGTTTGAAAGAATGTAACCCAATGGAGTCTTATCTTATGATAAATATTATATGAACTTAATATTTAAAAAAATTATGAAAATAGAGAATGGTGACGAGTGTGTTCTGGCATTGAGCTATGGCCTTCATGCTCTAGTTGTTGTTCCTGCGGTGTTTTCTTGGTGGTGATAAACAGTTTTGTGTGCTAAGCGAGGGGATTTGGTGCGGCCGGTAAGGGAGTGGGTGCTAATTGTAGGGTCATCTGATTTGGTGGAAGTAAAATGTGATTTTTTGTTGTTTAGTGTGCTACATTAGTATCTAATCGTGGGGTTTTGGGATTGGGGACTGTGGGTTCCTATCCCATCTTTTGCTAGTAATTATTGGGCTCGCCTTATGGAGAATCAGAGAGTAGTGCTTTCTCAGATTGCCTCTAAGGATATGGAGATGGCTGATCCATCTTCTTCAGCATAGGTTAATGGCAAAGGTCAAGTGAATAAACCTACAATGGGAAATGGAGTCTCATCCTCTAAAGGGATGCCTCGAATTAAAAAAGTAAATGGATGTCTGGAAAGATCTGAAGACTGACCTGTGCTAGTTATTCAACCTGAGCAGATTTCAGAGGATGTTGAATACTGGTGTAACCATGCCCTTATTTGCAAATTTTTGGGCCTTTGGCTCTCCTTACCTGTGCTAGATTCTTGGGTTCATCAGGTGTGGAATCCTGAAGGAGATATGGAGATTATTTTGGCAGCGAATAATTACTTTTTGGTTATTTTCTCTAGTATGTCGGATAGGAATAGGGCATTTGAAGGAGGCCCTTATTTCTTTAACAAAGTGGGGCTTTTCATCAAGCCTTGGCACACGGGCTTTAATTCAGCTGAAGAGATCCCCTTGTGAGTACCTGTGTGGGTTTAGTTTCCAAGACTTCCTTGGAGTTTTGGAGGGAAGATATTCTTCACTCAATCTCACTATTTCTTGGAAAGCCTGTGGGAGCGGCTACAAACACTCAAGAACGAAAGGTAATATTTTATGCTCGTATTTGTGTAGAAGTTGATTTAACTAATCCATTACCAGATTCTATGGAAATATGCATGGGATCCTCTTCTTGGATCCAACAGATGGATTATGAGACTCTCCCGTTTAGATTTTGAATTTGCCATGAATATGGTCATTTACTCTGCAAGTGCCCCAGATTTAAGGTCACTCCCTTGGATGACTCTGGGTCTCTTAAGGGGGATAAGGGCAAGGCACTTGCATCTACTGTACCTATGGATAATGAGGGCTTTACTCAGGTTAAATCCCATAACAAAGGTAAAAGTAAAAAAGAGAACTTGGATGGATAGATACAATGATGGTATTTTCAACAAATTTGAGGTTCTTGAAGACCTGGTACAGGAGGAAGGGATTCCAGTTGAGATTTATTTTGGGGATAAGGGACTACAAGAAGTTTAAGAAGAAGGGGAAATGAAGGAGCACCAGTTTCTTTCTTCAAAGGACCCGTACAGATTGATGTGGATCTATCGGTTCAGGCTCAGGATACTAGGGATACCCAAGGATCACAGGATCTGATGAGCTCGGTTGTGGTGGTTACAGATCCCCCTATTCTTAGAGGAGATTTAGATTTGGTTAAGAGCAACAAAGCCCTTCCTAGTTTAGGCCTACAACAGAAGTCCTTTAAAAAGGGGCCTCTTGATAAACCGTCAAGGAGTGGCAGAAAGTCTGATCAAGAGAAGGTCAAGATTATGGGGGACACTTTGGTTGAGTCAGGGTCTGTGAAACCCATTGATTCCCACTTTTCCCAACCCCATAAATGATTGTTTTATCTTGGAATGTCAGGGGGTTAAACAGCATCCCTAGACAAAAGGTTGTTTGTAGATTAATTAATTCTCAGTTACTTAATGTGGTTTTTATCCAGGAAACTAAGCTTATAGTGGATGGTTTGGAAAGTTGTGCTTCTCACATCTAGCCTCAAGGCAATTGGCAGGGGGTGGGAGCTCAGAATAGTTTGGGGGGGTTGCTTGCTTCTGGAACCTAAGGAAATTTCTCCCCTTATGGTGGATTTCTAGTCGATCCTCTATCTCTTTGGTTGCATCTTGTTTGGTGACTGGGGAAAGATGTCTTCTATCCAATATTTATGCTCCTACTGATATTACAGGCAAGTCAAATCTTTGGGCTCATATTAGCTACATATGCACCTTAGACCCATATCTCCCATGGATTTTGGCTGGTGATTTTAATTTTATTATTAGTCTAGAGTAAAAATGGGGTGGAATTGCCAGGTTGGACCCCTCTGCTTATCTTTTCAGGGATATGATAGATTCCTTGAATCTCATTGATGTGAAGCCAAATAATGGTATCTTTACATGGAACAATAGGAGATGTGGTGCTGAGGCTATCTCAAAAAGACTCGATAGATTTTTGGTTTCATGTTATTGGATGAATGACAGGTTGCTCACCAGTTTAGAAATTCTAGATTGGAGAGGCTCTGATCACTGGCCTATCAAGCTCTCAGTTATGGCTTATGGAGTTTCCAAAAACCCATCTTTCAAATTTCAGCTAATGTGGTTGAGAGATCATTCTTTGTAGGACCTTATAGAGGAGTGGTGGTATGAGGGATTGCCTACCCATGGGATGACAATGTTTAATTTCTGTAAGAGACTTCAGCATGTGAAGTACAAGCTAAAGAAGTGGAATAAAAAAAAATTTGGAAACCTACAGGCTTAGAGGATTGCTACTCAAGCTAAGTTAGACAACATAACTCAGTTGATTCAGGATCAAGGGAGGACCCTTGACCTTAGTGAAGTTGAGTCTTTGGCTCTTAAAGGATTAGAGGAGTGGGAGCTTCGGGAGGAGATCTTCTAGAAGCAAAAATATTAGATTGACTGGCATCAGGAGGGGGATAGGAACACTGCATTCTTTCATAATTCGGTCAAGGCTCAGAGACAAGGAAATTCTATCTCCTCTTTGATCTCGCCTGAAGGGGCTCATCTCTCATCCAATGTGGATATTTCCAGGGCTGCGATCAACTATTTTTCAAATCTCTTTTCTAAGGAGGGTCTTGTTGCTAGGGATGAAGAGAGGGAGATCTTGGATTGTATTCCTCACCTGGTCTCTACGGAGATGAATGAAGCTCTCTTACGGCCTATTTTGCTATCTGAGGTGGAGGGGGTGGTGTTTAACATGAAATCTAGTAAGGCTCCCAGCCCTGATGGGTTTTTGATTGAGTTCTTCTAATAATTCTGAGAAATAATAAAGTATGACCTCCTTAAGGTGGTTCAAGAATCTCATAAGAATAAATAGATGATCAAGTCCATGAATTCTACTTTTTTGGCACTCATTCCTAAGCAGGAGGGAGCTAATCAGTTGAATCAATTTAGACCTATTGCACTATGTAATGTGGTCTATAAGATCATTACCAAGCTGATTGTGGAGAGACTTAAGCCTCTTCTTAGCACTTTGATCTATATGGGGCAGGGGGGTTTTGTTGAAGGAAGACAAATTTAGGATGGTGTAGTGGTGGCAATGGAAGCTATTCATTCGATGGCTAATTCTAAGGAGAGGGATATGTTTATAAAGCTCGACATGGCTAAAGCTTATGATCGGGTGAGCTGGGAATTTTTATAGAGCATTCTCTTGGCGGTTGGCTTTACTGAAGAGTGGGTGAATTGGATTCTGAGCTGTGTGACCTCTTCTTCCTTTTCAGTTCTTGTAAATGGGGAACCTTCTAATTTGTTTAGGGCTTCTCGGGGGCTTCGGCAAGGACACCCTCTATCTCCTTATTTATTCATTTTAAAGGCAGAGGGTCTAGGAAGATTTGTTAAGTCTCAAGTGGGAAGGGGTCTTATTCATGGTTGGAGATGGAACAACTCTCTTCCTCCCTATTCTCACCTTCAATTTGTGGATGATACTGCGTTGATGGGCATTGCCAGAATTAGTGAAGCTATGAACTTCAGGCGAGCTTTAGACATCTATTTGAAGACTTCAGGTCAGTGTATCAATGATGACAAATCTTCCATCTATTTCTTCAATATCTCCCATCCTATTCAAATTAGGATTTCCAAGATCCTTAGATTTCAGATTGGTTCCCTTCCCCTGATATACCTTGGGGTTCCCTTGTCTTTGGGATCTCAGTATCATGTGTATTGGCAAGGAATATTGGATAAAACTGGAGTAAAGTTAATCACTGGACTCTCAGGTGGCTTTCTTCTGCTGGGAGACTGGTGCTGCTAAAGATTGTGATGTAGTTTCTTCCTATTTATAGGTGTTGTGTGCAAGTTCCTCCTTCCAGCTTTGTGAGGGATTTTGATGCTCTTTCTCAAAAGTTTCTCTAGTATGGTACACTCCTCTCTTCAAAGTGAAGTCTTGTTAAGTGGGAGCATGTTTGTAGGCCAAAGAATGCAGGTGACCTTGGGCTTACGTCTATGGTGCTTGTGGTCACGACCCTGGCTGCTAAGCTATATTGGAGGTGGTGTACCAATCAGCAATTAGACTGGGCCAAGATTCTTACTCACAAGTATTTTCCTAGTGTGGATAGCTCAGAGGTGCTATGACTAGATTTGATGGGTAAAGGATCTTGTGTATGGAATACCCTTAAGAAGGGAGTGCGTTATTAAGGAGGGGATTTTTTGGATTTGTAACAGTGGCTCTGATGCTTTGTTTTGGCATGACTCTTGGGATAGCCACCCACCCATGATTTCTAGCTTTCCTCAGCTCCAGCCTCTTTGCCACACTTTTACTAATGATGGTTGGTGGAAGGTGGAGCACTTCAAGACTGTTAAGTGCTTGGGTCAGGTGGAGGTGACATGTTGGAAGGATTCTCAGGAGTGGCCTACTGGTGGCTCTGATGAGGACCGTGCTCTTCTTTCTCAGGTGCTGGAGGATCAGTTTTACAACTCCCTCAATGGTAGGGATGTTTTGGCTTGGAGTCCTAGCCCAAAAGGCAAATTCTCTATGGCTCAAGGATATGCTATACTTGACAGGAACCTACATTTTACAGATGAAGTGCACTAGTGGAAGAAGGTTTGGAATAACTTCTCTTGGCTTAAATGTAATTTTTTATTATGGTTGTTGGTTCAAAAAAAATGTCTCACTTGGGAGAATCTTTGCAAAAGAGGCTTTCATGGGCCTTCTGTTTGCTTCTTATGCGTGCACAATGAAGAGTGTTCCTCTCACCTATTTTTTCTTTGCCCTTTCTCAAGGGATATATGGCATAGATGGTGGGATGCTTAGAGTCATGGGTGTATTCATGCCACTTCTCTCAGTGACTTTTGGGAAAGCTTGGGCAGACCTCCAGTGAAGACTTCCTTCTTGCAGGTTGCCTGGATGGTTAGACCGGTCTTTATTCTTTGGAACCTCTGGTTGGAAAGGAACTGCAGAATTTTTTGTGACTCTAAGTTAGATAGCCTTTGGTTTTGGAGGAAGATTCTTAATAGGCTTTAGGAGACTATCTTGGCTAAATGTGATATGTCTGAGAGTATAGATCCTGGTGATCAAGCTATTGTGAGGAATTTGAACCTGGACAGTAATAATCAGGGAGGCACTCTTAGGAAAAGGCCTTTCCATGGTAAGCAACATGTTTGTAGGGTTGGACAATGGACTCCTCCCCTGGCTAGGATATTAAAGATTAACACTAATGGATCTTCTCGAGGGAATCTACATCATGCTGGTATTGGGGTTATAGGTAGAAGTAATGATGGGGAGGCAGTTTTTCTTTTCTCTATCTATAAGGGCCAACACTCGAATAATTTGATGGAGGCTCTTGCTATTAAGACTGTTGTTGAGAGAGGATGTTCTTTAGGTTGGAAAAGGATTATTTGTGAGTCTGACTCTCAAATTGTTGTTGACATGCTAAATAACCAGAGTTTGGAGAATGTTAATTGGAAGTTAGCCTCTCTGGCCAGACAAATTTTAAGTCTATGTAGTTCCTTGGACTCTGTCTCCTTTCATCATATCCCTCACAAATGGAACAGAGTTGCAGATTATTTGGCTAAGTGGGCTGCTGAGAATGAGGATAGCTGGGATATTAGTGGAAGGGATGAGATTCCTTTAGATTATCATGGGATTTTTTATCAGTTTTTATTAGAGGATAGGAATATATAGTCTTGTGGTGGGCCTTTGGCCTTTGCTATGTAATTTGGTTTTGATTGAATAAATTTTTACCCCTTTTATTTATATATATATATATATATATATATATATATATATATATATATATATATATATATATATATATATATATATATATATTTAAAAAAATTATCCCTTATAAAACCTTACACCATCCATACCAACACAAAACATACACCTCTCATCCTATAATTACACCCTTGACTGCGTTAGACCTAAAACAAGGTATATGTAAGTTCCTTTGGACGTGTGAACAAAGTGCACTCTAGAATGTGAATATAGCTTCAAATTATTATTTTTAAATCAATATTTCAAAAAAATTATGATAGACTTACCTTGAAAATAACTCCTAGATATAATCTTGTATACCTCAAATTGTCTTGCATGCAATAAGGCTTTAAAACCAGATTATATAGGATATAATGTTCCCACTAAGTCAATGAAACTTTACCTTATTTATAAGGTATTCCTATTTGTTTGAAATCATTCAACTCCCTTATAATAAAAATTCTCTTTTTCTAGCTTCTGCCTTTACAATAGGATAGACTGAGCATCAAAGAACTGAACCTTTGTTTCCCTTCCTTTATCAATCAACAATAGGGTATAAAGCATGTACTACTCCTTTATGAGTTTCTTTACTATGAGGTACCTTTTATTAGTTAATAATTAAAGGATTAAGAAGGTTATTAACACACGTAAATATCCTCCACCAATTTTTTTTACTTATTCAATCCAACAATTCCACATTGACTATCTTCTACCATTCTCCTTTAAAACCTATAGACACTCACATAGGACTTATGTATTTGAAAGGCCTTTAAGGCTATCTAAAATGATGTGAGTAAAAAATAAAAAAAATCCATGAACTATAAATGAAAATTCATCACATCATTCTTTATCTTATTCCTTAAATCAACCATTCATATAAACCAATATATACAATACAGTCCTATATGGACTTGCTCAACTTCTTAGTGAGGGTTATTTGTCATTTACATTCTCTGTTTTGCTTACTAATCTATAGGATTTCTTCCCTATACCATTAAAAAAATTAACTTTCCTTCTACACCTTCTATCTAATACAATGACCATTCTTTTTGACTTCAATATAGACTCTTAGTTGGTTACACCAACTTTTTGTTTATAAATAACTCTTTTACACATCAACCCAATTTATGGGTGAAAGTGACTCTAAAATCCATGACTTCCCCTTTAGGTATATGACAAATATAACTTATATTGATCATTTTTAATACCTAAGCTCACTAGACTCATCCATTTACTCCTATACAAACATTTGGCCTTCTAGGCTCATTTTGAAGATTTGAATTTTCAAACTACTAGTTTTGGAGGGAAAACTCCAATAGCCTATAGAATTCATCCTAATGACTCCAAATGGACATTATTGACTCTAATGGACCTAATAATGTCTCTAACACACTTTGACACTTGATTTGACCAGTTTTTGGTCTCCAAATTGACAAAACTCAAAAATGGTGTTTGCAAGGCTTGATGCTCATGCATCATACTCCCCAGGAGGGAGAAAACTTTATCCTCTAAATTACTTCCTTGACTTTAATTTTTTTATTTTATGGTCCTTAAAATTTGCTTGACTTATATTTATCCATGTTTGTTCCTTTATCTTTGCCAAATGCTTGCTCTTCTTCCTCTTGATTTTGTATATTATTTGTTCCCATTCATCCTCCACTTTCATGAGGTGTTCCCATTGATATACTTTCTTATTTGTTTTATATTTCACATTTTCCCAATAAATTTGAACCTCTTCACACTCAGTTGAAACTAAATTGTATATATTTTTCTTTCTCACGCTTGCTTCATGGCTTCTTTTCTCCTCAATCTCACTCATAGCTTATTTGTCTAGAGTATCTTGCTTCTTGTTCATGCTTTCATCTTTGTCATGAGGATATATTGACTTCTCATGCATGCCAATATCTATATTTTTTCACCTATACTTCCTTTTTCCACTTCTTCCGACTTCTTCTCATTTTGATGCTCTTTTTTCTCATCTTGCTCTCTATGCAAGAGCAATTTTGTGTTTTTTTCATTTATACCATAGTGTATTATTATTTGACTCATATTAGGCCTTCCATATGTATTTTTATCAAATTAAAACTTAATATTAACTCTATCCATTATGTAACTCACCTTTTTTTCTTCTTCACATTCTTTTTTCTTGTTTACATGCATGCCTATTTGCACAACTTCTTGTTTTCCTTTTTGCCGCTTCTCCTTAGAATTTTTTTGGATTTTATCCCTAATATTTACCTATTTTACCTCACCTATTTTCAACTCCTTGGATAGAATAAACATTTCTTCTGTCATAGTCAACTCCTCTTGCACCTTTTGTGTATCCACTTCTTCCAAATCTTCATCAAACTTTGGCTCACATTATTCCTCATTGTATTGGGCAGCTTGTTCTTTATCTCCTCCTTGGACTCCCTCATTTTTGAGAGTCATATCATACTCCTTTATTTTCATATAACATTGATCAATCACTCTTTGAAGTTATTCTTATTTAACTTGATTTACTACACCCTCTTTCATTAATGTCATAGTTTCCATGTACAAGTTATCTTCTTCATTGGAGCCAACTTTAAATGAATCATCATAAACAACATTTGAAAACATATCTTACAAAAATTTACCTTTTATTATGAACTATTATTATTGTTTACATAACTATACCTTACCTTCACATGATTAGTTTACTTACACCATCTCTCTCATTTGCTTTGTGAGCTTGTCATCTTCATCACTCTTCATTCCTTCTTGGAGTACACTTGTAATATGTTCTTCTTGTGTTTTTATGATGCCTTTCACTACTCATTTACTACCGTGTGCCTTCTTGGGCTGCCACTTGATTCTCATTTCATCTCTTTCATTCCTCATACTTGTATTCTCTACTATTCTAACTTTATGTTCCTTGCCATTTGCCTTTTGTTTTCATATTTGTGCTTGCTTTCCACCTATACTCTTGCTTTATTTGACCTTTTGCTTGAGGTTCTCCTCTTTTTTATTATCACATGATTGTTTAATCGATTTAGGCCACACATATCCATGCCCTTGCTCTCTTTTTCAGGCCTAAAACTTTTCATGTCTTCTCTCAACCTGCATATCATTCTTTTCCTCTTCACTTATATAATCAAAACAACATGTAAACATTCATTTACCTCCAATGGTAACTACTACAAGCTTATCTCTTCTTTTATGTCTTCATGGGGAACATTCATGTATTCTTGGGTGACCTTCTTGTCTTATTGGTGCACCATCTCCTTATTTTTAGTTGATATGCATGGAAATATATCAAAATATTCCTCTTTCTCTTCATTTTCAGCATGTATTATACCTTCAATATCCTTCACTTTATCTTCTTCAAGAGGTTCTTTTCCTTTGTCATATTCTTTCCATTTGATGGGTGATAGTCTTGACCCATTTTTCATCCACTTTGAGGCCTCATGCTTGGCCTTCATCAACCTTGTCTTCATACCTGCAAACACAAACTCAAAAACAATGTTAGCATATAAAACTAGAGACCATATAATCTCTTTGAATGTCTTTGGAATAGACATCTTCCATCTTATCTTTATTCTTTTTTGCTCTCCTTGGCACTTCTTTATCCTTATTTTTATCTTTAATGAGAACATTCTTCTCAACTTCTCTCTTTTATTTCTTCCTTAGTAATATCTTATTTCTCATGCCTCTTTGGGTTGCCTTCTATATATTTTTCTCTTTCTTCAAGACACCTTTCTTGTGCCTTATCACAAGTGACTCTATGGGCCACTTTAATTTCTTCTTAATTTTCTAACCTATCTATTAACTTTCTTGACTATTCATGAGCTTCACCACGATCTCAATCCTCTCAAATATCTACCCAAATTCTTTTCTTATCTTTTTCACTTCCTTGTCTATATCCATCTTACCCATTTTTTTTCACTTTTTTATCCTATTTAGACATTTATCTTAGTAAGTCTATCAATATTACCTCTTAGACATGTTTTGGGCCTTTCCTCTTCTTGAGTCCTCTCTCTAAGATCTCCTCTTAACTTTCTTGACTCTCTTTTGGAGTCTTCTCTTCCTTCTTTTCTCTTGAAGCTTCAATGCTCTCTTTTCCTCTATCTCTTCTAGTCTTTCATTGACTAGTTTCTTGTCCTCTTCAAAGGAATTTTGGCGATTTATCTCTTCACTGTATAAATATTATTCTCCTCTTTTTTGACCTTAATGGATCAAACTTGCACTTTCTCTTCTCCCAATACCCAAAAAAATTATCCTTCACGCACATCTCATGGCATTATGCATTCATCCAAATCAACAAAAATGTTAAGAATTCAAAACACAATTTTTCCAAATCATACCTTACCTTGCTCTAATAAAAAAATATGTAGAGGATATTTGTGGATAATTCATCCACATATCATCTTTACCTATTATGGTCTTGAATAATATCTCACTCACTTACATCTTACACTTGATTACCCTTGTCTTCATTCTAGTTTCAATCTCTTTGTGGTATACTCATTGGACTCCATGGTATTTATTGTTATAAATTAAATATATAGGCACAAACACACACACACACACACACACACACACACACACACACACACACACACACACACACACACACACACACACACACACACACACACACACACACACACACACACACACACATACACAGATATATATGATATCATATTTCTTTCATATGATTTACAATCAAGCTCTGCCTCCTATCTCTTCACTAGTTTTCATTAGGTAGCTCTTCTTTAGTCTTGAGTTTTAAAATTTGACTTAGAATTAAAGGAGGAAATATACGGTTTTAAATAGTATTTTATGATCTTATAATACTTACCTTATTCTATTTCAAGGTTTAAAACACTCTATTCCATTCCCTTTTGCATCTCAAGATCACAAAGCTCTACTTATGCTTGTAGCCCTTTTCTTAGCCTTTTTCATCTATTTTTCCAAAAAATTCATATCCCATATATAAATAACAATAATTTGTGACACCATTTATTTTATTTCAACCTCCCATGAAGCTTAACCACTTAATTCATTCAATTTCACCCTCTACTGGACTCCTATATTCCTTAACTAGCCTCTTTTAGGCCTAATTAAGGCTAAACACAACTTAGTCCTTTGATAACCATACCATCAAGACCCATTTTAATCCAAAAAAATGTGATTCACATTAATAATTACTATTATTAGGTCCAAAATACAAAATTTGGTGATTTTTTTATGCTTACATCTCATTATATGGTCCAAACCCTAAACTAGGGTTTCTTAGGCACTACGTAGGCCCAAGACCTTAGAAAATTGATTTTGTTTTATGGGGTTTCTAAGTCTAAATAAACATTTTTAGGGTCTATTTTTACTATTTTTATCTCTCCCAAATATTTAAATACCTTTATTCATCTATTCCTTTCTTAAATCCTTGAATACTTAGTCAACTGTAAGAAATGGTTGACTGTGCACAGTCCATAAGAGGACTACTTTCCTTCCAAGAGTCTTATAGATTCACCAAGGTCATATGTGTATTGAAAGAAGATTTTAAAACATGTTAATTTATACCATCATTACCAAATAATCTTCATGCAAAATAATCTTCAACCTCTCTTTGACAATGACAAGAAATAATGTTCACTGAATTCACAAGATCCCAACTTAGTCATGTGATTATCTAAGTATCTTAAAAGTTATCTAAAATTGTATTAAGTAATATTCCCTTGTATTTAGTTTTTACATATTCAAGAAAAAAAATTGTATTATATATATTGATCTTTCATTCATTTTTAGGTCTATTGTATCAACAGTGTTCTGTGTGTATCTTACTGCAAGGGTTTGAAAGAATGTAACCCAATAGGGTCTTATCTTATGATAAATATTCTATGAAATTAATATTTAATATTCAATATTTTTATCCATTAAAAAACATTATACCATCCATACCAACACAATACATACACCTCTCATCCTCTAGTTAAACCCTTGACTACATTAGACACAAAATAAGGCATATGCAAGTTCCTTTGGATGTGTGAACAAAGTGCAATATGGAATGTGCTTATAGATTCATATTACTATTTTTAAACAAAATTTTTACCAAAAATATGATATAATTACCTTGAAAATAACTCTTAGATAGAATCTTTCATACCTCAAATTGTCTTGCATGTAATAGGGCTTTAAAACCAGATTATACAAGAAATAGGGTTCCCACTAAGTCAATGTAGCTTTACCTTCTTTATAAGGTCTCCTTTATTTTAAATCATCCAAATCCATTAAAATTAAAACTCTCTCTTTGGATATCTTCTACCTTTATAATAAGATGGACCGAGCATCAAAGAACCGAACATTTGTTTCCCTTCTTTTATCAATCAACAATAGGGTACAAAGCATGTACTACTCCTTTCTGAGTTTATTTACTATGAGGTGCATTTTATTCTCAAATAATTAAAGGATTAATAAAGTTATTAACACATGTAAATAACATCTGCCAAATTTTTTTCCTTATTAAATCTAACAATTCCACATTGATTTTATATACCATTCTCCCTCATAACCTGTAGACACTCACACATGACTTATGTATTTAAAAGGCCTTTAAGGGTATCTAAAACAACGTGAGTAAAGAATAAAAATAATACATGAACTATAAATGAAAATTCATCACATCAGTGTTTATCTTATTCCTTGAATCAACCATTCATACAAACTAGTATATACAATACATTCCTATATGGACTTGCTCAACTTTTTAGTGAGGGTTCTTTGTCATTTTAATTCTCTATTCCTCTTACTACTCTCTAGGAATTTTCCCCTATCCCATACACAAAAATAAATTTCCTTCAACACCCTCTATATAATACAATGACCATTCTTTCTCACTTTAATGTAGACTCTTAGTTGGTTACACCAACTTCTTGTTTATAACTAACTCTTTTACACATCAACCCAACGTATGGGTGAAAGTGACTATACAAGCCATGACTTCGCCTTTAGGTATATGAAAAATATAACTTATATTTATCTTTTTAAAAACCTCCTAAGCTCACTAGACTCATCCATTTACTCCTATACAAACATTTGGCCTTATAGGCTCATTTTGAAGATTTGAATTTTCAAACTACTATTTTGGAGGGAAAAATTCAATAGCCTGTAACATTCATCCTAATGACTCCAAATGGACATTAATGACTCTAATGGATCTAATAAGGTTTATAACACATTTTGACACTTGATTTGACCAGTGTTTGGTCTCCAAATTGACAAAACTCAAAAATGGTGTTTGCATGGCTTAATGCTCTTGCATCAAGAAATATAAGGTTTCACTTAAGAAACTTTTGAAAAAGCATATGAGGAGTTTGGTGTAGTTGTGAAAATAACATCCTTTATAGATTGGATAAGACAAACTAATTAGTAGGCTATGGCACTGTATAAACCATTATTTTTGCCTCATTCTTAGTATCATTAGTTTTTACCTTATAAATTAGTTTGCTTTGAAACTTTGGATTTGAATTAGTTGTAGCATTAAACATAGATTTAAGTTTGTTCAAAGAAATAAGCTTACCATATTGATCTCTAGATATATGGCATAACTCATTGAATGATCTAAATTCTTGAACATAATATAATCATGGAGAGGGGAAAGAAAAATTTACTTGAAGATATTTTGCAACTCATTTTTATCCATGAGATTTTTCATCTTAGAAAACATGGTCGTATACCAAATCACATAGTTACTTATTGGTTCATTGAATCCTTGCTTAAGTTTTGTAATTTGAGTATAAGACAATTCCTATTTTATATTGATTGATAAGTGTGCTAGAAATTGATCAAGAAAAGGATTGAATTCCTTATTTTTATAGAATGGGAGGTCATGGAACCAACACAAAGCATAGTCCTTAATACTTTGTGTAAATAACTTAGTCAACAACTTGTCATTGGAGGCATAGTCTAATCACGTTGCATGGAAGGATCTTAAGTGTTACTTTAGATCAGCTTTAACATCATATAATGTAATATTAGGGTATACTAAACCCAAAGGTAAAGGATAAGTTTAAATCTCTAGAGCCAATGGATTATGAATCAATGCATGAGAGTCATCAAATGACTTGTTATAGAAGCAAAATGATCTAACTACAGCACTTTATCTTATATAACTATAATAGTATGCTTGAGGGATCATGTAATTGATGAAGATGATGATGTAACATGAGTAACAATCATAGGATGTACATAGGTTGACTGTGTAGGAATAGCCAAAGTAATCTAATGGAAACCTTGTGTTTTCCCCACATTATGGGTGGGCATCACATATGTATCCAAATGTA